>CM062818.1:1164120763-1164720763 GCA_031772625.1 Pinus tabuliformis
GGGGGAGGATGAGGACGTAATAGCCTAATCCTCACTGGTCGGGTGGAAGGTCATTCCTATAAATTCTGGAGTCTCAACTCATAGATAAGTGTTTATGAATTAAAACTGTAGACCGGAAAGATAATTATAAGTTTTGTGCTTACTTCCATCTGCTAAGATTTTTCCTGATGAATATTAATTAGTTGTTAAATTCTTTGTGGAAGAACAATAGGTCATGTACATGTTATATGTTTGAATGTATGAGAAAAGAAAAAAAAACAAAAGATTTCTTTGATGACTGTAGGATAGTGAATTCGTAAGTGGAAAGAAGGGCGGCACAGTGAACCATTTTAAATCAAAGATAGATGAAATAACATGAAAATGTAAAAAAAGCAACCATGTGTGCTCTATGTGTAAATATATTGTCAGTGGAAGAACATAACTAACCTTTTTGAATATAAATGGTTTGGCTATTACCATAGTAAAATGTGTTCATATTAAATCCTCACTGCTACGATTTTGAGCCATGCAAAATAACTAAATACTTTCTCAACAGAAGTCAACTAGACACACTTTAAATAATTATGGGTTACACTGTGAGCGCTGACAGAAGCTAGGATTCGAAATATAAAACTGTTCAAACGAACACAACTAATAGAATCATAACAAGCCCTACATTTAATACTCAATCATTTACCTATAGTGATTAGCAGAAAATTAGTTTAAAAATTGCGAGGGTTAGGTGAACTAGAAGCAAAAAAAAAACCCTCGGGTTTCCCTCTCGAAACACCTAAAGGGTATCAGAGAGGCGGTCCTAAAGGGGTCAAACTTTGAAGAAACAAATCAAGACGGAGATAACTAAATGAAAATTAAATAAATGGGAAGGAGAAAAACTAACCCTGAACTGGCATAAGTGATAATCTATACGAGTTTAATCATCAAATAAATATCAGAAACAAAAGACTGTAATAGGGCCACATGGATGTTAACCAAAATAACGCGGTTCCAAACTCAACCGCTATAATATTACCATAAATCGGAATTCAAAAACTGGAGAAATAATTTGTTCACAAAAATAATAACTTTCAATGTACCAAGAGCCCATTAGGGCAGAGCCTTCAAATTTAAAAACAACAAATGAGAAAAACTTGGTAAGAGATTAATGGAAGAATGAAATTATAGTTGGAAGCTATCACCTTCCTTAAAAGAAAACATAGCTTGTCTTTCACCCAACAGAAATACCCTAAGCTACAACACCATAACATACATTTTTGGAACAACAACACGAACCATTGAATGTTCAATACGACGATAATCATGGGCATTAAACTACACCCCAATATTTCGAAGTGCACCTGTGATGTCATCCTTGAAGATGTGATGGTGGAACAAGTGGTTGGAGTCCATTGAACTGCATGCCAAGTCCCGGGGTAACCTACCAGGGCTGGCAGAACATGCAAATATAACATTTTGGCAACGAGAGTCAACAGAAAAACAAATAAACTGAAATTGCAAAAGAAAATACCCACCATGATGAGTCCTTGTTGCACCGAGTCTGTAAACAAGGTAACGAAGTTGGTCGACAACCACCACCTACAAATAACCACAACAAACGTAATTTCAGATACACAACCATAGAAAATGGAAACCAGAGTAGTAAAGGAAGAAAATTCATTTATTCCACCGAAATACATGTGGACAAGTTTCTCGAGCTGTAGATGCCTCTAAGAGGTCAGAAAATGAAATGGGTTCTCGAAATCTAGCATTACCAGTGATATCGGGTGTTGGAAGAGTCAAGGGGCCGCCACCGCCAGAAAAAATTGCAGACCGAAACCCTCTCCGAACGAACAACACAAATGGAAGACCAAGCGCGAGGTTAGATCGAGTGGTTATCGAAAGAAACCCTAGACCATTGTTGAATGTGCGATCAAAGAGCAACAAGATCAAAGCTCATGATGAATCTAGGTGGCACCCAAGAAATTTTTGGAGCCTGGGGCTGGAAGGCCATGTAGAAAATCCTATAGATTCACAAGCTAATGCAATTTTCTAAAGCAAGAGACAAGAATCTACTTCTACTCTTTAGAGCGGAAGCCCATAAACATCGAGCAAATAATAATCAATAGAGGAAGAGAATCAAAGGCACATAACACAATAAATATCCTGGGAAAGCCACAACTCAAAACCCCACTATCTGTTTTGTATTAATCCGGAAAATCAAGATGAAATTACAATGCTTTCTCTCTCTAGAACAATCCCAACACTCAGCAAATTCAATCTCCAACTCATAAGCAAACTCAAGGCCAAATCTTATCCTCTTCACAAGCTCTCCAAGTCTCTATTCCAATGCGCAATTCCTATGGAGGATAGCTTGTATTTAGAGGGAAATAAAGCCTCTAAAAACTGCGCAATCCCTTAAGCATCAGTTCCTGAATGCATGCATTATCAATGCAACTAATAAAAATCTAAAACAAATAGCACATTGTCCCTGCTCTCTAGTCTCAACTGGGTCTTTCTTAGAATTGACATGCATGAGTTTCTGGCGAGTAAATATTCAGTTAACTAGAGTAGCATTGGTGGAGTTCATTAGTGACACCACTGACTGTTAACTCACTATTAGTTCTCTCAATTAGTTTAAGACTAATTTAACTGAACTAGCTCATGAAACCAAGTCTGCTATTTTAAAACCCACAATTAACTCACACTGGACTCCTACAAAGTAGGGAGAACATACACATGACAACAGAAAGACTTCCAACTCAAATTTCCTAAGTTAAGTAAGTTTAATAAAATTAATTTAACTATTTTAAGTTGCTATGAGAATATAATTCGAATTTAATTTCCAGTTTAATTCAAGGACAAATTAAAATGGATTCTATTGTTGCCATTTCTCAACACTCCCTCTCAACAAGAAAGGGATTATCAACTACCTCGATCCTGTCTCTGTGAAACTCAAATTTACATCTTGAAAATGCCTTTGTCAAGATGTCAGCATCTTACTCCTCCTTGGGAATGTAAACTAACAACATGATCCGCCTCAATACACAATCTCTGAGATGATGATACCAGATATCAATATGCTTGGACAGACCATGAAAGACTGGATTTTTCAGATAGTTTGATACAACTCTGATTATCACAATAAATCACTGTCGGATCCATCTGCTGACTAAACAAACCAACAGAGATCTTCCTCATCTAGATACCCTCACATCCTGACTTGCAACCATGTACTCTGCCTCTGTCGAACTGAGTGCAACCGATATATGTTTCCTGTTGTACTAAGAAACTGTCATTGACCCAATACTAAAGATCCATCTTGATGTGCTCTTCCTGTCGTATGGACTCCCTTCCCAATCTACATTTGTGAAGCCTTGAAGCTTCACTCCCTCTGTCCCTCTGTACCATAACCCAAACTGAGTAGTGCCTTTGAGGTATCCAATACATCTTGGTAGGCCTAGCCATCGCTTAACTAAGCTGGTTAACTGCATAACACATATCCAGTCATGTGTTCACCAAGTACATGAGTGAACCCACAAGCTGCTTTGAAACAATAGATTTCACTACTTCCCCTAAAGTAGCATCCTCCTTCCTCTAGTTACCAGCTAGAAGAGTCTCCATGCGTTTACTTCTCTTCGTGCAGAATCTCCTGAGTATCTCGTTGGCATACTTGCCCTAAGATACAAAGAACTTCCCGTCTCCCTGCCATACCTCCATGCCAAGAAAGTAATGCATGAGCCCCATGTCCTTCATCTCAAACTCTCTTGCAAGGTCCTCCTTGCAATATTTGATGACCTTCTCATCACCTGTCAGTATAATATCATCTACATAAAGTACAATGATCAACAACTTACCTTCCACCACTATGTGATACAGGGTCGCATCCGCTTCACTGTTCGTGAAGCCCAACCCAATGAAGTAACTATCTATCTTGATGTACCAAGCCTGGGGTGCTTGCTAAATCCCATACATCACTCTCTTGAGTCGACACACATGCGACTCACGGTCCAAGATTTCAAAACCTTCGGGCTGCTCTATGTACACCTCTTCCTCAATCATGCCATTGAGGAAGGAAGTCTTCACATCCATTTGATGGATCTTCCAACCCATCTGTGCTGATAGTGTCAAAATAGATCTGATTGATGAGTACCTGGCAACAGGAGCAAAGGTCTCATCATAGTCAATCCTCTCTACCCATGAAAAGCCACGGGCCACAAATCTGGACTTATGCTTCTCCACACTACCATCTGTAGCTAGCTTACTTTGTAAAGCCAACGAGAGATCACAACTCACTTGCCCTCTGGTCTTGGGACCATATCCCAAACACTTTTTTGAACTATGGAGTCATACTCCTCCACCATCAAATCAACCCAAACCGGCTGTTGCACTGCTTCCTGAAAGGAAGATGACTATGTCACAACACATGCACCCATAAGTGCCATGTATCCAGTGTACCTCTCTAGTGACCTCCTATGCCTGCTCTGAGAAGAGGGTGCTCCCATATTCTCCCGTACAACATCCAACAATTTGTCAGCCTCTCTAGTACGCTTTCTTCGCTCTCTGGAAGACTCTTCCTGAGTGGATGTCTCCACTCTTTGAACCTCTGCATGTGGCTGTTTCACATCAATCTAAGGCCCCTCAACCTTAGTAGATAAAATCTCCTCATTCGCATGTAGCTGAAGATCCCTCTCAATGGATACTCGCATGGCCTTCTCCTCATTGAACCTGATATCCCTGCGAACCACTGTCATCTGACTGGTCAGTATGTACACCCGATAATTATGGGGTGTATCAGTGTACTCCATAGAGATCCCCAACTTTGTTGTTAGCTCAATCTTCTTCCATGCATCTTTGGTCACGTGGCAATAAACCGATGACCCAAAAATCCCGAAGTGACCAACATCTGGCCTCTTACTAGAATAAGCCTCCTTTGGTGTCTGCATCTCAATTATCCGATGTGGGCTACGGTTTTGAACATAAATCGTTGTCTTGCATGCCTCAGCCCACAAGTGTAGTGGTAGGCCCTGATCATGCAACATCGCCCTTGCTGCCCCTACTATGCTCCTTTTCTTCCTCTCAGCAACCCCATTCTGTTGAGGGTTATGAGGTGTCGTCAAATCTTAAACTCATTGGAGACATACTCACCACTGTTATCACTTCGTAGAGCTTTAATTTTCTTGCCAGACTATTTCTCTACCAATGCATCAACAAATATAACATAATACCTGTGTTTGAATGTGGATGCTATCGAGAATGGTTCACACACATCTGAATGGACTCTCTCTAGAATAGACTCTACTCAATTGTCTCTGTCTCCAAAGGAAGACTTGGTGTATTTTCGCAAAGTACAACCCTTGCATTTATCAACTTGCTCAAGCATACCTTTAGCAAGACTAGTAGATATTTGTTGCAATATCTTCAAATCCCCATGATGCAAGTGGCCTAATCGCTTGTGCCATAACTCATCGACGTATCGGCTCAACATCTTTTCCGCTTTTGAACTCAAAGCAGCACAATCCTCTACCTCTATCTTATAGAGATTCTGAACTTGAATCCCTATCTTCTTTACTTGACCTGTGTCTATGTGTCAAAGGAACAACTTTCCTTTCGAAACGATCACATCATAGTCTCTATCCTTAAGCATGGCAACAGATACCAAGTTCTTTGTCAGTCTGGGTACATGCATAACATTATTCAAGGTGATTGAAGCTACATGCTCCCTCTGAAAAGTAATAATGCCCACACCAGTAACATTATACTTACTGTCATCACCCATCTCGATATGCATCTTGAGATATTTCTCCTCCAGTTCACTGAATAACTCTTTGTCTCTAGTCATGTGGAAATAATCTCCACTATCTAAGTACCAGACACTTCCCATCATTGAAGACGCCATGCATACAATGAGGGAAAAGTCCAATTCGAATTGGGAGGCCAAAGCCTCACCCGCCACTCCTCTCGAGGACTTCTCCTTAGACTTCTTCATTATACAATTTGTAGCAAAGTGTCGCATCTTGTGACAATGAAATCATTTCTTTCGTTGTGTCCTTCTTCTTACCTCCATGATAAGAATTTGATTTGGAATGGGAATTTTTACCTTTCCCCTTCCTCGCCTTAATCGCTAAGGCACAGTTCTCTTCATCATCGGTCTTTGATGAAGAGCCATCCCTGGTGTTCCTCCTAATCTCATCCTACATCAAATCCGACCATAGTTGTTCCCAATCAGGCAGCTTCTCCCGACCATTGACAGAGTCTTGATAACTATGCCAACTCTTTGGGAGTCCAAGAAGAGCAAGGCTCACCATATCCTCCTCAACAACCATGATTCCAACACTTCCAAGTTCATCTTGACATTGAGTGAACTTGGTCAAGTACTTTGGAATCATCTCGCCTTTCTCCATCTTGATTTTACGAAGTTTATCCTTTAGTGCCAACTTCCTTTGATCACTGTTATTCTGATACAAGTCCATCAATGTTTTCCACATAGCATGTGGGGTTTCCTTTCCATGGAGACTTGAGACAATATGATCTTGAACTCCCTCAAGGATTATCTGCCTTGCCTTCGCCACACACTTCTTCCACTCAGCCAAGTTCTACACATCAGTAGTTATTAGCTTAGGAATTGCTTGTTCAACAAATTTCTTCAAGCCATTGTCCTCTAACATAGCCTCCATCTTGTCCCTCTAGGCTATGAAATTTGAGCTTCCTTCCAAGGAATACTCAACCCTCAACCCATGGAACGTCATCTTCCAATCCTAAAGTATGTATTGCAAATTCGACTTTCACCTGTAATATAGAAACTCAAAAATTCGAAATCTCCTCTAGTATACTATTCTTAGCTCCGATACCATGTAGAAAATCATGTAGATTCACAAGCTAATGCAATTTGCTAAAGCAAGAGACAAGAATCTACTTCTACTCTTTACAGCAGAAGCCCATAAACATCGAGCAAACAATAATCAATAGAGTAAGAGAATCAAAGGCACATAACACAATAAATATCTGAGGAAATCCATAGCTCAAAACCACACTATCTGTTTTGTATTAATCTAGAAAATCAAGATGAAATTACAATGCTTGTTCTCTCTAGAACAATCCCAGCACTCAGCGAATTCAATCTCCAACTCATAAGCAAGCTCAAGGCCAAAGGTTAGCCTCTTCACAAGTTCTCCAGGTCTCTATTCCAATGCGTAATTCCTATGGAGGATATCTTTTATTTAAAAGGAAATAAAGCCTATAAAAACTACGCAATCCCTTAAGGATCAGTTCTTGAATGCATGCACTATCAGTGCAACTCAGAAAAATCTAAAACAAATAGCACATTGTCCCTGCACTCTAGTCTCAACTGGGTCTTTCTCAGAATCGACATGCATGAGTTTCTGATGAGTAAATATTCAGTTAACTAGAGTAGCACTGGTGGAGTTCATTAGTGACACCACTGACTGTTAAGTCAGTATTTGTTCTCTCAATTAGTTTGAGAACTAATTTAACTAAACTCACTCAAGAAACTAAGTCTTCTATTTTACAACTCACAATTAACTCACACTGGACTCCTACAAGGTAGGGAGAACATACACATGATGACAGAAAGACTTCCAATTCGAATTTCCTAAGTTAAGTAAGTTTAATAAACTTAATTTAACTATTTTAAGTTTCTATGAGAATAGAATTCGAATTTAATTTCTAGTTTAATTCAAGGACAAATTAAACTGGACTCTCTTGTTGTCATTTCTCAACAGGACACCTGTCAATAAAAACCAGACATAGTTATGTAATATTTAAAACCCCAGTACCACAAAACTGCTAATCTCTTTTTAATTAATACTTAATGTAAAGCTCCGTGCTACATTATAAAGATTTGGGATCTCTTTATTAAATCTGTTGTATTAATGTTTGATTAGAAAGGCGTATGTTTTGTGAGAGTATTAATATTACTATTTTTTTTATGATCTTAAGTATATATGAAATTTAGATGTGACAAGAGGTACGAATAAACCCTTTCCTCAAGCTGCATTAAGTGCATAGGTCTCAAAAGTGTATAACAAGATCAATATACCTATTAAATGAAAAGAATGTGTAGATGTTTACCACATGATCGATGGGTAAGGGTTAAGTGCTATAACTTTATGTATAGTGTTTTAAACTTTGTGAATAGAATATGTAAGATCGAGAATATAAGTTTACTCTTGACTGTCGTGACTAAAGTTTTTGGGCCTGGGTATTGAGATAAGATTGTATTATATAAGTTTTTTTTTTAGGTGTGACATATTACAAGTGGTATCAGACATGTTACTGTTTGTTACCTGTATTTTTAAAAAATATATCAAATATTTGCTATTGGAACTCGAAAGACCATCTTTGAAGATTAAGAGGCAATCTATGTTGGAAAGATTATAGAATCTATCAATTTGGCATAATATGAGTGTTTTCTCTTTATCTTCTACTTTTGACAGGCATTTTGTTCACTAATTTTTATCTTCAATAATTCTTTATATGTCACAATGCTTCTTGAATTTATGCTTTACTACATTTCCTTTGCAACATCTAATGCAATTGCTAGTTTGATATAAACTTTAACTTAACTTGTTTCAAATCGAGTAAAACAAAAATAAAAAATAAAATATTATAAATAACTACAGGTTATAAAAAAACTCTTGCTTTAACTTGTTCGGACTCTAGAAAAAAAAATACAAAAAATTAAAATATCCAAAATAGCTACACTCTATTAACCATGAATACATATCATTGATTTAAAAAAAAATTAAAATAGATCCATTTTGATTATCTCTGTTTATGTGTATGATATATTAAGCTTTTTGTTTGTTCCATTTTATTTATTTATGTATTATATATTAAGTGACTTTGTTTGTTTTGTTTTATTCATTGAATATTATTTTTCATTCAATGGAGAATATTTTGTATTCCATGGATAAAATGCAAATGACACATGAATAGAAATAGAAATTAAATAACTTATTGCATAATGGATTGAGATAAATATTGTCAAAGCTATCCCTATGACTATATGTTCGTATAGGGATTTATCCAATCATCCCTTTCAATTAGGTAGCAACACCCATTAACACCTGTGGTGAGAATGTTGGCAGTGTGAAGGTGGGGCATGTACTTATCCAACTCAATGACTTCAAGGGGTACCCTCATACCCAAGGGAACTCTTTCTATTCTTCCCTCAGCAAGTTCATGGCTAGTCAAAAGATTGGGAGCTTGAGCATAGGTTGGTGTTCTTGATTAGCAGTGTGCCCTCATGGGGAAGTATACATTCTCCTACACTCCAAGCTATTCTTAGAATAATGTAAACTTCAACGGCTTGGTGAGAATGTCAGAAATCGTCTCATCTGGTGAAGCCATACTACTTTAGTTCTGCAACAAATAGTCATTATAGCCTCACTGCTCCCTCTGTTCTAGATCCTTATTGCTCCCTCAATGTTGGAGCCTTAATGCTCCATAAAAAATCATACTACTCCCAATAAGATCGAATATTGCTGGACTGAGTGCAATGGAAGTCTACTACCTTTTCATCCAGGAACTCAAAGCAAGACCCATACTGAAGTAAAACCTCAATGTGTTCTTCCTATTCACAACATTCTTGGTTCACTTAGCATCGACATATCTCTACATCCACAACATTTTCTTAATAGATGACCAACTTTGCAGTATAGCGATATGCATGTCCAGGCTCTATCTGGCTCAGGGTACACGCTAAGAAGTAAGGATCCGTCTCATTGCCTTCTCATCATCAAATATGAATTTGAAGAGGAATCTCTCAACTACTTCAATGTAATTCATCATTCCAAATCTCTGAAAACATACCTCCCTTGACAATGAAGTCCTAATCATCTCCTTGTTACACATTTAATCTAAAGAAGTGGATCACCTCGAGCTCATGGTTCAAATCCCTCTGTCACTAAATGATAATATGATATGATCCTATCAGAAATGAATCATTAGCATATAAAATCAAATATCAAAGAGATATCTTCAACCTTTAAGAGAGGTTGGAGTCTGCATTGGATGTCCATCAATCCAAGTATACCACGCCCAGAGGACTTGCTTCAATTTGCAATTATGAGTCTCCTACTTATGTACCTAAAAGCCCTAAGGTAGCTCTAAGTATGCTTCTTTCTTAAGTGAATCATGGAGGAATCCAAATTCACATACATCTGATAACAGGTGCTAGAATCTCATCATCTTCCTCTCCTTTTGAGAGAATATTCATGGAAGGATCTGACACTGCAACATCTTTATTATCTAGAATGGTCCTTGCATGAAGGACATATTGCTCCGAACATCTCATCTCACTGTTGCATTTAATTTGACAGTCTACTCCCTCTAAATAGGAAGCCTCTTCAATCATAGATATCAACCTGGGAGACTGGGATCCTTCCTTCAAGGTCCAAGCTCTTGCCAATTTTCAAGCACCACTCTTAATCATGGGATGGCTTTGCATCCTCCTCAATATCGATATTGAGGACTATTTTCTTGTACATTTTGAACCCAAAACAAAAGAAAGAGAAATAATATAGAAGTAAATAAACAAAATAAAAGTGTACGTGATGATGAAGCAATATTGTCTTTCTTCTCTAAATATGAGAGTGGCTCCTTCATTTTCCCGCACCATTTCCCTCTTGAAGCTAATTATTCCTACATTATTCTACATCTTGATGATCCTCAAGGAGTATCTCCTTTCCTTGATCAAATCCTCATAGGAAGTCAATGAAAGAAGAATTTGGTTAGCCAATTACTCATGTAGGAAGAATAAAAAAAACAATCAAACAAGAACAATGTCACCAAGAATAACACAAGTATTGAACTTATTTATCTCTAATGAGGATTGGAGGAAGTAATCAACTCCCTTTTAATCCTTCCTCCATGGGTCACCAATTTCCATCAACCATATGTCAATGTCATATTTAGAAGAAATGCAACCTCTTAAGCACCACCTGAATTCTCATTTGAGATCCTTTCAAGCCTAGTTATCCATGTACAAGATGACCACTGGATCTGCATCACACCATATCCTATTAAGAGACTAGCCCATCTAGGGTTACTTTGAATGTGTCACATGTACTCAATGGATTCTCACGATCTTATCATATCACAAAAAAAATTGTAATCACACTAGAGTTCCAATGTTATAGAACCTACACCTTTTTCATTATTCAAGGCCACTCCTAGGGTTTTTTTCTCCCATACCCTAACCTTCTTTTAGGTCTCAAATATATTCATCTCTTTCACTCTTCTTGATCAATAAATCCATCATAGGTGTCTTCATGGGGGTGATATCAATGGCTTTTCTTCAGCGTATCTCTAATACCGCGTTAATTTTAGGGCTAGATTGTTCTTTGTTGTAGATAATTGCATTTTAAACTTTTTCAACAATTTACACATTTCATTCACCCCATATCATCGTATCATCCTCAGAAATTATATAGAGACAACATTAAAAATGCAACTGAACAATAAGGAACATTAGATGAAAAGCATACACAATAGAGACACCAGGATTTTAGGTCAGAGACTAGGGCAAAGAACCACAAGGGGGGGAACCCAAAATCAATTCTTCTTCTTCTATTAGATATTCATCAAATGTTCAACTGAGATACAATGTACAAATATAATGAGACACATGTCTTTCATCATCAATCATATCAACCTTGGATCATACAAGATCCTCATAAGATTGAAACAGACAATCATAAAACCTATGCTAGGGTTGCCTCCATATCAGTGAGTAGAATATATCACTGTATCAAATGTCATACATGATACTATCAAGGTTACTGTCATAAATACAAGAATTACTTCCCATACATATCTATCACAAGGACAAATGTCACTTACCAAATATCACTAACATAGAAACAAGAATATTTGGTCAATATTCACTGTCATAAACTGGAATTACTATCAAAACATCACAATCATATAGGAAAACATATCACTACCATATAGGATCAAGTATCTTTGCCATATAGAAACAAGTATCATATCCATTCAACATTGTCAAGAGAACAAATAATAATTTGAAGGATGACATGATTCCTCCCTTGATGACTCTTCAACTTAGCACAGTTCCGTGAAGACTCTGAACCTTGGTTAGGGCTACCAGTAGCCCTAATATTCTATCACAAAAACCCCTCAAAACCCTACATTGAACTTTGAGGAAAACACAACCTCACTTCAGATGAATGAATGATTGTTTTCCCTTCCAAAAAATGTACCATAGGGGCTTGGCCCTATCTCCAACACACTAAGATTTGCAGCTTACATAACCAGATAATTGCTTTATATTAGGTTGCATGTATATCACATAGAAAGGCCAAAAACGAGGCCACATAAATCACAAAGACTAGGCCACATGTATATCCCAAAGAAATACCACAAGGAATGCCACATAAAACACATAGACTAGGTCACATAAAATTCCATAGAGAGGCCACATATAATGCCATAGATATGCCACATAGGACCTGCATAAGATGCCCCCATATGGCCACAGAGGTAGCCATTGTTAGGCCGCATAAAATGCCTTTATAAGGCTGCAAAGCTAGGCACTGTTCATCCGCTGAGATGCCCATAGCTTAAGCCATAAAGATGCCATATCCTAGGGTGCATTGATGGAAAAAGAAACCACAAAATTTGAACTCCTTCAAATGCTGGAACATAATCTCCTAGCCACCTTAGATTTGCTTCTTGAAAGTCTCAGTTGCCTCAGAGATAGATGCCACTTAAGTTTGAGTCCTAAATGCCAAATAATGGAGGATAGGGCCAATTTATAGTTGTTTCCACATATGAAGAGTCACAGCCTTTGGGCAGGCTGACATGAAATGGAGGGAAAAACATAAATTCAAATTTCTTTTAATAATATTTAAATATATTTTCCACGTGCTTTAATGATTACTTGCCCAAGTAAATTTTTCAAATCAAAAAATAATGAGAGGAGTGCCAAACAAATCAATAATATTATTTCTTTTATCCAATGTGAATTCTTCATTGGGGAAAGATGGATTCTTCTAGGGGTAGTTCGGTTTCCCTTGGGTAAATGCATCACATAACTGGCCCAAATTTCAATAGATCTCCCCCTTGGTGAATGGCTTCTCCTTGGGATTTTTTAAAGCCTCAAGAGGGATTCGTCAAGATTACCCCCTTGTCACCTTTCTTCTACATCTTGATGGAAAATTCAATAAGAAAATGACTTGAATATGAATGTAGGAATGGGAGCCTTCTAGGTATAAGATATATATCATAATCAAGAGTATAAATCACTCCCTATTTGTAGATGATACATTCTTATTGGGAGGAGCCTCATTAATTATTGTAGAGTGCTTCAAGCATATTCTAGATCAATATCTAATGGCTTCTGGAGGTCTTATTAATCATAGAAAATCACATATCTATTCTTGGAAAATTAACCCCCTTTCTAAAAAACAATTGGGTCTCCTTCTTAGCTTTCATCCTGTACCCTCTTGGAAATATTTCATATATTTGGGATTCTGATTCATTTAAAATCCAATTCCTCTTGTGTCAAGGTAGAGGAATGGTCCAACGAAGGGAATTTTAGCTCGCCCCTTTGTTATGCTTTAGGGGAGTGCGAATGTTTGGTAGTTTCTTGGTGGATGGTTAATTATTCCATTTGACATTTGGGTGGTAATAATGTTCTAGTTTTATTTTGATTAGTGGTATCCATAGTAGTAGGGTATATATTTGGTATATTAGTTGTGTGGTTTTGAATGCCTTGGATCCCTGCATATTCCAATCTGAGCCTTGTTTTCCCCATTTGAGGTGGATGGTGGATGTTTTCTCCTCTGGGTTTGAGTAGGGTAGAGGTGAATTGGTAGTTGTTTTTTTGTGCGCTTGGACTATGTTTGTGGTGGCTTGTGTTCTCCCTAGTAAGCGTTGTATGATTTGGGGGCCATGGTGATCTGTGGCTTGTAGTGGGAAGAAAACGCACCCCTGTTCTCTTAGCAGGTTTAGGTGGGGCATAAGAAGATAAGAAGCATGGTATTTATGGAAAAAGAAGGTACAAGAAGGGAGATGAACATGTGTCCCCAGCGAGGATGGGCATGTCTAGAGATGGGGGGAGAGGCCTTCAAGCGGAGAAGCAACAACACGAGCAGGGATGTGGAGAAATCGTCAACCCATCGATCTCTTGGTTCTTTCCCACTATGGGAAATGCCTCCTCAATGGATGATAATGTGAGCATCCTTAGGTAGTTGAGCTACTCTTTGGACTAGTTCAATCGGGCCTGGCAAGATGATCACCATGACAATATTGACTTCATGAATCACATTCAATGAAATCTTTAGGAGATGCATGATAGAATGGTCAGTCTATGGAGAGGAAAGTGACACATCCAAGAGCAGCTTGACATTCTAGAGACTCGGTTGGTGCACATTAAGGGGAATATTCACTGTGAATTCAAACCCTTGCCATACCTTGGCTTGACTACAGATCATCTCATCCCAGTAAATTTTGATAATTGTTGGTTATCTTTTAGTTTTGCAAGTGTTTTGGCACTTTTTGTAAGTTAGTTTATGTAAATCATTGTCACTTTGGAAATTTACTATGTATCTAGGTATGCATATTTTGGCCAACAAATCTAATAAGAGTGAGGCCAACAGGTTTTTGAGACACATCATGAGAATATGTAATCTTTTGTATTAATTAAAAACTTAGATTCACCAAGGAAAAAAAATCCAATTTTTCCCAAGCTTGGTGAGGAATTATTGTGAAATTAAAGTCCAAGCTACAATATTAGGGAGTAATTTAGTTGAACTTAGATGGACATCACGTTCTTATTAAAGCAACTTTATCAACTTTTCCTATTTACCAGTTCAGAACTCTCCTGACACCAGTTGGGACTCTTCACGAAGTAGCTAAGGAATTTTTTATGGGAGGGTGGTAACCAGAGCCATAACAAGTTTCATCTCATTAAATGGGCTATGGTAAAGTCCCCAAAGTCTCATGGTGGTCTAGGGATCTAGGATCCCTCCCTTATGAATATTGCATTAGGTGTAAACTTAGTGTGGAGATACATTTCAAATCATTATGCCTAGTGGAAAGAAGTTCTCGAGTGCAAATAATTTCATTAAGGCTGACATTTCAGCCTCAAAGCTCGCCTAGCTCCAAAAAGAGGCTTCTCCATTTGGAAGCTCTTTTATTCATCTATGGGTCTAATTAAAGAACATCTTCCTAGATATCGGGGAAATGGGAAGTACACAAATCTATGGTATGATATTGAATCCTAATAAGCAAGCTTTGGATAGTCATGAGGAGCTAATCCCTTTAAGATATTAGTTGATCTCTAAAAGAAAATTCACGTTATCGCACATTTCAAAATGGGATAGATCTAGTTTGTGGATTTGTTGGGACCTAGGTTGCGTTCCACACCATCGCTCGACTCACGTTAGCATGTTGATGTCACTATTGGTTAGCTACATGCCTAGGAATCGGGCCTCTACTGATTGATGTGTATGGTGGAACTCGAATGTTGCAGTTCGAGAAGGCTACTATATTTTATTATTTCAAGTAGGACTTCCTCTAAAGTCTCGTGTTTGGTCATGAGTTTTGACTCCCAACTGTCCACCGAAACTCAACTCCTTTTGTTGGTTGTTAACGCATTTACACCACAATATTCAATTTTAACCAAACTTTGGATACTACTAAGAAAACATGTATAATACATAACTCAATAAAAGACCAATAAATATATTTTTCTCCAAAAACTTAACACAATAACTTACCCTCAAAATTATAAGTTTATAAAGTGAAAATACCAATAATTTTGGTATGGCAAGAAGCAAGGCCAAAATATGAAAAGGAAAAAATACATGTATGCCTTTCCTTACTACATGGACTAGTGGACTATTGAAATATTGAAAAATAAGATGTCGAATAAAGATGTCAAAAACTGGAAATGGGTATGTTATGCTTTTATTTATTAATTTTATATTTAAACATTGAAAAAATAAGTTGGAAAAAAATATTAATATTAAATATCTCAAATATTAAAGAGAAGAAATTTGATTTATTTTAACTAAATTAATTATGAATTGAAAAAACGACTTTCAACTTTTATTAAATCGTAAGGCGTTCCCCTCTGAAATCAACTCCCCTCTCAGGTTACGTGTACATTCGTGCGCCCTTAATTTAGGTGTTAGACAATTAAAATAGTTTGATCCATCCGATTGATTCGACCGGTATTAAGTTACTTACAAATTTAGTTACAAATTATAAGACTCGCAATGCAGCAGGTCGACCTCGCACTTGCTCAACAGTACTTCCAGGTGCTTCTTTAACCATGGTATAACAAGACTATATCTATATATATATATATATATATATATATATATATATATATATATATATATATATATATATATATATATATATATATATATATATATATATATATATATATATATATATATATATATATATATAACATTAGCCAGAATATTGGTCAGGGGTAATTGGTCACACTGTGGAGGAAAGACCCACAGTAAGCAATTGGAAGAAGTAGAGTACCAACATTAATTATTAGAATCTGGGTTATGTAACTGGTATTGAGTGATTCCTTTTTCCATGGACAATTATGCACAATTATTTCCTTATTTCCTTTTTATTTCCCAAGAGTTGGAGAACTCGAGGGGGGAGAGAAGGAATGAGTTTGTTGGGAGAATTCCGGAGCTGGACCAGTGCCAGTGGAACTCCATATTCAAACTTGGTCTATGAATTAACGGATTCTAGGCTGGACTGGGGAGAGGTCATGATGCCAGTGAATCTGTAACTGCCGCAGAAAGGTTGTTTTGGATGAAGAAGCATGGGGAGAGGATGAGGACGTAATAGCCTAATCCTCACTGGTCGGGTGGAAGGTCATTCCTATAAATTCTGGAGTCTCAACTCACATATAAGTGTTTATGAATTAAAATTGTAGACAGGAAAGAGAATTATAAGTTTTGTACTTACTTCCATCTGCTAAGATTTTTCCTAATGAATATTAATTAGTTGTTAAATTCTATGTGGAAGAACAATAGGTGATGTATATGTTATATGTTTGACTGTATGAGAAAAGAAAAAAACACAGAAGATTCCTTTGATGATTGTAGGATAGTGAATTCATAAGTGGAAAGAAAGGCTGCACAGTGAACCATTTTAAATCAAAGATAGATGAAATAACAGGAAAATGTAAAAAAAGCAACCATGTGTGCTCTATGTGTAAATATCTTGTCAGTGGAAGAACATAACTAACCTTGTTGAATACAAATGGTTTGGCTATTATCATAGTAAGAAGCGTTCATATTAAATCCTCACTGCTACGATTTTGAGCCATGCAAAATAACTAAATACTTGCTCAACAAAAGTCAACTAGACACACTTTAAATAATTATGGGTTACACTGTGAGCGCTGACAGAAGCTAGGATTTGAAATTTAATAACTGTTCAAATGAACACAACTGATAGAATCATAAAAAACCCTACATTTAATACTCAATCATTTACCTGTAGTGATTAGCAGAAAATTAATCTAACAATCGTGAGGGTTGGGTGAACTAGAAGAAAACAATAAAAACCCTTAGACTTCCCTCTTGAAACACCTAAAGGGTATCAAAGAGGCGGTCCTAAAGGGGTCAAACTTTGAAGAAACAAATCAAGACGGAGATAACTGAATGAAACTTAAATAAATGGGAAGGAGAAAAACTAACCCTGAACTGGCATAAGTGATAATTTATATGAGTTTAATCATCAAATAAATATCAGAAACAAAACACTGTAAGAGTGTCGCATGGATGTTAACCAAAATTATGCGGTTCCAAACTCAACCGTTACAATATTACCATAAATTGGAATTCAAAAACTGGAGAAATAATTTGTTCACAAAAATAATAACTTTCAATGTACCAAGAGCCCATTAGGGCAGAGCCTTCATTTAACAAATAACAAATGAGAAAAAACTCGGTAAGAGCTTAATGGAAGAATGAAATTACAGTTGGAAGCTATCACCTTCCTTAAAAGAAAACATAGTCTGTCTTTCACCCAACAGAAATACCCTAAGCTACAACACCATAACATATGATTTGGAACAACAACATGAACCATTGAATGTTCAATACGACGATAATCATGGGCATTAAACTACACCCCAATAGTCAGAAGTGCACCTGTTATGTCGTCCCTGAACATGTGATGGTGGAACAAGTGGTTGGAGTCCATTGAACTCCATGCCAAGTCCCAGGGTAACCTGCCAGGGCCGGCAAACATGCAAATATAACATTTTGGCAATGAGAGTCAACAGAAAAACAAATAAACCGAAATTGCATAAGAAATTACCCACCATGATGAGTCCCTGTTGCACCGAGTTTGTAAACAAGGTAATGAAGTTGGTCGATGGAACACCACCTACAAATAACCACAACAAACATAATTTCAGATACACAGCCATATAAAATGGAAACCAGAGTAGTAAAGGAAGAAAATAAATCATTTATATCACCGACATACCTGTGGACAAGTTTCCCAAGTTGTAGATGCCTCTGAGAGGTGAGAAAATGAAATGGGTTCTCGAAATCTAGCATTACCAGTGATATCAGGTGTTGGAAGAGTCAAGGGGTTTCCATCACTAGAAAAAATTGCAGACTGAAACCCTCTCTGAACGAACAAAAAAAATGGAAGACCGAGCACTAGGTTAGGTTGGGTGGTTACTGAAAGAAACCGTAGACCAATGTTGATCGTGCGATCAAAGAGCAACTAGATCAATGCTCATGATGAATGCAAGTGACATCCAAGAAAGTTTTGGAGCTTGGGGCCGGATGGCCATGTAGAAAATCCTATAGATTCACAAGCTAATGCAATTTGCTAAAGCAAGAGACAATAATCTACTTCTACTCTTTACAATGGAAGTCCATAAACATCAAGCAAATAATAATCAATAGAGGAAGAGAATCAAAGGCACATAACACGATAAATATCCAGGGAAGGCCACAACTCAAAACCCCATTATCTGTTTTGTATTAATCCAGAAAATTAAGATGAAATTACAATGCTTGTTCTCTCTAGAACAATCCCAGCACTCATCAAATTCAATCTCCAACTCATAAGCAAACTCAAGGCCAAATCTTATCCTCTTCACAATCTCTCCAAGTCTCTATTCCAATGTGTAATTCCTATGGAGGATAGCTTGTATTTAAAGGGAAATAAAGCCTCTAAAAGATGCGTAATCCCTTAAGCATTAGTTCCTGAATGCATACATTATCAGTGCAACTCATAAAAATCTAAAACAAATAGCACACTATCCCTACACCTTAGTCTCAACTGGATCTTTCTCGGAATCGACATGCATGAGTTTCTGGTGAGTAAATACTCAGTTAACTAGAGTAGCACTGGTGGAGTTCATTAGTGACACCACTGACTTTTATCTCACTATTAGTTCTCTCAATCAATTTGAGAACTAATTTAACTGAACTGACTCATGAAACTGAGTCTTCTATTTTACAACTCACATTGGACTCCTACAAAGTAGGGAGAACATACACATGATGACAAAAAGACTTCCAACTTGAATTTCCTAAGTTAAGTAAGTTTAATAGACTTAATTTAATTATTTTAAGTTACTAGGAGAATATAATTCAAATTTAATTTCCAGTTTAATTCAAGGAAAAATTAAACTGGATTCTCTTGTTGCCATTTCTCAACACTCCCTCCCAACAAGAAAGGTATTATCAACTATCTCGATCCTGTCTTTGTGAAACTCGAATTTACATCTTGAAAATGCCTTTGTCAAGATGTCAGCATCTTACTCCTCCTTGGGAATGTAATCTAACAACATGATCCGCCTTAATACATAATCTCTGAGATGATGATACTAGATATCAATATGCTTGGACAGATCAGGAAAGGCTAGATTTTTAGAGAGTTTGATGCAACTCTAATTATCACAAGAAATCATTGTCGGATCCATCTGCTGACTAAACAAACCAACTGAGATCTTCCTCACCGATATCCTCACATGCTGCTTGACTTGCAGCCATGTACCCTGCCTCTATTGAACTGAGTGCAAATGATATATGTTTCCTGTTGTACTAAGAGACTGCTGCTGACCCAATACTAAAGATCCCTCTTGATGTGCTCTTCCTGTCGGATGGACTCCCTTCCAAATCTACATCGGTGAAACCTTGAATCTTCACTCCCTCTGTCCCTCTGTACCATAACCCAAACTGAGTAGTGCCTCTGAGGTATCCAATACATCTTGGTAGGCCTAGCCATCACTTAACTAAGCTGGTTAACTGCATAGCACATATCCAGTCATGTGTTCACCAAGTACATGAGTGAACCCACAAGCTACCTCGAAACAATAGATTTCACTACTTCCCCTGAAGTAGCATCCTCCTTCCTCTAGTTACCAGCTAGAAGAGTCTCCATGGGTTTACTTCTCTCCATGCAGAATCTCCTGAGTATCTCATTGGCATACTTGCCCTGAGATACAAACAACTCCCCATCTCCCTACCATACCTCCATGCCAAGAAAGTAATGCATGAGCCCCATGTCCTTCATCTCAAACTCTCTTGCAAGGTCCTCCTTGCAATATTTGATGACCTTCTCATCACCTGTCAGTATAAGATCATCTACATAAAGTACAATGATCAACAACTTACCTTCCACCACTATGTGATATAGGTTCGCATCCGCTTCACTCTTCGTGAAGCCAAACCCAATGAAGTAGCTATCTATCTTGGTGTACCAAGCACGGGTTGCTCGCTTAAGCCCATACATCGCCCTCTTGAATCGATACACATACAACTCATGGTCCAAGGTTTCAAAACCTTCGGGTTGCTAAATGTACATCTCTTCCTCAATCATGCCATTAAGGAAGGTAGTCTTCACATCCATCTGATGGATCTTCCAACCCATTTGTGCTAATAGTGCCAAAATAGATCTGATTGAAGAGTACCTTGCAACAGGAGCAAAGGTTTCATCATAGTCAATCCCCTCTACCCGTGAAAAGCCATGGGCCACAAATATGGCCTTATGCTTCTCCACACTACCATATGTATCTTGCTTTACCTTGTAAATCCAACGGGAGCTCACAAAGAACTTGTCCTCTAGTATCGGGACCACATCCCAAACACTTTTTTGAACTATGGAGTCATACTCCTCCACCATCAAATCAACCCAAACCGGTTGTTGCACTGATTCTTGAAAGGAAGATGACTATGTCACAACACATGCACCCACAAGTGCCATGTATCCAGTGTACCTCTCTGGTGACTTCCTATGTCTGCGCTGAGAAGAGGTTGCTCCCACATTCTCCCATGCATCATCCAACAATTTGTCAGCCTCTCTAGTACGCTTTCTTCCCTCTCTGGAAGACTCTGCCTGACTATATGTCTCCACTCTCTAAACCTCTGCATGTAGTTGCTTCACATCAATCTAAGGCCCCTCAACCTTAGTTGATAAAATCTCCTCATTCGCATGTAGCTCAAGATCCCTCTCAAGGGATACTCACATGGCCTTCTTGTCATCGACCCTGATATCCCTGCGAACCACTATCATCCGATTGGTCGGCATGTACACCCGATAATTTTGGGGTGTATCAGTGTACCCCACAGAGATCCCCAACTTTTTTGTTGGCTCAAGCTGCTTCCATGCATCTTTGGTCACATGGCAATAAACCAATGACCCAAAAATCCTGAAGTGACCAACATCTGGCCTCTTACCGGAATAAGCCTCCTTTGGTGTCTTCATCTCAATTATTTGATGTGGGATACAGTTCTGAACATAAATCGTTATGTTGCATGCCTCAACCCACAAGTATAGTGGTAGGCCTTGATCATGCAACATCGCCCTTGCTTCCCCTACTATGCTCCTTTTCTTCCTCTCGACAACCCCATTCTGTTGAGGGTTATGGGGTGTTGTCAACTCTTAAACTAATTGGAGACATACTCACCACTGTTATCACTCTGTAGAGCTTTAATTTTCTTGCCATACTATTTCTCTACCAATTCTTTGAACTCACAAAGTTTTGTGAATCTTTGATCCTTTTTCTGCATTAAAAATACCCAGCATTTATGAGAATAATCATCGACAAATATAACATAATACCTGTGTTTGGCTGTGGATGCTATCAAGAATGGTCTAGACACATCTGAATGGACTCTTTCCATAATAGACTCTGCTCGACTGTCTCTGTCTCCAAAGGAAGACTTGGTGTCTTTTCCCAAAGTACAACCCTTGCATTTATCAACTTGCTCAAACATACCTTTGGGAACACTGGTAGATATTTGCTGCAATATCTTCAAAGCCCCATGATTCAAGTGGCCTAATCGCCTGTGCCACAACTCGCCGACGTCTCCGTTCAACATCTTTTCCGCTTTTGGAACTCAAAGTAGCACAATCCTCTACCTCTATCTTATAGAGATTTTGAACTCGAATCTCTATCTTCTTTACTTGACCTGTGGCTATGTGTCGAAGGAACGCCTTTCCTTTCGAAAATATCACATCATAGTCTCTATCCTCAAGCATGGAAATAGATACCAAGTTCTTCGTTAGTCCGAGTACATGCATAACATTCTTCAAGGTGAGTGGAGCCGCATGTTCCCTTTGAAAAGTAATAGTGCCCACATCAGTAACACTATACTTACCATCATCACCCTTTCGATATGCATCTTGAGATCTTTCTCCTCCAGTTCACTGAATAACTCTTTGTCTCTAGTCATGTGGAAATAAGCTCCACTGTCTAAGTACCAGACACTTCCCATCATTAAAGACGCCATGCATATAATGAGGGAAAAGTCTAATTCAAATTGGGAGGCCAAAGCCTCACTTGCCGCTCCTCTTGAGGACTTCTCCTTTGACTTCTTCAATAGATAATTTGTAGCAAAGTGTCCCATCTTGTGACAATGAAAGCATTCAACTTTCATCATGTCCTTCTTCTTACCTCCATGATAAAAATCTGATTTGGAATGGGAAATTTTACCTTTCCGCTTCCTCGCCTTAATCGCTATGGCACAGTTCTCTTCATCATTAGTATTTGATGAAGAGCCATCCCTAATGTTCCTCCTAATCTCATCCTACATCAAATCTGACCATAGTTGTTCCCAATCTGGTAGCTTCTCCTGACCATTGACAGAGTCTTGATAATTATGCCAACTCTTTGGGAGTCCAAGAAGAGCAAGGCTCACCATATCCTCCTCAGAAACTGTGATTCCAACACTTCCAAGTTCATCCTGACATTGAGTGAACTTGGTCAAGTACTTTGGAATCATCTCGCCTTTCTCCATCTTGATTTTACGAAGTTTATCCTTTAGTGCCAACTTCCTTTGATCACTGTTATTCTAATAGAAGTTTGATAATGTTTTCCACATAGCATGCAGGGTTTTCTTTCCATGGAGACTCGAGACAATATGATCTCGAACTCCCTCAAGGATTATCTGCCTTACCTTCACCACACACTTCTTCCACTTGGCCAAGTTTTGCACATCAGTAGTTACTAGCTTGGGAATTGCTTGTTCAACAAATTGCTTCAAGCCATTGTCCTCTAGCATAGCCTCCATCCTGTCCCTCGAAGCTATGAAATTTGAGCTGCCTTCCAAGGAATACTCAAGCCTCAACCCATGGAACGTCATCTTCCAATCCTAAAGTATGTATTGCAAATTCGACTTTCACTTGTAACCTAGAAACTCAAAACTTCAAAATCTCCTCTAGTATATTGTTCTTAGCTCTGATACCATGTAGAAAATCATGTAGATTCACAAGCTAATGCAATTTGCTAAAGCAAGAGACAAGAATCTACTTCTACTCTTTACAATAGAAGCCCATAAACATCAATCAAACAATAATTAATACACGTGGGATTCACTCAGTGAACCTCTAACATATCACGTGCGTTCATGGGATATTAAACAATACCCTTTATTTGACTACATATTGGAAAATCCCTCTAAAAATATTATTATTTAACCCCCTACCAATATTAACCCAATACAACTTGCCAATTTAAAAAACCCCTACTTTCACTAGATATTGTAGGTACCATTTTTTTATCAACGTTCTTTATACCCGTTTATATTTTTTCATTAACTTTAAGCTCCATTTTTTATATTTTCCAATATAAAAACCCTTTACCCCCTATATATCCCCCAATATACTATGTCATTTTTTCTTCAATATATATCCCCCAATATGAACTCACATGGTATGATATTCCTCCCCCAGTGAAGCCCCCGTGAATCAATAGAGGAAGAGAATCAAAAGCACATAACACAATAAATATCCGAGGAAAGCCACAACTCAAAACCCCACTATATGTTTTGTATTAATCTAGAAAATCAAGATGAAATTACAATGCTTATTCTCTCTAAAACAATCCCAGCACTTAGAAAATTCAATCTCCAACTCAGAAGCAAGCTCAAGTCCAAAGCTTAGCCTCTTCACAAGTTCTCCAAGTCTCTATTCCAATGCGTAATTCCTATGGAGGATAGCTTGTATTTAAAGGGAAATAAAGCCTCTAAAAATTGTGCAATCCCTTAAGGATCAGTTCTTGAATGCATGCACTATCAATGCAACTTAGAAAAATCTAAAGCAAATAGCACACTTTCCCTACACTCTAGTCTCAACTGGGTCATTCTCTAAATCGACATGCATGAGTTTTTGATGAGTAAATATTCAGTTAACTAGAGTAGCACTGGTGGAGTTCATTAGTGACACCACTGACTATTAACTCACTATTAGTTCTCTCAATTAGTTTGAGAATTAATTTAACTGAACTGATTCATGAAACTGAGTCTTCTGCTTTACAACTCACAATTAACTCACATTGGACTCCTACAAGGTAGGGAGAACATACACATGACGACAAAAAGACTTCCAACTCGAATTTCCTAAGTTAAGTAAGTTTAATAAACTTAATTTAACTATTTTAAGTTGCTATGAGAATAGAATTTGAATTTAATTTCTAGTTTAATTCAAGGACAAATTAAACTGGACTCTCTTATTGCCATTTCTCACCAGGACACCCATCAATAATAACCAGTGATAGTTATGTATCATTTAAAACACCAGTACCATGAAACTGCTAATCTCTTTTTATTTAATACTTAATGTAAAGCTCTGTGCTACGTTATAAAGATTTGGGATCTCTTTATTAAATCTGTTTTATTAATGTTTGATTAAAAAGGCGTATATTTTGTGAGAGTATTAAAATTACTATTTTTTATGATCTTAAGTATATATGAAATTTAGATGTGACGAGAGGTACGAATAAACCCTTTCCTCAAGCTGCATTAAGTGCATAGGTCTCGAAGGTGTATAACAGGATTAATATACCTATTAAATGAAAAGAATGTGTAGATGTTTACCACATAATCGATGGGTAAGGGTTAAGTGCTATAACTTTATGTATAATGTTATAAACTTTGTGAATAGCATATGAAAGATCGAGAACATAAGTTTACTCTTGACTGCCATGACTAAAGTTTTAGGGCCTAGGTATTGAGATAAGCTTGTATTATATAATTTTTTTTTTAGGTGTGACAAATTACAAATGGTATCAGACATTTGTTACCTGTATTTTTTCAAAATCTATCAAATATTTGCTATTGGAACTTGAAAGACCATCTTTGAAGATTAAGACGCAATCTATGTTGGAAGGATTACAGAATGTGTCAATTTGACATAATATAAGTGTTTTATCTTTATCTTCTATTTTTGACAGACATTTTGTTCACTAATTTTTATCTTCAATAATTCTTTATATGTCACAATGCTTCTTGAATTATGCTTTACTACATTTCCTTTGCAACATCTACTGCAATTGCTAATTTAATATAGACTTTAACTTAACTTGTTTCAAATTGAGTAAAAAATAAAATCAAAAAATAAAATATTATAAATAACTACAATGTTATAAAAAAGCTCTTGCTTTAACTTGTTCGAACTTTAGCAAAAAAAACAAAAAATTAAAATATCCCAAATAACTACACTCTATTAACCAGGAATACATATCATTAATTTAAAAAAAATTAAAAAAAATAAATTTTGATTATCTCTATTTATGTGTATAATATATTAAGCTTAGTGTTTGTTCTATTTTATTTATTTATGTATTATATATTAAGTGACTTTGTTGGTTTAATATAAACTTTAATTTAACTCGTTTCAAATTGGATAAAAAATAAAATATTATAAATAACTACATATAAAAAAACTTGCTTTAACTTGTTTGGACTCTAGCAAAAAAAAAATAAAAAAAATTAAAATATCCAAAAAAATACACTCTATTAACCATAAATACATATTATTAGCCATGAATACATATCATTGATTTAAAAAAAAATTTAAATTATATCAATTTTGATTATCTCTGTTTATGTGTATAATATATTATGTGCATAATATATTAAGCTTAGTGTTTGTTCTATTTTATTTATTTATGTATTATATATTAAGTGACTTTGTTTTGTTTTATTCATTAAATATTATTTTTCATTTTTCATTCAATGGACAATATTTTTATTCCATGGATAAGAGGGAATAGACTATATTTTTTATTCCATGGATAAAATGGAAATGACACATGGTTAGAAATAAAAATAAAATATGGATAAAATGGAAATGCCACATGGATAGAAATAAAAATAAGATAACTTATTGCATAATGGATTGAGTCGAGTGCCTCCGGTCCTTAACAGTCGAGCACCTAAAGGTCCTTATGGTCGAGTACCTAAAGGTCCTATGGTCGAGCACCTAAAGGTGATGGCGGCCTTATCAGTCGAGCCTGCTTACGCATCCTTAATTGGGCGGTTTATAAGCCTCCTGGGTCGAAGGGACGGAGTCACTCACTATTCATATGGTGAGGGTTACCATAATGGGGCGGTTTATAAGCCTCCTCCGTAAGTAGCTTGGTTGCTAGATACGGCGTAGTTAGTTATATATGAGCATGTGGTAGTTTAGGTAATATTGTCAAAGTTATCCCTATGAGTATATGTTCGTATAGGGATTTATCCAATCGTCCCTTTCAATTAGGTAGCAGCACCCATTAACACCTGCGGTGAGAATGTTGGCAGTGTGAAGCTGGATTTGTATGATATTGACCATTGTGAGCAGTCTTCTGCACTGTAGCTACGGACCTATGAGATGGCAAGATTTCTTTTGTAATAGTCATTGTTTGATTGTGTTTCCTAGCTTTGCACCAAGTAGTACATGAAAATTCTTTATTGTTTTTATGAATTATCTTGTTTAGTTCTATTTAATTTAATGAG
Organism: Pinus tabuliformis; assembly: GCA_031772625.1. Taxonomy (NCBI): domain Eukaryota; kingdom Viridiplantae; phylum Streptophyta; class Pinopsida; order Pinales; family Pinaceae; genus Pinus; species Pinus tabuliformis. Next base: position 1,164,148,015 of record CM062818.1, read on the forward strand.
TTTGCAGTACAATGTGTATCTGATTTATGAGAGTTAGTGGTTTGTTATTTAAGTAATTAAAATAATATTTTGTTATTATAAATTAGATAAAAATTTTATAGAAAAGAGTATTACATTTGTGGAGAAACATTGCTTACGAGTTAATCTAAATAATTTAAGATATGAATAATTAAAAAATATATATTTTTAGAGTTTATTAAGTACAAAATTCAAGTTAAAAATTCATATTCTTATTTATATTGTTTTCTACTTTGTAGATTATATGAATTAGTAATTTTACTTATTTGTATATGATTGAAAGAGGTGTGGCTAGTGCTAGATTATATTTTTAGAGATTTAGAGAAATGTTTTTCAATTTTACATATATATATACATATACATGAAATAAATAATCATAAATAACTAAGCATACTCTAAATGACATGCAAGGATGCAAAGGTTAAACTATATAATTTCAAGAATTTTAAGGTGTTGACTAAGTAATAATTCAATATTTCTATATACAGAGTTTTAAGAATATACGGGGATTAAGATATATGTCATGTTATTATAATCTTTGTTTGCAAATAAGTTCTTGAAATAAATTGAATCTCATTCTTCATATCTTTATTTTTTTTAATTTAGAGAGTTTCTGTTTGAGCCTCATTTATAGGGAGTTATGGTTTTCAAGAATCACTTGAAGCTTGATATATTTTTTAATGTTGTAGAGCTAGATTAGTGAGCTATCGTGGTTTCTTTTTCTAACTATAGTCACTGTCAAGCCTACCTCCCAATTATTATAAAAAATTTGCATATAACAACATCAAACCTTAACGTTCAAAAATATATATAAGATGTAAAGTGACATGCATGAATGATAAATTACCATGAATTATCACATTTCCACTTGATTAGAAAGATAAATTTGAAATTCTAAACCTGTTGGGATTATTAAAAATCAAAACCATGTTTAATTTTGAACAAATGAGGCTCACATCAAATATTAAATTTGAATGAAGGTGGTTATGACACACTCATATGTATCCTAGATACATTCAACATCAAAAGATTACACAGAGACTAAATAAAAATATTTGAAAACACAAATTTGATGTTTAAGTATTAAATTTTAATTAAGTGATTTAAATTTTAATAAGTTCTTAAATAGAGATTAAATTAGACAACTTGCTTAGTTTTAGGACTTATTTCTGGTCACTATTTCTTGGTTGATGAGCTCGAGCTCAGATTCTTAAAGACAAAAAAATATATGGAAAAATATAGAAATTTTTTTGGAGTAGTGGCATTCTCTAATTCAATAACTTTGGGCATACATTTCATGAACAATTTTTTAGTGTTATAAAGATGGACTAGTAAGCTATTGGCATAAAACAACACTAAAAAATTGAAATTCATGAATCTACATAAAATGTAAATCTAGAAGCATGAAAAACAAATGACCATCTTCAGATTTCCACGTGACATGCAAGATAAATTTGAAATTCTAGGTCTATATAGCATCATACATTGAATCAACGATCGGTTTAATGTCTTTGCATCTTGTTTGTGTGTTAGTTCATTGTCTTCTCGTCCTGTGCATTAAACATTACAATATTATAATTTAATGGAAAAGATAGAAAGACAACAAACCAATCATTAACTTATCTAAAACTTTATTGTAATGTTTTAACTCACTCTCAGTTTAAATATAAAAGGTCAATTAGTCAGTCAACCATTGATTCACTGTCATTCTATCTTATCCATTAAATATCACATTATTTTACTTCAACCAACCATGCAGGATTGAAAGATAACATTGATTCACTGCGATTCTATCTTGTTCATTAAATATCATATTATTTGTACAAAAAGAGTAAACTAGTCAAGCACTCTATATTATTTTAATTCAATGGTACAAGATTGAAAGATAGCATTGATTCACTGATTCTATCTTATTTTATTGAATATCATATTATTTATACAAAAATAATAAACTAGTTATTCACTAACAATTTTATTTTAATTCAATTGTAAAATATAAAAAGATAGTAAACCAATTATTCACTCACTACCCAACGCTTAACATTTACCATTTACAATGTCCTAACAACCATCCTATCCAATCTCTTTTTTCCTATTTCCGTGCAATTCAAATTCCAAAAATATAAAAATAATAAACTAATTATTCACTGAGGGCAAAATGCTTACCATTTACCATTTACAGATTTCCAATGTCCTAGCAACCATCATATCCAATTTCTTTTTTGTCCCATTTCCGTGCAATTCAAATTCAAAGAATACGCCAAGATTTCCTCCATTTTTACCCACCATCATATGCAGAGGATCTGTATATCTCTTTTTTTGGGAGTTGTCTATAATGCGATTTTTTGGAGATTCCGGCGACGGAATCCCGCGGAAGAAATTGAGCTTAAATCTTGATTTGTTGCAGTTAAAATGGTTTTTTAACTGCATATTTGGATTCGGCACTCTGAAAAACCCCTGGGACGTTTTCATTGTGCAGAAACTAGCTATCAAACTTGCGATTCCAATAAATTCCTGCCAGATTTCGACCGAAAAACCCACCGGAAAGACTTTCAAAAAATCGCGTTATAGACAACTGCCTCTTTTTGTGTATCTCCGTGCAATTCAAATTCCAAAGACAGTCTTTCTCCATTTTCATCATCTTTGTATAAAGCAGAATTTCGTCAGAGATGACCAAAGAAACTAAACAATGCACACGCAGATTCCCCTCCCGAATTCTTTAAATACAGCTTGTCTCTCTTTCTATCCGTCTGTCACATCACGCTGAAACTCGAAAATGAATACAGCCTGTCTCTCTATCCGTCACATCATGCGGAAACTCGAAAATCAATATTATTCTCGAAACAAAGGGGAAGGGTCCAGGGACTTCAATGCTCTTGTCATCGTGGAAAAAACACACAGATTATGAACCAGATCCCTGTAAGGCTGTAAGTGAGCTGCTCAGTCAATGGCGGAGCTCTGACCGACTGCTTCGCCACCTCTCTTTCGATGCCGAACCCTACCTCACATCGCAAGACGAGCGCCACTGTTCATGGGTCTGCTCAAGTACACGTTCATTAAATGACTCTGACTGCTAACTCCATCAACATTATTAACCACGGTAAATAACAATCAATAAGCTCTGTTATTTTTGGTTATGGACTTGTTTAACGACGCCATAATTTTGCCCGTGAAATTCTCTTTATAATTTGGTTAAATTTTTTCCAAAATATTTTATCTTAGAAGTATTTGAATTGTTTTTATAGTGGAAATGGATTTAGCATCATCAAGAACCCTAGGGCATCTAAAATCTTGACATTTGACGCTTTCCAAAAATTTCTATTGTTTTATGAAGAAAATTGCTACATAGTTTTTAGAGGAAATTTATAATAGATCTCATGTTATAAAAAGTAAAAAATTAGTAAAATTAATTAATTATAATTCTATTTTAAATTATTATTATTATTATTAGTATGTCATTTTTTGAATCAGAGATCATCCTTGTGTGTACTGCTCAACTCAACACCTTTCCTTGCATTCCTCTCTTCACCGAAGATGAATCAGAGTTCGAGAGGGCCCTCAACTCCCCTCGTCGCCCCTCCAAACATAGCAGCATTCAACACCCTTGTTGTTGGAGGGTTGCATTTCCAAAAGGCCAAATCCTCCAAATTTGTGAAGAAGATTGACAACATTTTAAAGGTGGAGGTTCACACCTCTCAATCTAGATCGATGGTCGTGAAGCTTGCAGATCGAGGGCTTATTGGCCAATTTATGGGATTATGGCCCTCTTTGAGATTCACGCGGGCATGGATTGATATGAACTAGATACCCAAGATTAAAAGTAAGGTTTCAGCATCATTTTGCGGATGAGGTTTTTACCTTCATGCTCAAAGACAAAGTAGATTGGGATCTCATCTTCAAGAATGGCCCCTACTTCATGGGGGGCGAGGGTTATGTATGGATCACTGGAGTCCATATTTTAATCATGAATGTGATGTTCCGGTAGCAGTCCCGGTATGGTTCAAGTTTCCCTTCTTCTTGCTACATTGTTGGGATGATGAAACTTTCAGGAGTATAGGAAATGCCTTTGGCAAATACATTGACCGAGCTAAGCCACAAGAAGGATTACAAGCTCGTGCCAAGATCTGTGTGGACATGGACCTATACAAGGTTTACAGATGGCAATAAATTTAACACTAGACAGTTGGTCTCACATATAAGAAGTTGATTATGATAAACTTCCATTTAAATGCAAGTTTTTCCATGAAGATGACCATTTCACACACAATTGCAAGAAGAAGGCAGAAGAGAAACTAAAGAAGCTTGATGATGGAGAAAAGTGGTAGCAACAGAAAAGGAGAAGAGGCCCCACAAGGATGAAAAACCAAGATCCTCCTCGAGCAACCATGGGGCAAAAAGGGAAAGGGCCTATGTATCCCGAAAAGTAAGGGCTGGCACTTGGAGATCTTGAGTAGCTTTGATATCTTGAATTGGTTGTTGGAAAAAGGGATCCAACTACTGCATTGATAACAGAGAAGGCCCCTATTCCCAGTAGGTCCTCTTCTCTTGTAGCACTAGAAGGATGCCTCCCCTAGAGGAGGTCCCTGTGGGGACTCAAGGGGAGGGTTTAGATTCAGAAGAAGAAGAATTCCACTCCCTAAGGGTCCTCAAAGTCCAAGGTGGAGGGTTACCAACAAGCTCTATAGATGAAAGATTGGATACATATAGGGAAAATGAAATAGATCATTAAAGCATGGAGCAAGATAAATCAATAGATCTGGAATGAAAAAACTGAAAAAGATAAGGAAATGGGGACCCATATGATAATCAATCCGTCTAAAATGGTCACTAGAAATTTCAAGAAAAGTAACCTTCACCTCCATTTTGAAGGCAATAAATTCCACGAGAAATAATGAAATTCCTCTCCTATAATTGTAGGGGGTTAGGCTCCAATAAAATGATGTATGAAGTTAAATCTCTAATAAAAAAGGAAATGGCGACCATCCTCCTGCTCCAAGAGATGAAGTTGGGGGAACGAGAGTCCCTACAAAGTTGTCAAAAATATGGAAGAATTATAAGCTTAAAGTATTTAGATCACATGGGGTTTCTATGGGGCTTTGTTCAATTTGGTCTACTTTTGTTTTCAAGTTGATTGACAAATAAATCCCAAGAAGGGTTCTTTACAATATGACATGGACAAGGACACATGACATAAACCCTAGAAGCCTTCAATGGAGGCTTTAACCTAAAAACATTTGACCCAAGCATGAAACCCATGCTTTAATAAGTCAATTTATTTAATAATAAAAATTATTTTTCTTTCTTTTGACAAATAAATTTTAAATATAATTATGAAGATAGACACTAGTTACATTATTCAACACTCCCTCTTAACTAGGGAGGTATTCATAATTACCTATATTTATAGAGGTACATGGGAGATCTCCAAAATGAACTATGAAGAGTTCTAGCACACTCAATGTTGTAGACTAGTTTCCTGACTAGTGTAGTCTATCTAGGTGGGACTAAGATGGACTAAAGTTTTAAGCTAGTCTCGATATCATCAAGTTTACTAACTAGCCATCAACCTAAGGATCTAGGTGTGTATCTAAAGCTAGAGCTCCAAGACCAATGCCACCCTCCCTCTTCGGGATCTAGACATCAAACACACATAGGCCAGCCAGATGTCCTCCCAAGCATCTACCATTAGATGCTTCATCTCTCCCTAATAAACTAGATATATCCATTTGTCCAAGCATGCTTCCCAAGTGTTCATCCTTCTTCATGGAGAGATTTACCTATTCAAACACAAACCCCAATCAACAATAAACTTTCAAATATACATATACAAGTAAACACAAACCTTCGGGGTTTTCAATCATCTTAATGCCACTTATATCAAGTTATTCAAATGCAACTAGTCAGAAGCTTTTCTTCTTTTATTTCTTTAGCTGTATCAAGACATACTCAATACATTGTAGTACATTCTGATTTCTTCTATAGGGTATCATGACTATCATAATATGCCCTCCTTCTTAATTTGGGAGATGTACTCTTAACCATGCTCCCTCTTAACTTGGAAATATCAGCCACTTCTTTTATAACATCATAGAACCTATCATGGCTTCATTCCTTCTTACAATATCACGGTTATCATCATAACTCTGCTTACCAATAATATCAAGTCAATTTTACTTACGAGCATCTCCAACATCTTGAATATTATATACCTACACAACTTAAACATCAAGTACAACCAAATATAAAAACATGAAGTTAACTATATCATAATCATGTCAATATAATGGAAACAATTAGACTTTAGACATCAAACACCTAGTTAGGTTCATGATCAACAGGAGACACATACTTCTTACTAGGGTTATTGCCATAAACCTTTTGACTACAATCTAATGCAACTCAATCAAGAAATCAGTCTCATTTTATCTAGGACCTCAGTATTACTTTCAGAGATACGAAAATTCTACTATGATGTACTGAAAACCATAAATTCCAACTTTGAGATACAAAGACTTAGATAACAGTTAATAATAATCCTACCATGCATTTAAGGTTTCAAAAATGTTAGACATTGCTAGGGTTTGTTTGCAAACCCTATATTTTATCATCAAAACTAAATCATATCAGAAAACAATATTATCATATCCTAGAATATCAATTACTAGGGCTTTGTTACAAACCCTAGAATTCACAATCTATGAGCATCAATAAATAGGTTAGCATACTTGAAAATACATATCTAGGATTTGATGCACTAGCAATACACACCAATATCAATACATCAAGGTTAGACATATAGAAATTTTGATGAGGCTAGGGTTTCGATCAGGAAAATGAACATATACCTAGGGATTCATTCATAAGACCTTGCTATAGATATTACACATGTTTAGTTCATAAACCCTAAATTACCAAACCCTAAATATCTAGGGTTTCAATACATGACTTAGATATTAAAAACAAACCCTAAAGGGCTAGGGCTTCTATAACAATTCCAAAAAATCAAAAGAATAGGAATTCTAGATTTCATCAACAACACTAAGTATATTAGGGTTTCAATATTAACATTGACATACCCTTAGGTTAGGGTTTTACAATGAACCTTTTTAGAGTTCCACAAGAATGATAATATAATGAGGGTAGATTCAATTTAATGATTCATCAATCTAACAAGAATCTTTGTGATTCAAAACCCTGGACATAAAAATGTGAGTAACGTAACACAAATCTATAATAGAATGAAGATACCTTTTATGAAGAGAACTTTGTAACAAAGTTTATAGCTTAAGGCATACCGTTGAGTTGTTCCTTAACAAACCTTGTAGGACATCAAACCTTGAAGGGCTTCCTTTGCAACATAACTTCTTCCATGCTTCAAGTTTATCTTTTGAACTCTCCTCCATAACTTTTGTGTATTCTACAGGCTTTCTTAACCAAGGAAAAAATAAAGAAAAGGATATTAGCATACTATACAAACACATCTTGATAAGAGATGGAAATCAAACATAAAAGATAAGACAAGGAGTAAGATTATAATATTTGGTAAAGTGGTGAGGGCTCCCTCTTAATCCAATCTTGAGGGATACCTACAACTTTATAAAAATGAAAAATGTTCTAACAATAGATGTTAGACTTATACTTTCTAGAAATCAAAACATAGAGGAAAATAGGTCAAAACAACGATAAAGGATTGAGAGGGTTATGTGAGAGAGAGAGAGGAATTAGTAGTATAATTCCTTGACTTTTGATTCTTTGGTCTTGTTCTTCTTAGGTGGATCTTCATAAAAAACATTCACATGATCCCTCTCTCTCTTCTTATTTCTTGGATTCCATGGACAATGATTTTTGTAGTGACCCATCTTGTGACAGTTGTAACATTAAATCTTGGATAGGTCCACTTTCTTCCCTATGAACTTCTTGAAGTTCCCTTCTTCTTGTGATGAGCAAAATAGGCATTTGAGGTTTTTTCTTCTCCATCCTTCTTGTTGTTTGCTAATGATATTTTTGCTTATTCTTGACTACATGCATTCCACATTTTTTCAAAGTTGGGGTATCCTTCCAACTATTAAGTCCTGATGCAAAGGCACTCCAAGATTTTGGTAGTACTAGAAGGGCAGTAATTACAAGTTCCTTTTATGGGAAAAATTCATTTATTGCTTGGATTTCATCTTTGATTCTAGATATCCTTATAAAATATGATGAAATGGTATCATCATTTGTCATCTTAACAATTCTTAGCTCATTTTTTAGGCTTGCTATTTGACCAATGTTCTTGATTGTGAATAACTTGGAGAGATCCTCATACATTTCTTGAGCAGAATTTATGTTGGATATGTATGGAATTAGGTTATCCTTAACTCCATCCACTATTAGGTTCATAGCCACAATTTTGATTTCTCTAAACTTTTCTTTCTCTGTATCACTTGATTCATTAGTAGGCTTCTTTATTTTTCCTTGAATGAGATCCAAAACTTTGTTCTTTTCTAGGATGAGATCTATCCTCTTTTCCATGCCCTGTAGATGGAGGCTACTTCTAGTTTGTTTTCTCCCTTCATTAAGTTAGAAATAGTTCTTGTATATAGAAGACTTATCCCCTTATATGTTCCCTTTAATGATCTTCCTTCAATCTCCTTTTTCCTCCAATAAATCTTCAGGCTTCCTTTTTCTTCCTCTTCACTCTAGCTCTGAAACCATGTTAGAAAATCGGAAAGGTAGAAATATTTTCCCTTTTTTCTAATTACTTTTGATTTCCTTGGATTATTATTATCTTTCTTATGTTATTTTATCTTAGTTCATCAAGTAATTACGAAAACCAAAACACGAAGATCATGGACACCAGATGTAGGCACACAACTAGGGAAAAACCTCTATATAGGGAAAAACCCAGTCAAGAACTCCTCCTTCAGTAATTCAAATGAGATAGACCAAGACCCTATACCAACATACCTTCCTCATCCACCAAGCCAACCTTCCAATATTTTTAAGCTCAATTGAATAGTATCTTCTTGTCCAACAACTTCAACCCAACATCGATCCAGAAATTTTGGCCCCAGCTTCACCAACAACTTCAGAATTTCGACCTTCCCAGGACTTGCAGAATTTCAGCCCTTCCAACTACTTCATAGCTTCACATGTGGAAACAAAGTGAGAGAATTTTGACTTCTTATGCTTGTGAGAGACCTCCTTCTCCTTCACTATTCTTATTCTTCTTCTTCCTTGAAATTCACACTTTTCTGGCCCTAGAAGTTGTATATAGAACTTGTTGTGTGTGAGTGAAAAATGAGGTCGAGTTGCTACCTTTATATAGTGATTATGATGCCCAGTTTAGGCTGACTATTCCAGTTTGGGGTTGACTTGGCGGTGGAGGCCTAATTAACCTATTTTACAATAAAAATAAATTTCCTCTTTGACAAATAAATCCCAAGGAGGGTTCTTTACAATATGACATGGACAAGGACACTTGACATAAACCCTAGAAGCCTTCAATGGAGGATTTGACCTAAAAACAATTAACCCAAGCATGAAACCCATGCTTTAATAAGTCAATTTATTTAATAATTAAATTTCTTTTTCTTTCTTTTGACAAATACATTTTAAATATAATTATGAAGACCGACACTAGTTACATTCTTCAACACTTCCCTGGGGGAGTCTAGATCATTGGGAAATTTCTCTTGATGTATCGTAGACAACAAACTATGGGTTGTTTGCCTTCCACTTTTCTCCTCTTTAGATCCAAAGGGAAGGCTTCTCAGATTTAGTAAAGGAAGCATGAAGCAGACGAGAAATTGTTTCTCCAATTACCATATAGGAAAAAAAAATTAAAAAATATGAAGTTAGTCACTAAGAAATGGATAAAAACAAATAATGAAGACAGGGGGCAAAAATAAACATACATAAATCAATTATGGAAGAATACCAAAGGAAAATAGAACGTGTACCCATCACAAAGGAGCTTCTACAATATGAGCAAGCATAATTTCAGACCTTCCATCATGCACTCAAATTAGAAGATGAAGAATGGTGCCTCAAGTCCTACAGTGTATGGTTGTGAGTTGGTCATCAAAACATCAGGGTCTTCCATAACTAGGCTAAGGCACATATTTGGAGGAAAAATATTAAATTTGTTATCATGGATGGAGTGCATATCAAGGACTTCAAGGGGATCCAAAAGGCAGTTGTTTATTACTTTTATTCATTATACTCTACCCAATATATACCCATTTCAGAGGTTATCTAGTATATGTTAGATAAAATTATGAAATTGGTGTCTTTGGACCTACTACAAAGCATTACAGAAGAGGAGATCCGAAAAACAATATCTTCTTTGAGCTCAGACAAAGCTCCGTGTTTAGATGGGTTTTTAACTCACTTTTGTTAGGCTCATTGGGATGCCATTAAGTTTGATCTAATTCATCTAGTGGATTACATATTCAAGCATGACTATATGGGAGGAAGAATTAACTTGTTTTTCATTATCTTGATTCCCAAAGAAGTCAATCTGGCCTCCTTTGCTAGGTATATATTGATATCTTTATGCAATGTTTCATATAAGATAATTTATAACATTTTAGCACAATGCATAAAGCCTATCCTTCTAAAGCTCATCTCTGAGAACCAAGGGGGATTCGTGAGCTAAAGGCACATAATAGATAATGTCGTCTTTGTCCAAGAAGTAGTACATTCGAGCAGTGTAAGGAAAGATAATGGCATGCTCATCAAAATTGATATTGAAAATGCATTTGGTTGTGTCAACCGAGACTTTTTATTAAAAGTGTTACCTCAATTTGGATTCAATGGGAAATTTATAAAATGGGTGGATTTTTGTATCTCATCCCCTTCAATCTTGTTAATTTTAGGGCTAGATTGTTCTCTACTATAGAATTGCAATTTTAATTTTTTTCAACAGTTTACACATTTCATTCACCCCATATCATCATATCATCACAAGAAATTATATAGAGAGAACATTAACAATGCAACAAAACAATAAGGATCATTGGAAGAAAAACATACACAATAGGACACCAGTAATTTAGGTTAGAGACTAGGGAAGAACCCCTGAAGGGGGAAAACCTAAAATCAATTCTTCTTATTCTATTATATATTCATCAAATGTTTAGAAAAGATAAAATGTACACATTTTATGAGACACAAGTCTTTCATCATCAATCATATCAACCCTGGATCATACATCATCCTCATAAGATGGCAGTAGACAATCATTAGGCATTTGATAGGGTTGCCTTCATATCACTATAAGTAGCATATATAATTATCTCAAGCATCATACATGATACTGCCAAGATTACTATCATAAGTACAAGAATTACTACCCATACATCTTTTTCACAAGGACAAATGTCACTAACCAAATTTCACTGACATAGGAACGAGAATCTCTGCTCAATCTTCACTCTCATAAAATCACTGGAATTACTATCAAAACATCACTGTCACATATGGAAATAAATATCACTACCATATAGGATCAAGTATCTCTTCCATATAAGAACAAGTATCATAGCCATTCACCATTGTCAAGAGAACAAATAATACTTTGAAGGATGGCATGATTATGCCCTTGATGACACTTCAACTTGAGAACAGTTAATGAAGAATCTTGAACTTGATTAGTGCTACTAGTAGCCCTAATATTTTAGCACAAAAACCCCTCAAAACCTTGCGCTTACCTTTGAGGAAAACCCAATCTCACTTCATATGAATGATTGATTATTTTCCCTTCCAAATAGAGTGCCATAGGGGCTCAAACCTATCTCAAACGCACTGAGATTTTCACTTACATAACCATAGAATTTACCACAGAGAAAGGCCACATTAGGCTACACATATACCACAAATAAAGGTTCATAGAGGAGGTTCATTGAATGAGATTAGGACACATGTATATCACAGAGAAAGGCCACAAAGAAGGTCACATAAACCAAAAAGACTAAGCTGCATAAAATTCCATAGAGAGGCCTCACAAAATACCACTGAGAGGCTGCATGTAGTGCCATAGATATGCCACAGAGGAGCCACATAATATGCCACCATATTGACATAGAGGTAGCCACTTTTAGGCCACATAATCTGCCTCCATAAGACCACAGAGGTAGCCATTATTAGGTTGCAAAGATGGATATAAGTTAAGCCATAAATATGCCATATTCTAGGCCACATTGATGGATAGAGAAACCACAAAATTTGATCTCCTTGAAATGTTGTAATAGGTCCTCCTAGACACCTCATATTTGCTTCCTGAAAGTCTCGGTTGCCTTAGGAATAGAGTTCACAGCAGTCTGAGTTCTATATGCCAAATGGTAGAGGATAGTGCTAATTTATAGTTGTTTCCACATATGAAGAGTCACTCCCTTTGGGAGGGGCCGACATGAAATGGAGGGAAAAACATAAATTCAAATTGCTGTTAATAATATTTAAATATATTTTCCACATGCTTTAATGATTACTTTCCCAAGCAAATTTGTCACATCAAATAATAATGAGAGGAGTGTCAAACACATCAACGTTAATATTTCTTTTATCCAATTTGAATTATTCCTTGGGGAAAGATGGATTCTTCTAGGGGTAGTTGGGTTTCTCTTAGGTAAATTCATCCTGTAGTTACCCCAAATTTCAATGATCCCTCTCAACTAGGGAGAAATTTTTGGTTTTCACATGTGTATCATCTCTGATGCATATGTATCATCATAAGAGAGGCTTATATCATTTCATAGAAGAATAATAATCCATAATCGATGGTAGGAGAGATTTATTTACCACAACCAAGTATGTGGCAGTCATAAATGACCTTGGTTAAGATCACACGCACCCTACGAATCTCCAGGTCAAGCTCAATAACCTCATCTTAGTTGAATAATGATGACTTGATCCATAAAAGAAAAAGAATGATCACGTGACACTAGGTGTTAAGGGAATAAGTCCCCTAGGGCTTTGGGTCAGAACCCTAGCAGAGTAGGAGTAATCTACAGAAAGAAACAAGCATTCAACTCAGGCAACATGATTAAACAAACTAACTATGCGAGGATGAACATACCCGGATGTCCTTCATTTGGGTAGTTCCAGCCAAGGTTCAAACCCTCTGCAACTCCTAATGATCTTCAAACCTGCAAATCAACCAATTCGAATACACATAGCAACATATAGATAAAGCATTTTAGTGAAATCAACTTTATATCATATAAGTAGATGGTTAGTTATACATTGAAATAGTCATTCATATATAAACCATAACAATAACATCAGATGCATAAACAAAGTTGATATCAAGAACAAGACAACATTTCTTTTTATTGTAGAAAACTATAATAAAAACATGGAAAGAGTTCACCTGAGTCTTCCTCTTTCGGCTCCAAGCGGAACCATCCTCCAGGTCCATCCAGTCCCAGTATTCAACAGCCTCCTTCCATAACCAATACCATGATATCTCCAAGCATATGAGAGAACATCAAAACTCAAGGAAACAAGGGTTTCCTGAACTTGGGGAAGTGCTTGAAGCACAGGGATTCTTCAGACTTGATCAGGGGATAATCTCAGTATAGTAATTCTATCATTTCTCTCCTCCTTAAGGCCTTCCCATTGAAGTTTTTTTATACTTCTCCAAAATTAGTTTTTTAGTTGGGAACAATTGGGCCACGGGCACTAATAGGTAATCAATAGGTGAAACCCATGATATCCACCCATATTTAAGGAAATTTAATTTTTTTAAGTGTTTTAACACATATACGTGTGTTGGGTATATACTGACCCACGTGTACATGCTTTTAACACAGGGAAAAGTAGCATACAGGGAGTAAAACATTGTTTTTAAAATATTTGGACCAAGTTTGGAAGGAGGGGTTGCCCTAGGCCATAAAGCAAGCATCACCAATACCAAGGGTGATATTTGGAACTATAGCAGATGCCCCCTAATATATGAGGTTAGAAGGGGTACATGATGGCCGAAATGTATTAAGTATATGGAAAAGAAACCTGTCAAAAACTGAGAAGGACTTCACCAGATTTCAGCTTGCCAAGCCAGCAAAAGAAGATCAGAAAGAAACAACTGTCTGAGGCGGGCATACCCATGCTCAGAGAAAGTAAAGCATGTCCACATATCAATTAAAAGAGGATCCACTATGTATACAAGTATAAGGAACTGAAAGTACATAACGGATCATCTGATCATGATTGAACAAGTACATATCTAAATATCACATATAAGAAGATGATCAATGACGCTGATCACTGATGTAAAAAAATGATCCTAATAGTACCAAATGAACATGATGGAATAATATGATACTACATTGCAAATCGAATGCCAACATATAGGATGTTGTTGTGAAGGATTGCAACATATAATGTGGAATGGTGTCAACTAGCAGCAACAAGAACAACTGACAAGTGAACCAAAGAATGCTGATGCAACCCGAGGTCTTCACTAACCGCCATGGTACATTTCTACACAATGGAAATAAATGATCTGAAGACAACCATGTGAGAAATAATTTGATTATCGGTAATTGATGTATACTGTTAACAAACGTGAGACTACTCACCGATAATGATAATGAGAGTCACGGTACCTAGTATAATCTAACAAGTGCGAATAGATGAGCTAAAGTCGAACACTTGGAAGAATCTATCAATCAGGAGACAATGATGGTTTCCCACTGTCGATAGCGAAGGATCTGCCACTGATGACTGCAAACCCCAAGGTACTGCCAAATGGACTCTAGACCTTTGCCCCAGAGCAATGAGTCGTAGTCGATAGGGAAAGATCCACTAGAAGGAAGGCATTAAGGAATCCTTCATCAATCTAGCATGAGTGTAACCCGTAAGCCAATAATGTGGAAGGAATTAGAAGAAAAAAGATGTAGTAACCTGATCGAAGCACATTTATGGCGTACACAAGATGTAGCTAGCGCACGATAGAAACCCTCTGAACCAACCAATAATGAAAGCTGACACAGAGGCGAGGAATCCACCAATAGGGTCAAATGGAAACCAAGGCACTGAATGAATCCCAATGTGTGATAATGAAAGCTGATGTCTAACACAAGGGAAACCACTTAGTTAAACACCCATGATACTAATCGATGCTGAGCACAAGGTGACCTATCAATAATGAAAATAGGGCCAGGGTGTGGCTCTAGGCCTGTCCTCAGAGCGATATGTCGTCGTCGATAAGGACACAACCTGCCAGCAAGAAGTCAATGGATACCTTCTCAAACCGGCACGAGTAAAGGACCAATATAACTGATGTGATGATAGACAAGACACTGACAACCAGGGATGGCCGACTGAAAAATAGCTCAAGAGACACCGCAGAGAGGCCGACTCAGGCTTACTTCTTTTGAACAAAAGCACGACTTAATGATGACCATGTGGCAGCATATGATAACTTTGTATAAGTTCGTCATGCAGGAGGCATGAACGAACTCTACATACGATTAGAAGAGATAACCAATCAAAGGAGAACTGACTCAATAACAAGGTTACGGTGTACCTAAGTCAAACTAAATCCCGCCCAAATGGAGGAGAGACTTTCTTTTGAGTGCTTTGTTCAAGGGCAACACAACTAACTCCAGCTACCAATAATATATGGAAATTTTGTCC
The DNA here is from genome assembly GCA_031772625.1 of Pinus tabuliformis. NCBI lineage: Eukaryota > Viridiplantae > Streptophyta > Pinopsida > Pinales > Pinaceae > Pinus > Pinus tabuliformis. The sequence continues at coordinate 1,164,163,654 of CM062818.1, forward strand.
TGTTCCCATTCTTTTCGAAATATATAACTTTTTTGTCTTTTTCTTTAAGCTGGAAAAAAGAATAAAAGAATGAGTGTCAGTGAAACATATGATCTAGTTCCTGGGATGGGAACATTCCTATGCTCAATGCAGGGAGGCGAAGTTGGTCAAGGACACTCAAAGGGATGTTCCTTCCACGGGTCTAAGGGTATTTCAAGTTGCAGAAGCTAAGGGATTGCAAGTTTGAGTTTGCAGAAGACATGGTCAAAAAGTGGCTTAAACACGAGTCCAAGTGAAGCCGACTCAAGGCCGAAAGGTGCAAATAGTAAAAATTCCATGCAGTTATACAACTCAACACAAAGGACCCTCTAGGGTATAAGGCCAGAAATAAGCGTAGAAGCAAAGAGAATGTGTCTTCAACACACAAGTCTTGGCGGGACTAAAGAGGACTCCTGAGCCTAAGAACAAAAAATCAGCATGAGTGCTAATTGATAACAAGGTACTATCTAGGGCACACATGATAAGGTAGGCTCTGCGACACAAGTCATGATACTTATAAGCAATGAGAAGGTTCTCCACCATAACTTGGTGGGGTTGATCCTAAGGCCAAAATGGGAAAGGAAATTGATAAGTGCACAATGCAGGTGAAAAACCTAACCTATATTCCAGTTTCGAGAACCAATACCTATCAGAACGGATCAACCATAAAAATTTCCAAAGGAGAAATCTTCCAAGTTCTGTAGACATCAATAGGAACACTAGACAAGAAGTTAATACATCCCACATATAAACTTCAGATAAAATCTTGTGTTATAGAATAAAAAACTTGAAAATGCGTACCTTATATATATAATATGGTATAGGGAACCATGCAACCTTGCAGTTTACGCATAGTAGTTCTTATGAACAAACCCCTTGTAGGGCCCAGGCCAAGGACTCCTTTGGTAGTCAAAACTCATGGCTTCAAAGAGTTCCTCCTGTGAAGGAAAATCAAATTCTAAGAAATCATGAGAACTACAAGGATAAAAAGACGGAATTAAGGGGTCCCATGCCTCTATAAGAAGAATCTCTTGGTCAACTTCCGGGACTAAGTCCCAAGAAGGAGAATAATAGGTCAAAGGATCCTTCTTAGAAGAGATTAAACATTGAGGATTCAATGCCACATAATTCACTGGTGGCGGGGTAGAGTCTACTTGAACACTTGGAATAAAGCAAGGGGTATTCTACAGTACATTCAAATTAGGATGGTTATTATCAGATGCAAGCTAATCAATAGTGACAATATTCCCTTTATGAGGAAAACACATCACTCGAAAGAGTGAAGACAACACCACATTCATAGCATAGACATAATCACGCCCAAGTAGCATATTAAAGTCTAAAGGGTGATCAACCACCATCATATCGATTAAGATAGTCTTCCCACCTAAAGTAATAGGCAATTGAGGAAGAACACCCATACATTCACAAGGTCTTTTATCATAGGCTAACAACTGACTCTGAGCTGTCAACAACTTTTGGGAACCCAAAGCTTTCCAAGTCAAAGAGGATATAATACTTGCAGAGGATCCTTATCCACCATACATCGATAGACGTTTGTGGAATTAAATCTGGCCTTTATTTAGAAAGTTGTAGTGGAAGGAAGACAAGGCTTAACAAGATTATCCCAATCAAAGGAGACACTCTTAGAACTTGGAGGGGGAACATTTGAAGTAACTGGAATGCCCCCTATACTAGAAGACTTTGTACTAGAAATCAAGCATACTTTTTATTAGGCACTTCACCCCTCAAAAGAGGAGTGTAATCAGCTAGAGATTGCACTGGCTCATCCACATTATCAACCAATGGTTGATGGGACTGATGAGAAACCATATCAGATCCAGGAGTAGAAGAACTTTCAAACTCAGACCATATCCTTTGTACCTCTAGAATACCAGGGCATAAATGAGTAAGATGGTCTCCCTTGCATATATTACAAGGGAACTTAGGTTTAAAACTTCTACGTCTGGGTTTCTTATCAACATCCATTCCGCCAACTTGACTAGAAGTGGTTTACGGAGAGTCCCAAACATGACTTGCAGAGGTCAGTGACTCTTTGCTAGTATGGCTTGCAGTGACTAGACTTATGCCCCCAGCATGACTTGCAGCAGCTGAAAGCTGATCTTCAACATGACTTACAGAGGTTGATGGTGAATTGCTAGTATGAATCGTAGTGACTAGACTTATGCCTCCAGCATGACTTGCAACGGCTGAAAGCTCATCTTCAACATGACTAGTAGAGGTTTATGATGAATTTCTAGTATGAATCGCAGTGACTAGACTTGTGCCCCCAACATGACTTGCAACGGCTAACGGTTGATCTTCAACATGACTAGCAGAGGTTGATGATGAATTGCTAGTATGACTCACAGTTACTAGACTTGTGCCCCCAGCATGACTTGCAGTCGCTGAAGGCTCATATTCAACATGACTAGCAGAGGTTGATGATGAATGGATATAATTATTCTTCTTCTTCGTCTTCCTCTTTCTCCTCTTTTTAGATTTCTTATTACAAGGAGGAGAAAGAGGAATCCTAGATTTCTCTTTGAAAGAAGATGAACAATTAGCATCCATGTGATGCCCCTGAAATAAAGCATTCATCTGAGAAGCTTCAAGAACATATGGAATATTCAGAGTGGACCACAGCCAAACTGGTAGTCCAACATTCAATCTAGGAATATTCAAAGTGGTCATCAAGGGAGTACCAACGTTTCCAAAGAAAGGAAAAGCACAAGGATCCCCTTTTGGGAGGGTACCTTGGTTGGTTTCCACAGGAATATGGGCCATATCTAACTGATTCACAGATCCTTCCCTTATGGGAATGTACAAATGACTTTTCAAGGAAGATAGATACATAATCAAAACCTTTGCCCTTGAGGAGGCAACTCCACAACTTTCGAAAGAAAGATCAAAAACCTTTCAAGATCGGCGGAGTGGTAGGTCAGTCACTCAGAATCTAAAGTCCAAAAGTGACTAGACCAAAATACCTAAAGCCAACTATATACAAGGAGAAAATAACACTCGACTATAAAGTTCCTAAAGATACAACCAATCAAGCAACTTCCAAGTATTTCCGGTTTGGGTGATGAGGAGTAGACACCAAAATACAAGAAATTGAAGTAAGGGACCTTCCGAAGATAGTCTGGGATAATGACGACCCAGGCCTATCAGTGAAGGTATCAGATGTAGTTACGTTGACCTACAGACAACAGCCTGTGTTGGTGCAAGCCCCCAAGCTTCGCAAGGGTGACCTCCAGAAGTACTGCTGACGTGATGCAATGTCAACCTCAAGTGCCACGGGATTCCCCTCTACAGCCACTTGTGTGGATTCCTAGGATAGGCAACTATGGAGACCAACTCGTATCAGAAGCCAGGCAGAACAGTCGTGAGGTAGGATCAGACAAGTAAGAGAGGGTGTATCTCTCGTCTTTATCTTCACTAATCCTCGTGCTTTACTCCCATTCACGGAGCTTTCATGGTCTCCCTAATGCTATTGGATTTCGCTATAATCAAACTTCTATGTTTTTCAATTTAGAGCAGCCTTGGAGAGTTTACTCTCCTCTCACCTAATCCAAGGCCCTAAATAAACCTAAAACTTGTTGGTGTATACTGATTGACAATACAAAAAGTTCTAGTTTATTTTATTAAGCGCTTGATTTTAAGTGGGTATTCTTTTAATTCAAAGGGACAATATGGAAATTAAACCGATGGTGTTTTTATGACTCAATCGAAATCAAAGAAAAAGTAACTACATGAATGCAATCATTTTTCTTTCGATGAAAAGATATCTCTACGTGGGTTCTATGAAACTTCTAGAAAGCAGAAAACTTTTTCTTTTCTTTTCTTGCAACACACTTCACACTCACAAAAACTAAAAGACTATTGATGCTTTAATAATGAAAAACTACCCTAATGCAAGGTGTACATGATAATGCAAAATTCTAGATTACTCTAAGAAGAGATGAAAGCAATTGTTTAAAACTTTTTAATAAGCCAACTTAAATGTTTGAAGAGAATGCAAGTTTCACATACAAATTTTCCTCCAAATAAGCAAGGCAAATCTCGAAAAATCACAATTCACTTTCACAAAACCAAAGAAACCAAAATCAAATTCGGCAAAAGAAAGAAAAAACAATGTTTTTGAAGAACTTTTCTTTTTCAAGAAGCAATAAAAACAACTTTTCAAAAGCACTCAAAATGCTACCAAAGACTCAAAGACCGAAAGCAAAGCACAAGGAAACTTTGTAAGTTACCAATTCAACATGAATGAAAACTTGAACAAATAGGTGTTTCAACTTGCACTAAATGATCCAAAAGCAACAAAAATAGCTTGGAGAAACTGATCAAGAAATCAGGAAAGACACACTTTCAAATTCAACAACAAGAAACTTACGAAGAGCCAGAAAAAGTGTATGGACACAAAAATGATGGGAAACAAAGCAAGCAGACCAATAATGAAGTTTGACACAAAGATCACAAATAATCTTCTATCCCGAAAGACCAGAACAATCAAGAACCTCTATAAGAAGCCTTGTGTGTTCAAACAAAAATCATAAAACCCACTCAAAAGTAAACCGAGGCCAAAAACTTTTGAAAGAAGGAGAGAATTCGAAACAGTAAGCTTACTGAACAATTAAAATTTGAAGACAGAAACTGACCACTCAGAAACCACACAAACCAAGAAACAAATCTTTCTGGGCAGAAAGATTTGAAAAAAGCATGAAAAAAATTGTATACACGATTGTGTCCCTACACAGGTGCGTGTACACGTGCTTCTGCCAAAAGAAACTCACGTATACGCGGTTTCAGTTCACAGAAACAAGCGTGTGTACGCTTCTGTAAACAGACAAAGGTGCGTATATGAAGTTTTACAAGAAAAATAAAAAATGAGGCCTGATGAAAAAGATCAGACTTGAAGTCTGAGTTCCTACAGGAGCAGGAAATACAGTCACAGTAAGCAAACTAAGAACTGAGCCTTGATTGGCACTAAATAACCCAAAATCAGAATAACAAGATTGTTATCCCAGTGGAGTCACCAATTCTGTTAATGGAATAAGTCCCCTAGGGCTTTGGGTCAGAACCCTAGCAGAGCAGGAGTAATCTACAGCAAGAAACAAGCATTCAACTCAGGCAACATGCTTAAACAAACTAACTATGTGAGGATGAACATACCCGGATGTCCTTCATTTGGGTAGTTCTAGCCAGGGTTCAAACCCTCTACAACTCCTAATGATCTTCGAACCTGCAAATCAACCAATTTGAATACACATAGCAGCATATAGATAAAGCATTTTAGTGAAATCAACTTTATATCATATAAGTAGATGGTTAGTTATACATTGAAATAGTCATTCATATATAAACCATAACAATAACATCAGATGCATAAACAAAGTTGATATCAGGAACAAGACAACGTTTCTTTTTATTATAGAAAACTATAATAAAAACATGGAAGGAGTTCATCTGAGTCTTCCTCTTCCGGCTCCAAGCAGAACAATCTTCCAGGTCCATCCAGTCCTAGTCTTCAACAACCTCCTTCCATAACCAATACCATGATATCTCCAAGCATATGAGAGAACATCAAAACTCAAGGAAACAAGGGTTTCCTGGACTTGGGGAAGTGCTTGAAGCACAGGGATTCTTCATACTTGATCAGGGGATAATCTCAATATAGTAATTCTTTCATTTCTCTCCTCCTTAAGGCCTTCCCATTGAAGTCTTTTTATACTTCTCCCAAATTAGTTTTTTAGTTGGGAAACAGTTGGGAACAGTTGGGCCACAAGCACTAATAGGTAATCAATAGGTAAAACCCATGATCTCCGCCCATAGTTAAGGAAATTTAATTTTTTAAAGTGTTTTAACACATATACACGGGTTGGGTATAGACTGACCCACGTGTACACACTTTTAACACATGGAAAAGTAGCGTACAGAGAGTAAAACATTGTTTTTAAAATATTTGGACCAAGTCTGGAAGGAGGGGTTGCCCTAGGCCATAAAGTAAGCATCACCAATACCAATGGTGATATTTGGAGCTATAACAATAGGGGAGATCAATTTACCACATCAAAGTCCATGGAAATCATAAAGGATATTGGTAGAGATCACATGCACCCTATGTCCATTGAATAACCCTCTCCCAACTTGATCCTCATCGATCAAGTGGTAGAACACATGCATCCAATACTTAGGGAGATCAATTTCCCATAACCAATTCCATGGTAGGCGTGTCCGTCATTAGGTAAATATCACACACGCTTAAGTCTCCTTTCCCATGTGGCCAAGATGGGAGGAAATCTCGACAAGCTTAACCACATCATCGCGGTGCTTGATAAATAAAGACATCAAGGTGAATTACAGGTAGGATGCATACTGGGGCATGTACTTTGACAAGTCCATGAATTCAAGGAGTACCTTCACACCCAAGGGCTTTCTTGTTTTTCTTCCCTCACCAATTTCATGGATAGTAAAAAGACTGGGAGAACGAGCATAGCTCGATGTTCTTGATCAGTAGTGTTCCCTCATGGGGAAGGATACATTCTCATGCACTCCAAGATATTCTTATAAGAATTTCAACTTCAATGGTGTCTGCAATCTTCTCATATGGAGAAGCCTCACTACTTCAGTTATGCAAAAAATAGTCATCAGAGCCTCAATTCTCCCTCAATGCTATAGCCTCATTTCTCCCTCAGTGTTGGAGCCTCAATGCTCCATCAGAAGTCATACTGCTCCCAGTAATATCGACTAGTGTTGGACTAAGTGCAATTGAATTTTGCTACTTTTTCAACTAGGAACTCAAAGCAAGACCCATACTAAAGCAACACCTCAATGTGTTCTTCATGTTCACAACATTCCTAGTTCACTTAGCATCAACATATATATACAGTCACAAAATTTTATTAATAGTCGGCCAACTTTGTAGTATCTCAATATGCATGTCCAGGCTATATCTAGCTCAGGGTACACGCTGCAAAGCAAGGATATGTCTCATTTCCTGCTCATTGTAGGATCCATCAAATTTGAATTTGAAGAGCAGTCTCTCAACTACTTCAGTGTAATTCATCATTCCAATTCTCTAACAACATACATCCCTTGACAATGAAGTCCTCATCATCTCCTTGTTACAAATTTAATGTCAAGAAGTGGATCCCCTTGGGATTAGAGTTCAACTCCCTCTGTCATTAAACGATGAGATTATATGATCCTATCAGAAATAAATTATTAGCATATAAAATCAAATATCAAAGAGATATCTTCAACCTTTAAGAGTGATTGGAGTTTGTATTAGATGTCCATCAATCCAAGTACACCAAGCCCAAAGGACTTTCTCAATTCACAATCATGAGTATCCTACTTATGTACCTCAAAGACCTAAGGTAGCTCCAAGTATGATTATTCCTTAAGTAAATCATGGAGGAATCCAAATTCACATACATCTAATAACAGGTGCTAGAATCTCATCATATTCCTCTCCCTTTGAGAGCATATTCATGTAAGTATTTGACACTATGACATATTTATTATATAGAATGGTACTTGCATGAAGGACATAATGCTCCCAAAATCTCATCTCATCGCTACATTTAATTTGATTGTCTACTCCCTCTGAATAGGAATCCTCTTCAAACATAGATATCAACTTGGGAGACTGGGATCCTTCCTTCAAGGTCTGAGCTCTTGCCCATTTTCTAGCACCACTCTTAATCATGGGATGGCTTTGCATCCTCCAAAATATCGATATTGAGGACTATTTTATTGTACCTTTTGACCTTATAACAAGAGAAAGAGAAATAATAGCATAGTAAATAAACATAATAAAAGTGTAACTAATGATGAAGAAGGATTTCTTTTCTTCTCTAAATATGGGAGTGGTTCCTTGATTTTCCCGCACCAGCTCCCTCTTGGAGCTAATTCTTCCTACATTATTCTACATCTTGATGATCCTCAAGAAGGATATCCTTTACTTGGTAAAACCCTCAGGAATTTAGTGAAAGAAGCATTTGGTTAGACAATTACTCACGCAGGAAGAATAAAAAAAAACAATCAAACAAGAATAATGTCACCAAGAAATAACATAAGGATTGAAATTACTTATCTTTAATGAGGATTGGAGGAAGCTATCAACTCACTCTTGATCCTACCTCCATGGGTCACCATTGTCCATCAACCATATGTGAATGTCGTCTTCAGAAGAAATGCAACCTCTTGAGCACCACTTGAATTCTCATTCTAGATCCTTCCAAGCCTAGCTATCCATGTACAAGATGACCACTAGATTTGCATCATACCATCCCGTTTTGGGAGACTAGCCCATATAACATTACTATGAATGTGTCATAGGTACTCAATGGCTTCTCACTGATCATATCATATCGTAAACAAATTCATAATCACACTAGGGTTCCAATTTTATAGAACCTAGGCCTTTTTCATTATTCAAAGCCGCTCTTAGGGATTTTTTCTCTTGTACCCTAACCTTGTTTTAGGTCTCAAACACATTCATCTCTTTCAATCTTCTTGATCAAGAAATCCATTATAGGTGTCTTCATGGGGGTGATCTCAATGAATTTTCTTCAGCCTAACTCTAATAACATGTTAATTTTAGGGCTAGATTGTTCTTTGTTGTAGATATTTGCATTTTTAAACATTTTTAACAATTACACATTTCATTCACCCCATATCATAGTATCATCATAAGAAATTATATAGAGAAAACATTAAAAATGCAACAAAATAGTAAGGAACATTAGAAGAAAAGCATACAAAATAGAGACACCAGGATTTTATGTCAGAGGCCAAGGAAAAACCACACAAGGAGGGAAACCCTAAATAAATTCTTCTTCTTCTATTTGATATTAATCAAATGTTTAACTTAGGTACAATGTACAAATATAATGAGACAAGTGTCTTTCATAATTAATCATATGAACCCTGGATCATACAAGATCTGCATAAGATGGAAACAAACAATCATAAGACCTTTGCTAGGGTTGCCTCCATATCACTGTAAGTAGCATATATCACTGTATCAAATGTCATACATGATACTTCCAAGGTTACTATCATAAGTACAAGAATTATTGCCCATACATATCTATCACACGAACAAATGTCACTGACCAGATATCACTAACATAGGATCAAGAATTTTTTCTTAATCTTCACTGTCATAAACTGGAATTATTATCAAAACATCACAGTCATATGGGAACAAGTATCACTTCCATATAAGATCAAGTATCTCTACCATATAGAAAAAAGTATCATAGCCATTCAACATTGTCAAGAGAACAAATAATACTTTGAAGGATGACATGATTGTTCCCTTGATGACACTTCAACTTGAGCATAGTTCCCTGAAGACTCTCAACTTTGGTTAGGGATACAAGTATCCCTAATATTTTATCACAAAAACCCTTCAAAACCCTGTGCTGAACTTTGAGGAAAACCCAACCTTGCTTCAGATGAATGATTGATTGTTTTTCCTTCCAAACAAAGTACCATAGTGTCTTAGCGCTATCTCCAACACACTGAGATTTGCGGCTTACATAACCAGATAATTTACCGCAGATAAATTCCACATGAGACCACATATATACCACAAAGAAAGGGTCACAGAGGAGGCTACATTGACTAAGATTAGGTTGCATGTATATCATAGAGAAAGGACACAAATAAGGCCACATAAACCACAAAGACTAGGCCACATGTATAACATAGAGAAAAGCCACAAAGATGGCCACATAAACCACATAGACTAGGTCGCATAAAATTCCATAGAGAGGCCACATATAATGCCATAGATATGCCAAAGAGGAGCTGCATAAGATGCCCCCATAAGGCCACATAGGTAGCCATTGTTAGGCCGCATGAGATGCCTTCATAAGGCTGAAAAGGTAGCCACCGTTAGGCCATAGAGATGGCCATAGATTAAGCCATAGAGACGTCATATTATAGGTTGCATTGATGGACATAGAAATCACATAATTTAATCTCCTTCAAATCCTAGAACGTAGCCTCCTACCCACCTTATATTTGATTCTTGAAAGTATCAACTAGCTCAAAGATAGATGCCACACAAATTTGAGTTCTATATTCCAAATGGTGGAGGATATGGACAATTTATAGTTGTTTCCACATATGAAGAGTCACACCCTTCGGGTAGAATAGCATGAAATGGAGGGAAAAACATAAACCCAAATTTATTTTAATAATATTTAAATATATTTTCTACTTTCTTTAATGATTACTTTCCTAAGTAAATTTGTCACATCAAATAATAATGAGAGGAGTTTCAAACACATCAACAATATTATTTCTTTAATCCAATTTGAATTCTTCATTGGGGCAAGATGGATTCTTCCAGGGGTAGTTGGGATTCTCTTGGGGAAATTCATCACATAACTGCCCCAAATTTCAACAGATTTCCCCCTTGGTGAATGGACACTCCTTGGGAATTTTTAAAGCCTCAAGAGGGCTTTGTCAAGGGTGCCCCTTGTCACCTTTCCTCTACATCTTGATGGATAAGTCAATACGTAGATGTCTTGAATATGAATGTAGGAATGGGAGCTTTATGGGTATAAGATATCTATCAGACATCATGAGTATAAATCACTCCCAATTTGTAGATGATACATTATTATTGGGAGGAGCCTCATTAATTATTGTAGAGTGCTTCAAGCATATTCTAGATCAATATCTACTAGCTTCTGGAGGTCTTATTAATAAAACAAAATCACATATCTATTCTTGGAAAATTAATCCCCTTCTTTAAAAACAATTGGGTCTCCTTTTTAGGTTTCATCCCGTAGCCTCTTGGAAATATTTCATATATTTGAGGATTCTAATTTGTTTAAAATCCAATTCTTCTTGTGTTGGGGTAGAGGAATAGTCCAACGAAGGGCATTTTAGCTTTCCCCTTTGTTATGCTTTGGGGGAGTGGAGATGTTTGGTAGTTTCTTGGTGGATGGTTAATTATTCCCTTGGGAATTTCGGTGGTAATAATGTTCTACCTTTATTTTGATTAGTGGTATCCAAAGTAGTAGGGTATCTATTTGATCTATTAGTTGTGTGGTTTTGAATGCCTTGGATCCCTACATATTCCAGTCTGAGCTTTCTTTGCCCCATTTTGGGTGGATGGTGGGTGTTTTCTCCTTTGGGTTTGAGTAGGGTAGTGGTGAATTGGTAGTTGTTTTTTTTCCCACTTGGACTATATTTGTGATGGCTTGTGTTCTCCCTAGTAAGCATTGTATTCTTTGGGGTCATGGCGATCTATGGCTTCTAGTGGGAAGAAGGCGCACCCTTGTCCACTTAGTAGGTTTAGCTGGGGCATGAGACGCATGGTCTTTAAGAAACAAGAAGGTCCAATAAGGGAGATGAACATGCGTCCCCAGTGAGGATGGGCATGTCTAGGGATGGAGGTGAGAGGCTTTCAAGGGTAAATTTAACAACATGAGCAGGGATAGGGAGAAATTTTCAACCCACCGCTCTCTCGGTTCTTTCCCTCTATGGGAAATGCCTCCTTAATGGACGATAGTGTGAGCATCCTTAGGCACCTGAGCTCCTCTTTGGACCAGATCAATTAGGCCCGACAAGATGATCACCATGATACTATTGACTTCATGAATCACATTCAACAAAATTTGTGGGAGATGCATGATAGATTGGTTAGTCTATGGAGAGGAAAGTGATGCATCCAGGAGCAGCTTGACCATTTAGAGACTAGGATAGTGCACATGGAGGGGCATATTCACTGTGAATTCAAACTCCTACCATTCCCCGGCTCGGCTCCAGATCATCCTATCTTGATAAATTATGATTATTGCTGGTTGTCTTTTAGTTTTGCAATTGTTTTCGCACTTTTTGCTAGTTGGTTTATGTAAATAGTTATCACTTTGGAAATTTACTATGTATCTGGGTATGCACATGTTGGCCAACAATTCTAATAAGAGTGAGGCCAATAGGTTTTTGAGACACGTCATGAGAAGATGTAATCTTTTGCATTAATTGAAAACTTGGATTCACAAAAATCCAATTCTTCCCAAGCCTGGTGAGGAATTATTGTGAAATTCAAGTCCAAGCTACAACAATGGGGAGTAGTTTGGTTGAATTTAGATGGACATCATGTTCTTATTAAAAAAACATTATCAAATTTCCCTCTTTACTAGTTCAAAACTCTCCTAACGCTAGTTGGGACTCTTCACGAACTATCTAAGGAAATTTTTATGGGAGGGTGGTAAACAGAGCCATAAAAAGTTTCATCTCATTAAATGGGCTATGGTAAAATCCCCAAAGTCTCATGGTGTCCTCGGGATCCAGGATCCTTCCCTTATGAATATTTCATTAGGTTCCAACTTGGTGTGGAGATTCATTTCAAATCATTATGCCTAGTGGAAAGAAGTTTTGGAGTGCAAATAATTTCAATAAGGTTGACATTTCAGTCTCAAAGCTCCCCTAACTCTAAAAAAAGGATTGTCCATCTAGAAGCTCTTCTATTCATATATGGCTCTAATTAAAGAGCATATTCCTATTTATCTAGGGAATGGGAATACCATAATTCTATGGTCTGATATTGAATCCTAATAAGAAATATTTGGATAGTCATGAGGAGCTAATCCCCTTAAGAGATTAGTTGATATCTAAAAGAAAATTCACATTATTAGGCATTTCAAAACGGGATAGATCTAGTTTGTGGATTTGTTGGGATCTAGTTTGCATACCACATAATCTCTCGATTCATGTTAGCATGTTGATGTCACTATTGGTGTAACAACCTCCTCCCACATCCACCCAAAGTAACCATTCCAATTGGGTAAACATGAGACGAGAAACTACTATGATCAGATTCGACCTCCTATGTGACCTCAAGGAAGTGGAATCGATGAAACATCACATACAATCATTCAACATCATCAATAGAACCATCAAGAGACAAGTCATCCACTCAGACAACATGTCCTTGGGTCCTACTATTATTTTAGGTCTCTTAGGCCATAGTTTCTCTCATGATATGGGCAAGGGAGTGGCCAGAAACCCAAAGTTGCTCTCATGGGCTTGCCTACCAGTCACTGTGGACCAAACTTGCCATTTTTGTGCCAGGGACCTCGAGAATTAAGCCAATTTTTCAGGCCTAGAGCCCAAGCCACTATCGAGAATGGAATGAAAGCTCAGAATCAAGTAAAGTACAAGGAAACAATGATGCAAAAATAAATAGTTGATCAAGACCTTAACCAAACCTTTACTAGCCATGATAGACATTTCATCAAACATGTCATTGACATGTAACCTACAGGTGTAAACAAAAAAATTAAGTGTAGGGATCTCATACTTATCTGAGAATTTCTATGAACCATTGTTCCCTCATGCCATTTGCTACATATTCATCTATTAGGTCATAGACACATTATCCATTCACATATAAGTAAAACATGCTGAGATCCATACATAGTTGTTGTCATAAAATGTGCATATAACCAACATAGTAGGAACATAACTACAATAAACATATGAGCCATGAAAATACATATATACATCAATACCTTTACACATGAAAATTAAGGGAATGAATTTCTCATTAAATAATGCAATAAACCAATCGGAGATGTGACTACCACGTTCCACCCGACCATGGAATGGATTAGCCAAATATCTCTTCATCCATTTACCCCCATGCCATATTCCAAGCATGAATGTGGGATATCAAAGAATACATCAATCAAAACCCATCCAGGGCTTCTGGAGGCCATCCACCTCAACCCATCAAATAGTGATTCCACCTCATGGTCTGACATCAAAAAACCATCATCAGATTGGTCTCCATCCAAGCCTTCCAGGGCTTCCAGAGCGTTTGTCCAACAAAGGCTTCCAGAACTAGTAACTCAACCCACAACTTATACAGGGCTTCCAGAGTGTTTGTCCAACCAAGGATTCCAGGACTAGTAACTCAAGCCACCAAGGGCTTCCAGAGCATTTGTCCAACCAAGGCTTCTAGGACTAGTAACTCAACCCAAGCTATTACAGGGCTTCCAGAGCGTTTGTTCAACCAGGTATTCCAGGACTAATAACTCAACCCAAGCTAACGAAACATGAGAACCAACCAAAAACAAACAATGAAAGTAAACCCATAATCACCATGTCTATGCAGGAAATGGCAAGGCTAGGCAATTCGTTGTCGATCTAGGCAATCCTCCATGCCAATGACAAATCATAACCAAGAAACCACATACATGTGTCATGCATGCCAAAAATAGTGAGGAAAACATACATGAAACTTGGTACATGCAAGCAAATCCCATTGTAGATGCTGATCCTAATTCCCTCTTGCACTTTCCTGCTCTCCCTTTTCCTTCTTGATCCAAGAATCCAAGTATGCCACCCCTCCAAGAGTGCTACAAGAAAACTCTAAGTATCCAAGAATATGAGAGAGAGAGAATAATGAGAGAGCTCCAAAACATAACTGACCAAGTCTTTCCCACTTATCCTCAGAAGCATTTTTATTAATGAGGCCTCTATTTTCTTCATTTTCCCTTATTTTCCTTCAATTTCCTCCTCACATGCAACTTGTGACCTTTCACCTTCATTTTCTCCTAATTTCGATTATTTTCGTAAATAAATGTGCCAAAATGACTTTTTCCTTTTAATGCCTTAACCATTGCCTTTTCCAATTTCCTTAGCCACAAACAACCAAATGAATAGCCACTAGGATGTCCTTCCCACCATTCAACTTGGAATACCTGTCCCATCATCATGGCATTATATACATTTTTACATGGACTTTTCATCAGGGCTGTTATAGAACCCTCCCCCTTGGGGGTACACCGTCCTCGGTGTTCAATGACACCTATAACCAACAAAACCTCTGAAAAAAATACATACTTCTCATGGAGCTTTATAACATAGCTCATTGTAGTATTTACAATGACCATCTACTAAAACAAAACATCATGACAACATGGCAACATACCGCATAGTGGAGCTTTATAACACAACTCATTACGATATTTAAAATAATCACATATACACATGCACATTTGCTAAACTAGCAATAAAAGGGTAAGATGCCCATATCAATCCTCCAGGGAATCCAAAGGATCATACCTCTACCCTAAAACTAGTACTAGGATTCCCCTCCTTCCCAGGAAGTCCAGAATTCACTGTCACAGTCAAAGTTGCATCCAATGTCTAGCACTACAATCCCTCGCCACTTGTCCTCTTAGTGAATAGTTACCGACTCATTGTTCTAGGGCGCACTCACAATGTGCATCTGATTCCATTTCGCAATTCTCATGACCAAAAAGAATTCATTTCCGACATTCCATTATTTGCTACATAGTCCCTTGGGCAATCGAGTCAACCCTTCCATGCAGTCACTCACCTTCCAAGTTCCATTGGCACCCCCATCTCGGGCAGTCCATCCCTTAGCAAGGCTAGCTCTCATCGGAAGATACAAAAACCAATGCATATCCCTACCTCAAAACCATAATACCAGTCATATCATGCTTATGGAAATTAATGGACACTATTGGGTACCAGTGTCCCACAATGGCCCTGCTCTTGAATCTTTACCAACATACTACTACATTTTCCAATTATTTTCACTACTGCTACTGATTCATGTAGTTGATTTTAACCACCCAACTAGGCATTTCCGTGCTTCTTGTACCAAGAACATAACTTCCATTAGATTCAAAATAAATTGAAATAACTTCAAATCATACCTCATTGGTAGCTCGTCAATAAGGTACACTTGCAATCTTGTTTACTTCCTATCATGACAAGTCAAACTAGCATCATGTATAAAAACATCACATTAGGTTAGCTCAAAACATAACCATCATAGATCAAAATCATAAATCACATGTAACCATCATAAACCAAAATCATAGATCACATGTAATCATCATATACCAGAATCATAAATCACATGCATAATAAAACTAAAATAATATACCAATACTTATCCTTCATCGATCCTTACTTCTTCCTTTGTCATTATTCTGAATGCACACTATATCAATTGCCGCACCCGACAAATGCCTAGTGCCTTCTCCTCAACCATGCACACACACACATAGTGTGCATCACACACATACGACCACACACGACATACAACTCCATGCAATACATGCACGTACACCTGACATATAACACATACACCTATACCCAGTGTATACAATAAAATACATATGCCTACATGCAGTGCATAACATAATACATACACCTACACCTGGCATACAACACAACACAATACATCTATACCCGATGTACGACACCACAAAATACATGAACGTGGACATACATAGTACCACATGCCCTCAACACAACATGTATGACATGCACACGTGCACAAGTACCATAAGTACAACATGCACACAGTACCACCTGTACACCGCACCACCTACACAATATATGCACAACATCACATATACACAACGCCGCTTGCACAACGTGCACACAACGTCACATGTACACTACACCACTTGTACAACGTGTACACAATACCACATGTACATAGTGCCACATGCACAACATGTACATAACACCACATGAACACAGCGCCACTTGCACGGCATGTACACAACACCAGCTGCACACAACGCCACCTATACAACATGTACACAACACCACATACACACATCACCACTTGTAAAATCATGCACACCTCACCATATGTACATAGCACCACATGTACAACATGAATGCATCACCACATGTACATTACACTGCATATCCAACATGTACATAACATCATCTATACACAACACCACATATCCAACACGCACAGAGCACCATATGCATACAACGCCATATATCCATCATGCACATAATACAATATTTACACAACACTGTATATCCAACATGTACATAGCATCATCTGTACCCATCAGTGAATATGCAAGATTCATACAACACTATCTATAATAACACCTTGTACATAATATTGCATAAAAAACATGTACACACAGTACATATGCACGATACTACATGTGCACAATCGTCATAGATGCAACATTCACAACATATACAACATATGCTCAACAGTAACACCACACATCTGAAACCATATTGTCCTTACCAAGAAACCTTGTTTCCAGTGTCTTATTCATGCTTATCCTAACATGTCGTAGACCACATTGCTTTCATTTCACTGATGTATCGCTCGGTATAACCTGTCCATAACATAGACATAATATAATCACATAATATCAACTCATAACCACATAATACTGACCTTGTAGATGTTTCAGGCTACTCTTCTCACTTGATTCCTCATGAACCATGAATATCTTCATGCCATTCACCTGCATAAAGAAATCATTCCTCCACACGAATGATCCCTTACAACCCTCTCGGATAGTAACACAGATACATAAATACATACATATATAATCATTAGCATAAAATAATCATCATCTTGTCAGAAAACAACATACATACATACATGTATACATATAAATGTTAGCATTAATAATCATGATCCATGACAACCCTGTCAAACATGACATACATACACACCTACATGTATAAACATCAACATAATCATGATCATAACATAATTACTAGATATCAAGGTCAAGGTTAAGAGAACTTCCTTTATTCATACAAAACATTGAGAACAATTGTTCCCAACATAGCCAAGGAAACTGACACCTTAGATCCATTTACTTTACCTTTTTTGGTTACCTTTCTCATGACTGTACTGCCACCATCCATTTACCGCAATGGACCCAACCAGTCCAACCGACTGTCATAGTCTTACCTTCTGCTATGCTTACTCATGCACCGAGCTTCATCTGTGTCTTACATTACATGTTGAGTACCACACAACTCTCCCTGAGCTCCATTAACTTTCCTCTTTCCCAAACAATTCCCAAGACACTCAAAACATAAAAGGCAAGACAAGAAACAACCAAGAAGGAAACCATGAAACCAATAATGACACCACAACCCAAGTGGCATAGCCATGCACAAGAAACGAACAAAACCACAATCAAGCATAACGAATCACCAAAAGCATAATACTAGCAACAAACATGTTAACTCAAACTGCATGGTTCCCAAGGAAAGATCAAACCAAACCTTCTTCAAGATTTCGTGACAATCTCATCGCCATGAAATCCCCTACATCATAATGCCATTTTCACATAATTGTCAGTGCATACATAAATATAACAATACACTGGTTACCTTACCTTGTCATGCCAATTACATTGTGTGTAATTGAACACATCCACACCATCTTTCAAGGGACTCAAATTCCCTTAAAAGATCCACCTGCAACTAAAGACTGGCTAATATACCTGTCAAGTACATGTTCATGACTATAGCACATATCCACATAATGTAAGACAAAATAAAGGTTAAGAAGACTCCCTATATGTAAGGCACTCATTCGTTTGGAATTAGGGTTTCCAAACATATCCAGAGGAATTATTGTCCAATTCCTTTCTTTTACCCTTTTTACCTTGCTGCAATTGAGGCTTACTATGTACTGTCACATCACCCAACTATTAGTTATATAAACACATCAAGTGTTACCTTGTCACACTTTGTCACACTAATTCCTAACATGTTACCCTGCAACTCCTCACACATGTCAACCACATGTTCCAAATATCAAGACAATCATATCTACTAATTTGAGATCAACCTTTACCTAGATTAACAATCATGTCATAATTCATAGTCAACTCATAGTCCTTAGACACATTGTGTTCTAGCGACTACAACCACCCTCCAAAATTTTTCCTTAGCCTGTTTTGGAGCCTCCCTACTAACCTTACACAGCACTTTGTCCTGCTTCATCAAGTACTCAAGCTTGAGTGTTTTCCTCACACAAAGGCAGCCTGTTGATCACGGCTGATCCATTCCCCTCACAGGCTGCTTACCCGGACTTGTTCCAGATGTAGGCTGAGTAGATTCCCCTTGAAAATTGCACATTCCTAGAGGGAAACCAACATTCCCTCCAGGAATCGCGCAATCTTATCTGACAGTGTGCTGGTCTCCAAGATTGCACAATTCTGCCAGCCAACCCTCCCAGAAGGATTTACACAATTTTTCCCAGTAGCAGGTTGTTCAGCCTAGGATTTGTACAAATCTGGGCAGAAGTCAGCTGCTCTACCTAGAAATTGCACAATCCCCTTTGGAAGTCAGCCCAGCTTGTAGTCAAGAATGCGCATTTTCCCCAAGAAGTTGAGAACTAGCATGCATGTACAGTCTGGTTGACTAGTTCCACCGGGGACCGAGGAAACTCAACTTGCATGCATGCATGACTTGATATTCCCAGAATAGCAAGAGACAACATGCAAAAGGCATCCCATGATTCAGGGAAATATTTTTAGCAACCGGGGGTTACATGCAAAGTTGTTTTAGAAGTTTTCCTCCAAGTGTTGCTTTTTCCTAGATTTGTGTTTGTGCGTCTTGAGACGAAACTTATTTATTCGACACATCAGAGCTCATTCATTCACATTGATCTTGGATCTCTCACATCCCACAACACATGCAGGACTCTTCAACACATCCGGTTCAGCGATTCACGGGTAAGTGGCCTCAAATTTTCTTTTTCAGCATTTCTGTCACTTCATGTGTATTCGCTTGTGTGAGTGTTGTTTGCTTGATTTCTTTGAACGCCTGCTGTCATTTACATATATTCTAGCTTGTCCTAGCTTTGTTTCAATTTTCATTGCTATCTCACTACTGTCGCATGCATGAAACTGTTTTGCATGGACATTCGCCCAACCAGCGAATAGCCTCACCCACATGCATGTTGATCTATTTTCTCAATATTCCATTCATGTTTTGCATGCACTGTTTATCACTTCTGCTATCACTTAGTGTCACCATGCATTTCATCAACTTACTTGCTTTAAGTTGCCCGTCAGCGAGTCAGGCCAACCTTGGCCCAGTCTCTGCCTTCACCAAGGCTACTTTGCACAATCTAGAGAAGGAAGGCTCACCTTCCTCTCTAGATTTGTGCATTCTGGCCCAACACTAGCCTCTTGCACTGAATTGTGAATTTCTAGAGGTCAGTCGCTGCTTGGCCCAAAAATTTGCACAAATCTATCCCTGGGCTAGCAATCTTTCCCAGGTAGATTAAGAATTTTACAGATCCAGCAACCATTCTAGCCTTAGTTTCGACTTCCTTTTGTGCAGTCCTGGCAGCTGGTCACTCAACCTCCCAGTGAACTTTGCATAATCACGCTCATCATTTCCCCAGGTATGTGTTGTGTCCTTCCCCGGATTTGCTTTGTTTTCATTGACATATTTCTTTCCATGCATGTTGCTTGTTTCTCGATCTTTTAGGCATTCATTTATCTCAATGTCTTCCAAGAGAGTAGGATCCCAAGACACCGATGGTGTTTGTTGGGCATGGAATCCCCCCCAAGGCATATTTTGGGGCTTAAAGCCCAAGTTTTGACCCAATCTTGTTATAAAGCTCCTTGAATTGTGGGCACGGAGCGTGAAAAGTATGATAGAGTCATAAGGTTGTCCACCCTAGTTTTGTAATGTAATGTTGGCTGGATAGACCTACCCATAGTCCGCGGACCATGGGATTATATAAATAGAGCGAGGCTCTAAGTGTAAAGAGGGAGAGAAAAAGTAGAGAGATAGGAAGAGAGTCTAAGTAACTAAGTGAAGTGTGTCTTTGGGTCGTAGAGTAGGAGAAGGCTTTGCAACTGAGTGCGCAGAGGCCTAGTAGTCTGCAGCTAAGTGCGAGAGCCCCTGCAACTGAGTGTGCAGGGTGGAGTCAAGTCTGTAACCGAGGAATGAATTTATAAAGAGAGAAGTTTGTTATCATCTTGTGTATTTGTTCTTGGGTTAATGAATGATTAATATAATTTGCAAATATACTGTTTATTTACTGCGCGCACCTGTATGAATGGTTTATGTTGTTAAGTATAACTTAAAGCACACAAGTAGGCTAAAATAATCGACTAACAGTGGAATACCAGTAAGATCTTGGGGAATAACACAGAGCGCAACGCTCAGCCCCTGGGTAGGGCTGCGTGAAGGCAATATATCAGGTTGCGAAGTGTGGGAAAGTGTGCGAAGCAAATTGCGCATAGGGTTAAACTGTAGACCACTTGAACTCATCAGACATTTCGAGGGTGTGGAAACTTGGTTCTAGCACCCTCCCATACTACTTCAGGTGAGACCTCAGTCTGCGCTCCGCGGACTCTTGCCAAAAGGGCCAGTAGTACCAGGATATGTTTGGCTAACTTAACTCTAAACCTAGGTCAGGCCCCTATAAGCCAACAAATGGTTCCGTTGCCAGGATCGGGATCTGCATAAGAGATGTCTAATGTCGTATCACTGGAATTCGACAAAGAAAGGAATTGAAGATTGGTTGGACAGAAAGATTCACGAGTTTGTGGTGCAGGGAAACAAGAATCCACAGTTATCAAAGGAAGAGTGGTTAGATTGCTACTTATATACAGAAATCCACAAAATTTTCTTTGCATCCTTCCCCTCTGAGTTGTACGAGTGGATCGCGAAGCTAGCAAACAATTAAGGAAGGTGTAGGCTTAACAAACCTATTGTGTGGACTCCAGAGTTGGTGCGCAGACTGGAAGCATCGGAAGATAAGATCGCACGCACTGTGGACCATTGGCTCGATCGAATTATAGGAGGGTTTATCATCGAGTTCGTGGTAGATACTTCAGTCAGCTATAGCGAGGTGGAACGATGCTTCCTCAAAGGATCGCGAGGTAAGTACATTAAATCTTTGAGCACTTGGATTAAGATGCTACTGTGTGAAAAGTGGGTTATGTGAGTAAGTTGATGTTTGAGGCTACGCGGAGTGGGAGAGTATACAAAAACAAAGGTAGCATAGAACTAGAGTCTAGCCCCTTGATTTCAGCTCCGCAGGAAAGCGAGGAAGATCTCGTGAAAGTTTCACCAAGAAGTACGATCAGTCTAATAAAGTAGTGAATTCCGTGCATACCACCCCCACCTACACCACCATGATTTTCACCATCTTCACCCTTATCTTTGCCCACACCACCTCTGCCACCACCATTCAATATGGCAATCACGATAAAGTTGTCGGTGTTCAAAGGAGTAGGGAACGAAGATTCGGACCAGTTTTGGTTCATGTTAAAGGCTGTATGGGAAGCGCAGGGAGTCACAGATGACAATATAAAGAAAGCAATGTTGGTTAGTGCCTATAAAGAAAGCAACGTTGGTCAATGCCTTGCAGGATTGTGTAGTAGTGTGGTACATTAAGCATTCCAATGACAATCCAAACACAGGGATTGCGGATATCTAAGCTGCGCTAAACAGAGAATTTAGCAGGCCAAAATCAAAGACATAGTCGATTATTGGATTTAAGGAAATCGTGATGCTTCCAGGAGAGACCCCCTGGGAGCTAGATAAGAGACTGAAGTGTATGATTCGTGAAGCCAATATGACCTTGACGGATGGGCAACACCACGCATGGTTTGTAGCATTGCTAACGCCACATCTAAGGAACGCGCTGTCACAGTAGAAGCTATCCATTCAAGCCGAGGCCTTGGAGATCGCAATGAGACTGCATGAGATCCTGATATAAGATCCTAACCTGGGAGTCTAATAGATCCACACGCAGTTGAAAAACTTGTGCCTTGAGATGAAAAGTTTGAAACAAGATAGGACGGATCGCCAAGAAGCGCGCGAGGAGGTATGGTGCGTAAAGTGTAAAGGCTAGGGACATGAAAAGGACCATTATCCAGTATTCGTGAACTACCTAGCAGGAGGAGGACCAATGCCATTGATACCAGAGGCACAAGCAAGACTGAGCGTAATGCCTGCCTTATGGTGCACGATTTGTCAGATAGGAGGAAAGCATGCTACAGATAACTGTCATCTATTACAAAAGTATACACAGACTTCCCAACAGTTGTTCTGTAATTTCTGCAGTTCAGTAGGCCACGATGAGCGCACCTGTAGAATTTATGAACTAATGATGGATCAGACTCCTACCTACAGAGTTCAGACTGAAACACAGGCCCTCGATCAAAATGCAGGGATGGTGTGCACTGGATTTCAGGGGTGCGGACGAGGTCGAGGTGGAATGGGACCAGGAAGAGGTCGCAGACAGCTGATATGTTACAATTGCAGAGGGCCAGGGCATTATGCCTGCGATTGTACAAATCCGACGAGACCATCATGCTTATATTATACCCAGTTTGATCATGAGACAGAGGACTGTCCCACACTGATAGCGAGGTTGCGTGATAAAGGAGCACTCCAACCTCCCCTGACTCAGAACCTGCAAATGATAAGGTCTCAGTTGTGCAAGGAAGACCCGAATGTAAATATCGTGCTCCGAAGTGGTATTACGACAGGAGATGACAAAGGCAAGTAGCCTGAAGAGAGTGCCTGGGTTCGCAAGGCTCCAACAAAGGAACCAAAATTTGATTTGGAGCATGCTAAGGAGACATTCATGGAAACTAATAAGAGCTTCGCGGAGGCCTCCATTTCAGTTAGTAAAGATAAACTAGAACCAGAAATGGACCCATAAATGCTCACTACCTTTTTGGAGACATGCATGAAGTTACTGTGTGATAGCAAGGCTGTGAAGGGGTTGTAAGAACTCATAACTAGATGTGCTGGGACCGCGCCAGGAGAATTGTGCATAGTCTGGAAGCTCGGGAAGCACACAACGTGAACAGGAAGAGAGATGAGATTGACTGCGCAGATCGATGAATATGAGATGGATCAAGTGATTTTGGATCTAGGATTGGACGCGAATGTCCTGCCAAAGCAAACATGGGATCGCATGGGTAGGCTCGCGTTGCAGTGGTCTCCTATTCAATTGCGAATGGCTAACCAACAAAAGATCCTACCCATGGGATGATTTTAGGGAATAACAGTGGATATCGAAGGTGCAAGCGCGCTTGCAGATTTCTAAGTGATGGAGATTATTGATGACAGAAATCCCTATCCTACGCTACTAGGAATAGATTGGGCCATTGACATTAATGGAGTGATAAATCTAAAGAAGCACAAGATGATTTTTTAGAAAAAGTCACTGCGTGTAGTGGTACCTTTAGACCTTGCGGAAGGATCACACTACATAGAGTCAATGCACGACTATGAGAGTGACAACGATCTAGGTTGTATCTATAAGATAACCACATGGGAGTAGGTCTAGGTGAATCTAACAACGGATGGCAGGATTTCATGGGAGCGTGAAAGCTCCTACACCTCAGATTCGGATGAGGAGATAGAACGATGGTAGAACCAGTTACATGAGGTAACCACGCTCAACTGCAACATGATGACAAGGTCACTGCGTTGCATGAAAACAGAGGTAAGATATCTGCCTATATATGACAGATTGACCAAGGTGGATGATTTCCTAAATCAATTTGAAAGAGAAGTACCGGAACAACAGTGTTTTGATGCTCTGAAATGGGTATTGCGCTCTACGCCTACAAGATGGTGGGGTATGCATCAAAGAAGTTTTGAGGACTGGCATGAATGTAGAAGGATGATGCGCATGTGCTTTGGAAAGCCTAAGATACAACTACTAGACAAGTATGATGGACGGGATGATCCATGTGCACACCTCGCAAAATGGACCAAGGTCTACGGGGAAGAGCCACAACCTGAGTGGGTGCACCTGTTCTGTCATACCCTGGATATCATACCCATGAATTGGTATACTGAGATGGAGCTCTGCCATGGAATGAGCGAAAGGGATATCTTGCGCGAAGGATTCCTTCTAACCTTCACATTTGAGGATCGTTGGTGGGGTACTGTTGATGATGCGCTGCAAGCTATAAAATAGCTATCTTCAAAACACCTCAGGAGCCAATGGAAGTGTTGCAGCCAGAATGGGTGACCGAGCTGAGCTGTGCATTGGAGTGTTACAATGTAAACATTGAGGAGGATGATGAAGATCCACGAAAAATCAACATTCTAGAAACTGAAGGCTATCACGAGGTTCAAGGACCATTGACTGAAGATCCTGAGTTCACTGCGCTGGTAAAAACAAAGCAGGTAAACATTGGGACGGAGGCTGAACCGAGGTATTCAATGCTCGGTGACTATTGCGATGATGCCATGGTGGATAACGTCACTGAGTTACTTCGTGAGTATCAAGACTTATTCTTGACCAAGATTACGAACTTAAAGGGGATCGTTGGTGATTTAGGGATGATGAAGATCACCCTTAAACTTAACGTGAAGCTGGTTAAGCAAAGGCCTTACCGCTTGAATCCAAAGTACAAGGAAAAGGTACACATAGAACTAGACAAAATGCTCGCAGCCAGAATTATTGAGCTGGTGGAAGAATCTGATTGGGTAAGCCCTATGGCAGTACAGGAGAAAAAGCAGAAGGGCAATATAAGAATATGTGTGGACCTTAGGAAGTTGAATGACGCTTGCGTACACGACCCATTCCCGACCCTGTTCACAGATGAAGTATTGGAAAATGTTGGTGGGCAGGAAGCATATTCTTTCACCAATGGTTTCTCAGGGTACCACTAGATCAAAATCGCTCAGGAAGACAGGAGCAAGACCACCTTTGCCACTGAATGGGTCTTCTTTGAATACACTATGATGCCATTTAGGTTAAAAAATGTTCCAGCCATCGTTTCGCGCATAGTTGTTGCCGCCTTCAAAGAATATATCCACAAATTCTTGGAGGTCTATCTGGATGATTGGACTGTCTTTGGATTGGTTAAGCACCACGTAGCAAGCCTATGCTTGATGCTGGATACTTCTCGATGACACTAGATTGCGCTGAACCTTAAGAAGTGTACATTCCTCGTTCCCTTTGGAAACCTACTGGGACATGTGGTCTGCAAACAGGGACTAATGGTAGACCCCATAAAGATTGTAGTAATTCTGAATTTGGAAGCACTGTGAAGTGTTAAACAGTTGCGCGCTACGTTGGGACACACAGGGTACTATAGGAAGTTCATCAAAAGCTATGCCCAGATCACTGCACCGATGGAGAAACTATTGAAAAAGGATGTCACATTCTACTAGAATGATGATTGCATGAAGAGCCTGGATGTCCTCAAAGGGAAATTGGCTTCCACTCCAATCCTGGTCTTCCCAAAATGGGATGTGGAGTTTCATGTCCATGTTGATGCATCATGTATCGTGCTGGGAGTGGTGCTCACACAAGAAGGTGGAGAAGGCTTGGATCACCCTATCACGTTGGCAAGTCGTAGATTATCCAAAGCTAAAAAGAACTAGTCCACAACTGAGCACGAGGGATTGGCTATGGTGTACGTGCTCCAAAAATACCAGCACTATTTGCTAGGAGGACATTTCAAGATGTATACTGACCATTCCACGCTAAAATACTTGGTCAATAAGCCTGTTTTGCGGGGGCACATATGTAGGTGGCTCTTATTGTTCCAAGAATAGGACTTTGAGGTCATGGTAAAGCCTAGACACTTGAATACAGGACCGGATCACTTATTGCGTATTAAGACAGGCGAGGAACCTACTAGTTTGAAGGAAGGATTACCTGATGCACAACTCTTTTTTGTGCGCATCGCAGATGGACACTTTGAAGATATAATCCACTTCCTGACAACAAGAACTACACCAAAGGAATACTCCGTTCAACAGAAGAAGGAATTGGAGGTGTGCATGACAGATTTTTTTTTTCATCGTAGGGCACCTATACAAAATGGGTAATGATGAGATACTACGAAGGTACGTACTTGAATTTGAACGAAGTCAGATCCTCGCAGAAGCACATGGGGGCACTGCAGGAGGACATTATGTAGGACGAGCAACAACACAAAATATTCTCCGCACAGGGTTGTGGTGGCCAACCCTTCATCAAGATTCAAAAGCACACTGTAAGGCCTGCGATATATGTCAAAGGACTGGTAAAGCATCGTGAAAAGATGAGATTCCTTTGAATCCACAAATGATGCTGCAGCCCTTCGAAAAGTGGGCAATCGAATTTGTGGGACCTATCAAACCCCAGGGAAAAATGGGTGCGCAATACATCATCACCGCGACGGAGTATCTGACACGCTGCGCAGAAGTGTAGCTGGTCAAAGACTGCACGGCCACTACAACTGCGAAGTTTTTGTTTGAACACATGTTGACATGATTTAGCTGTTCAAAAATCTTAATGAGTGATTGCGGTATACATTTCCTGAATGAAACCATCAGCACGCTCACAGAAGAGTTCCAGGTGTATCATCAGAAAAGCACACTGTATCACCCACAAGCCAATGGGACAGTAGAAGCATTCAACAAAATATTGGAGACTGCACTAACCAAAGTATGCGACGCGCAGCGAAGCGATTGGGACATGCACGTACCTGCAGTATTATGGGTTTATTGGACAATGTGAAAGAAACTAACAGGACAAACACCTTTTCGGTTAGTTTATGGTGTGGAAGCTATCATGCCGATGGAGTATATTGTACCTAGTTTGCGCATAGTAGTGCTCACAGGTATAATGGACCACGAAGCTCTGGAAGAAAGTCTCACACAATTGGAAGAACTTAAGGAGGAATGGTTCCTGGGTGGGTTTCATCAGCAGGTACAAAAGTAGCGTGAAAAAGCCTGGCACAATCACCATATTAAGTTGCACACCTTCAAGGTAAATGACTTAGTACTGTTGTATGATAGTAAGTTTGAAAAATTCCCGGGAAATTTCAAAATTCATTGGTTGGGACCATACGTGGTTAAGGAGGTCACAGACAAAGGCGCAGTACAACTAGTCAAACTAAATGGAGAGCCTTTCCCAGGCAAGGTGAATGGCAGCTGCTTGAAGCCCTACACAGGTGGCCCAGCTATTTGACTAACCGACGGAAGCACAGTCTTCACGCTGCAAGCTCAAAGCCCAAGTTTTGACCCAATCTTGTTGTAAAGCTCCGCGAATTGCGGGCGCGGAGCGTGAAAAGTATGATAGAGTCATAGGGTTGTCCGCCCTAGTTTTGTAATGTAATTTCTGCTAGATAGACCTACCCATGGTCCGCAGACCATGGGATTATATAAATAGAGCGAGGCTCTAAGTGTAAAGAGGGAGAGAAGAAGTAGAGAGATAGGAAGAGAATCTAAGTAACTAAGTGAAGTGTGTCTTTGGGTCGTAGAGTAGGAGAAGGCTTTGCAGTTGAGTGCACAGAGGCCTAGTAGTCTGTAGCTGAGTGCGTGGACCACTGCAGCTGAGTACGCAGGGCGGAGTCAAGTCTGTAACCGAGGAAGGAATTTATAAAGAGAATTTTTTTT
Organism: Pinus tabuliformis; assembly: GCA_031772625.1. Classification (NCBI taxonomy): domain Eukaryota; kingdom Viridiplantae; phylum Streptophyta; class Pinopsida; order Pinales; family Pinaceae; genus Pinus; species Pinus tabuliformis. Next base: position 1,164,191,869 of record CM062818.1, read on the forward strand.
ATCATATTGTATATCTGTTTTTGGGTTAATGAATGATTAATATAATTTTCAAATATACTGTTTATTTACTACGCTTACCTATATGAATGGTTTATGTTGTTAAGTATAACTTAAAGCACGCAAGTAAGCTAAAATAATCGACTAACAGTGGAATACCAGTAAGATCTTGGGGAATAACGTAGAGTGCGACTCTTAGCCCCTAGGTAGGGCCACATGGAGGCAGTATATCGGGTTGAGAAGTGCAGGAAAGTGCACGAAGCAACCTGCGCATAGGGTTAAACTGCAGACCACGTGAACTCACCAGACATCTCCAAGGTGCAGAAACCTGGTTCTAGCACCCTCCCATACTACTTTGGGTGAGACCTTAGTCTGTGCTCTGTGGAATATTGCCGAGGGCTAGTAGTACTGGGATTTGTTTGGCTAACTTAACTCTGAACCTGGGTCAGGCCCATATAAACCAACAATGTTGTAGCTGGAACAACATTTGAACAGGTGTCCTCTAGTTTTCCAATCTACAAAGATACAAAGTTGTATCTAGACAAGGAAATCAAACTGAAGTGGCAAGAGGTGAATGAAACATTCACAAGTACTTTTGTGGAAGATCTTAAATACTGTCAGGTGTACGTGAACATTCATAAGTCCGACTTGTATCAGATTTCATGCAGATACCTCATGTTCCGATGCGCAGACATGATTCACTGGATCGTCTCTCACACTGACCCCGAGATGATGACCTTGAGCAGTTTCAATGGGAAGAAGCTTGCAACATTCTGGGCACGAGATTATGATGACATGTATCAGATGGACAATCCCATGACTGTCATGACCCCTATGTTCAGCTTGCTGAATAGCAGAGGCCACTCCAAAGACATTCTGAAGGATTGGGTAAAGGAGCCAGCTTGTTTCAAGATGACCCCTAATTGGATCTATAAGACGAAGATATTGAGGAAGGCATACCAATACTTGGTCATATTTGCATGTTGACTGAGTGGCCAAGCAAGCACTGAGACCTTCCCTCAAAGTTGGGAGGTCACGTTGGACCAACTGGCTAGAGAAGGAAGACCATGCAACTAGTTTGGAACATTGGCTCATCAGCTAAAGGAGCAAGTCAAGAAGGCTCTATAGTCACCTGAAGGTATGCATGTCCGCCTACATTCTAGATGCAGTCTGTGCCCGACATGAGTTCCCGGGCCTAGAGTGGGCATGGTCACCAGCCGAGACTGTTGTGAGCACATATTTCAAGTTATTCTCCGAGTGCAGCTTCATAGGAGTAATCATACGACTGTCTGACCATCTTGTCACCCTAATATACAGGTTGATATTCGAATAAGATCCACCCTCCATGTCAAAAGAAGCAATGAAGGCATTGTTAGACATTGCAGATTGGTATGCCTCACTTGATGACACGTTCATTTGAGTGTTCAGTGTGGAGAAGCCTCCACATGTTCTGCCAAAGTTTTCTTTGGACGTGCTTGTCATGCAAGAAGTAACGTATCATATCTCAGCAGGATTAATAGCTAGGCTGCAGTGGAAGAAGAAGGCACCTTGTCCCACTCTTCCATTGCAGATTGGATTATACAAGATTCAGAGTGTCAAGCAAGCGGATGTCAAAGCTGAACAAATGAAGAAGTACTCATTTGACCTTTGAAGCTTCAACCCATATGACACACATTGAATTGTTAAGGAACACTGCATGAGAGTTCAGTTCAATTGGATCCATGGGGAATTTCATTGGGTCGAGGAAGACTCATGGATGTCTTGTTACCATTACTCCAAACCCAATGAACAGGTTAGTTTCACCATAGAATGGTTAGCACAACAACATGAAGCAGCACCACGGAGAACACCAACAGTAGCAGTAACCACAAAGGCAACAGAGCCAAGCATACCTCTGCATGACAAAGGGAAGAGAAAGATTGTCGACCTCATGGAGGAGGAACAAAGCTACAAGTTTCGAGCAAATCCACTTGTAGAACAAGCAACTATGGCTATTCAACATAAGAGGTAGCAGTGCGACAAGCGAATTGCGTGAAGGCAGAGGGATAAGAAGAGAATGGAAGAAGCAGAGAGGGAGTTGCATGAGCTGAGGAAACAACTTCGAAAAGAACAAGAGCTGCACCAACATGAGAAGGAAGCGAAGTAGCAACAGATTCAACAGGGGGTGCATCACATGTAGACAGACGAAGCAACGCCTGTACAAGTAGTTGACTCTTTTGAACAACTAGCATCAGACGAATAGGGTGAACCCTTGTAGGGGCAAGACTTTGCTAATGAGATAGAATAGGCTCTTGAACAGTTGGATGCAGACATGGAGCAGCAGGAGTTGGAACAGGATACCAACCTCATGCCTCACCACAGAGAGGTCGACTCGCCTGCTTCAATGCATCCAGATGATGAGCAAGTCTTGAATGACCAAGGAGGCACTGAGATCCTTGGTGGTCAGCTGGAAGAAGAGATGCGCAACAACTCTTTTGATGAATCTCAACATAGAGTTGTGCAACCTAACAGAGTACCAACTCCGGAGGACTGAACATCCCCTGCGCAAGTTGAAGAACAAGTGATCGTGACCGATGTGCACAAGGACCCAGCTGCTTTGGTCAATGGAGCTAGAGTGTATGCCAAAGCTACTAGCTCCAGTGTTCATTTTATCATAGTTGAGAATGAGCGAATGGTGAAGGAACTACAAGTGGCCAAGCAGGGAGAAGACTTGGTGACAATGTCTGCCCGAGTTGAAATGAAGAAGGAAATACTAGATGAAGTATTGTCCTTGGACACAGTCATGTGAACTTTGTACACCAAGTTCGGTACCATGCATCAAGTAGTCGTTCATCTTCACGGATGGCAGCATCGATGTGTGAGAAGAGCTCACATATTGAAGAACATACATGCTGTCATTGACAACATGCAGGCATGGAACATGAAGTACAAGGGAGCCACACTTCATTTGCCCAAGATGATCAGGGCCAATGCGGTTGAGTTGAAAGCACATATTTGGAGTCAGATCTGGAACTATGAGGACCTACTGCAACTCATCACTAGCATACAGGCTTCCCATGCATGAGTATTCAAGAGCATGGAGGTTGTGGTGCACACACATGCGATTCCATCACTTGGGACTCTCACCCAAGCGAAGACCAAGAAGCAGGTCCAACAGGAGCTTGACTTGTACTTCGACGAGTTAATGTGCATTACCACCAGTCCAAACTTGCCTATCAGTGCAGACATCATATGCAAGTCTATTGCTGGTCTAGCCACATTGAGGACAATGATGTGCATGCTTTCAGATGAGTTGGACATAGGAGCCTAAGTAGTGTACTCGGATTCCATGGAGGTAAGGCTCTAGAAGAATGTCACAACGGAACACACGGACACTATCAGAGACTACCAATCTTGGCACCAAGATGTTACTGTTGAGCAGCATGAGGATGTCGAGCAGTTGGAATTCTATAGTTTTCTAAGTCAAAGTGGTGTCTAGTTTGTCTTGTTCAAGCCATTGTTCACATGGGTATGTGTGCATTGTAATGTTGAGTCATGTCAAATGTAAGTCAAGTGTCAAGAGTGAATGTAACAATCATAGAGTAGGTGAAGATTCATGAGGGTAGTTGAACGGTCACAAAGGGGAATGTCAAGGGTCACCCCACACTTTGCTATAAATAGTCCCTCATAACTCATTGTATAGGCTTTTGGTCAGCCAAACTTCTACTAAGACTATCTTGAAGAAAGCTTGGACAATATTGTAATGTGCCTTGGCTTCTCCACTGCATGAAGCTAGTACATCTCCTTGGAGAAGCAAGTGGATGTGGCTATAATTTTTCACTGTTGGGGCTAGCAGGTTTACATGGTGTATTGTATGATTATGACTTACAATTCTTTAATACTAAGAGCCAACACGTTTTCATGCATATGTTGTTATTGTAGTTGGACTATTCCGGTTGCCTTAATGATATATGTTGTTTAACTTATGTACTTGTATATGAACTGATTTGTATGCAATTATATGAATCTTGTTGTTAATGTGTTGCGTATGTTGTTAATGTTGTCACCATCCATGTCGACTGCTCTATCAGACATCAAACAGACCTTTCTCATGAACCTTTCTATATCAACCGTCACACTCGTCTCGGATTGATCCGTGAGGGTTGTTCGTGTTATATTACCTTGTATGTTGTGATTGCCGCATCCGAGTGGACTACTCTACCGAAAGCTGTGCATTTCCTTTGTGTGGTGTGTTCCTAACTGAGTTGGGACTGATCCCTTTCAACTTGGAACTCACCTTCACCTTCCTCTCCCTTCAAAGTGTTGGAATCTCTTGTACACATTCCTTGACTCTCTGCATCAATCACACCCTTGCTACTGATAGAGTTATCTTACTTGCCTTTCTGTCACATCGCAGTCAAGGCATTACCTTACGACCCACTGTTGGGACTCCTACACCAAACAATCTGAGGTCTAATTGGGGCTTCTTACCAGGGAGATCCCCTTGAAATGTTGGTGGGTCCAACACTGTCAACACAATGCTACAACTGTCACCTACTATACTAAAGTACATATCAACTGTCTCAACACATATGTGTTAGTCAAATCTTCTTAAAACAAGATCATTTCGGCAAGAAACCTTATAAACACATATTCATATTATGAAATTCATCCGAACATCTAACCAACTTGCAAACATACCATGTTAAATAAACAACTAGATGACATAATAGACACCAACCACTCAACATCAAATGGACAACATAATCAAGAATGAAGCACCAAGTTTACTACATAAGAAATTCATACCTTCGTGTACCTCGAGGAGGTTATCTTGTCTGCACAATCAATATAGTTAGAAAGATATAACTTTACAACATTTCAACTCAAACATAAATAAGATCATGATGTCCATAACACTAACTAACTAACATGTTCACATCATAAACTCATAATCATTTATCATTTATGCATAGCAATCACACATGTATGATCGGTCTATATTAGTAACACACAATGCAACATGATAAGTGGACTCATACATGAATGTCATAACCCTAACCATTTGCATAAGACAAGCCAACTTAGTGTGTTACATATAACATCAAGGTCTTCAATGCAATGAACATAACCATCACGCATATGACCAATCCAAATTACAACATCAAGATCTCAATGAAATAACCCTAATCATAAAGTTAATAACATATAATGGCAATAAGTTATATATCATGCTCATCAACAACATATAACCTAATCATCAAACTAACTATCATATAACAAAAACAAGTTAACCTATAACATACTCATTAAGCAACATATAACATGATCATCAAGTTATCTAACATAAAACAAAAATAGCAATGCATATAACCAAATGTTACTATCATTCGTGACTATCAGACACATGTGCATGTGACTATAATAATCAACTATCGTCTATCATGTATGTAACCATAACATCAAAAACATGTACATAAACCTAATGTATATAAACCTAATGCATATGACAATCCTTAACTCACATACCTGCATGCCAAACATACAATACATGTATGATGATCTTCTCTTACCCCAAAGTCTAATGCTGCAACCTCATTATGATGATCTACATATCCTGTTCTATTGATCTGGGTGGATATTGGTGGCCACCCATCTATTCCATCTATACCTTCTAGTCAGTTTCATCTGTTTCCTTCTTTATTTCAACATTTACTATTTTTAGTAGTTTTTCAGGTCCTGAACTTCCGGAGCAGTTTTGACCCCCTAAACAGAGTTTTTTGAGGTCTACTATAGGCCCATAGACATAGGCAAGGGCCTACCACAATCATGTAGTTCTCGGTGAGACATTTTCAACAAGGTATTGTATGAGCCAAACAAAGATAATATGACCAAGTTACAACCCAGGGAAATTGGCTTCCCAACTAACCCCAATGGGGCCCACAAACTCTTGGCATTAGATATCCTGGAGTTAGAGTTTTGGTTGTTTAGGGTTTTCTCTTGTCATTCAATAATAAATAGGCCCTTGAGCCTCATTGTAACACAATTCAGAGGCATGTAGCGGCCACATCTCTTCTCAGAGATAAGCTACCATCGCCTAAGCTAGTTTATTTCTGTTCTTCTTGTAAGCATATTTCAGTATTTTGTTATTAATGAAATGAAGTGTTACTTTTGCTGCATTTCTATATTTATGGTTATATCTGTAATTTTTTTCATTCCTATATAAGTTCAGATCAGTGGTATTAGAGCGGTCTACTTGTTCTCTATTTTTCTTTGCATGTCCCCAACAAGGTCACGGTATAAGGAGTTAGGGCTCAATTTGGTTGAACCTTTGCAAGACCAACCTCACAAACCTCGACGACCTCGCATGGAGGAAGCAAAGAAAGATGAGGGGGCTAGAGATCCTTTCAAAATGTTACTCGAGGAAGCCCTCGAGTGACAGAGGAATGCGATGATGGATAACTTTTCCCATATTCTTTGATAGTTACCCACAGGCGACGCATCTTCATAAAAAAATTACTTTGGAGGCACCACTCCTTTTAAGGTACAAGTTAAATTTGATATTCCCATATTTGAGGTCTAGATACATGCAAACACCATAGATAAATGGTTGAAACTTTTGGAAGGATATTTTTCGGTTCATGGCTTTTCAAATTGGGAAAAGATTACTTTTGCACTTCTCAAAGTCATCCCACTTGTCAAGGGCTGCTGGGAAACCTACTGTGAACAAAAAGACGAGAGTGAACCCTCATTGTTTTCAGCCACACCCACTTGGGATTCTTTTTGAGACGTCATCAAGGAACAATATAACCCTTTCGGGAGCTATGAAGATAAATACATAAATTGGACCACACTATGGTAGGGAAGGGAATCAATATGTGCCAGATTTAATGTTTTACATACCCTTTGCACGAAGTTGGGTATCAAGGATTCTGAGTGGCATTTGGTACTCAAGTACTGGGACTGTATGCACAAATACCTCCAGGACGAGATGGAGTTCCTAGACATATCCTCGCTTGGCACAACATACCGATACACTGTCAAGATCAAGCTGAAGTTTAAACAGAAGAAGCAAGACTTTGGATCTGTGAATTCGAAGAAAGGGAAAGGCATCCCCAAACCACAAAGCAAAGGCTAAAGCCAAGGCGGAGTGACACATAACAACTCATTGAAGCCGCAAGAAAAGAACAACACCATGAAGCCAAAGGACATGGGAAAATGGTGTGAGTTCCACAAGAGCTCCACTCACAACACAAGTGAGTGTCAGGCTAAATAGTCACTAGTGGCAGAACTTAAGACTTCTGAATTAGACGTAGGTTCTAAATCTAAGTCAGAACCCAACAAGGTGAATGATAAATAGAAGCAGATCATTGACATGGAGCCCAGTGCCACTGTGGCCACCACCAAGATCTAGAAGAATGAGCCTGAAGATCCAGAGGAGGGGGACCACCTCTTCCACTTGAAGATGTGGGTGAAGGGTTCTCTATTGCAGTTCATTGTCGTTAGTGGGAGCCAAAAGAACCTCATTTCATAAAAGGTCACCAAGGATGAGATCTTCGCGTCAACCAATAGTTTGCCTTCCCTACATCATCAAGCCCTTCACAGATGAGGTATTGTGTGATGTTGATCCTCTTGAAGTTTGTGATGTTGATCCTCTTGAAGGTATTATTAGGAAAACCATACTTATGGAAGCGACATGCTATATATGAGTCTAGACCTCACTCTGTAATTATTACTTTGGGAAATAAGTTGTACAGGATACCAAAGGTAGCCCAACCTACTACCATCTCTTTGATTACTGCAAAGCAATGCAGCAAGATTATTTCCCAGACAAGAAAATTTGTTTTCCTTATGATATTCCCTCGGGGTAAGAAGAATATTGTGGCCACGGCTTCCAGTCAGAGCTCCACCGCACAACAACAACAGATGGACAAGGTTGTGGAGGAGTACAAGGACATTTTCACCTCACCTACAGGGGTACCTCTGTACTATCAAGTCACGCACTCCATCGATATGACCCCGAGCACACCACTACCTAATGGACGGATATATCGACGCTCTCTTATGGAGAATGATGAGATCAAGAGGTAGATTTAGGAGTTGTTGCATAAAGGACACATCAGGCGAAGCTCATCACCCTGTGGGAGCCTGATTGTATTGGCATAGAAGAAGGACGAGACCTGGAGACTTTGCATTGACTATCAGGCACTGATCACTGTTCTCAACTCCTGTGGGCCCGAGACTTCTGGGTGGCCACATCTTTACCAAAATGATCCAGAATTGTGTTGCACATAACAAGCACTTCAAGAAGGGATGAAAGTTCCAAATTTTCACTATTAGGATGCACTGTTTGCCACCTGGGACACATATGTTTTCTTTCAAGCGAGCGTGCCAAGATGATTTGGGAGGCACACCATAGTCAAGTTTTTAGACATTTCAGAGTAGAGAAAATAGTGGCAGTACTGCAGAAGTATTTTTATTGGCTGAAACTTTGGCAGGATGTTGGGAAGTACATTAGATCCTGCACTGCCTACGCCATTGCCAAACCAACCATCAAGAAGAAAGGCCTATATACTCCTCTACCTACTCCTATTCGACCTTGGGAATCTATCTCCATGGATTACATGTCAGGCCTTCCTTCTACTAAGCATGACAATCACTGCGTTTTCGTGGTCATCGAAATATTCTCATAAGATGGCCATCATGGTTGCCTGCAAGAAGAGTATCACAGTAGAGGCCACCACTAAGCTCTTCTTTGAGTGAGTGTGGGTACACTTTTGGATCCCACAGTCCATTGTCTCAAATTACGGCAACAAATTACTAAGTACATTTTGGTCAAGTCTCCTATCGATGTTGGATACAAAACTTAATAAGTCCACAACTTTCCATCCCCAAACTGATGGCCAAATAGAGGTTGTAAACAAGATGATCATACGCATTTTGCGCATGTACAACTTGAAGCATCCATGCACACAGGATGAAAGTCTCCCATATGTCCAACACAGCTACAATAGATCTCTCCACATCTCAACGGGCCACAACCCCTTTCAGATAGGGTTGGTATTTCAGCCATTGTGTCCCATTGATGTGGCCATACCATTTGCAGCCACTTAGGCAGATTCGACTCATGTCCAGCCTGAAGCCGACATGGCTAACAAATTCATTGAGTACATTCAAAACATATGCCAATAGGTCCATGGTATATTGGATAGAGCCAATGCTAAGTACAAGAAATTCCATAATCAACATCGAGTGTCGCACAAGTTCCATGTGGGTGACAAAGTCTGGCTACATTTGCAGAAGGAGTGCCTCGTTGGACCTCACTGCAGGCTTCTCTCACTCCAATATGGGCCATACACCATAACCAAGGCTATCAGTGACAATACCTTCGGGCTCAGGATTCCACCATTCCTTGGTCTGCACCCAATGTTCAATGTAGATCGTCTTCGACCATACTTTCCACCATTGTTGGACACATCAAATATTTCAGAAGAAATCACACCAAAAAAGATAAACTTGGACTGCATGGAACATGCCAAAACTGATCAGATCATGGACACACAGATCAAGAACAATTTATAATAAAGGATACAATTATATCGAGTTGTCAAAGGAGACCAACTCCTTCACCAGGGCAAGTGGTTAATTAGGGACCAAGTTCAACAAAAAATTCCTCACCTCATGGAGGATCTGCATGCAATCAGGACCATTGCTTCCTAAGGGGGGAGGAATGATCAAGGTGGATATTGGCGGCCACCCACCTATTCCACCTAGACCCTCTAGGCAGTTCCATCTATTTCCTTGTTTATTTTAGCATTTACTATTTTTAGCAGTTTTTTCAGGTCATGAACTTCTGGAGCAATTTTGACCCCCTAAATGGCGTTTTTTGAGGTCCACTACAGGCCCATTGCCATAGGCAAGGGCTTGCTGCAAATCTTGTAGTCCTCAGTGAGACCTTTACAATAAGGTATTGTACATGCCAAACGAAGATAATATGACCAAGTTACGACCTCGGGAAGTTGGCTGCCCAACTAAACCCAATGGGCCCCACAAACTCTTGGCGTTACATCTCCTGGGGTTAGGGTTTTGGTTGTTTTGGGTTTTATATTTTTGTTCAATAATAAATAGGCCCTTGAGCCTCATCGTAACATAGTTCAAAGGCATGTAGCGGCCACATCTCTTCTCAAAGATAATCTACCATCACCTAAGCTAGTTTATTTCCATTCTGTTTGTAAGCATATTTCAGTATTCTGTTATTAATGAAATGAAGTGTTACTTCTACTGCATATTGTAATTTTTTACATTGCTATTTAACTTCTGATAATCTATCTTAGCCAACACATTGGCATCATAACAACGAATAGCACCATGATGACCAAAATTTCATACGATGACTTCACAAGGCATATTTGACCTACTATTCATGCATAACTATAACCAAGACCATACATGCATAACAACTGCGTATAAATATATAACACATGAGTACAAAACCATATACACATCATTCTAGCTATAGTCCAATCATCAATGCATGCCCATATCAACTACACAAACCATGATCTGATGCATGACAATAATAACCACATCACGTGAACTTGATAATATGTGAACACTAACATGCCTAACACTGCATAAGCAATCATTCACACATGAAAACATACTCCACAACAACACCTTCAACCTTCACATGGCAACATCACTAAAACCATGATCATCACTACAACCATGATCAACACCATGCAAATGCAACAACCACATGGACTGCATGCATAAGGAACACATAAGCAACCAACATGAAAGCATAATCAACACACAACCCAAGGAGAGGGAAAACCACACTCTGATACCCCTCTATACCACTCTCCTCCCACATCCACCCAAAGCAACCATGCCAATCAGGTAAACATGAGATGAGAGGCTACTATGATCATATTCGACCTCCTCTGTGACCTCAAGGAAGTGGAATTGATGGAACATCACATACAGTCATCCAACATTATCAACAAAACCCTCAGGAGATAAGTCAACCACTCAGATACCTTGTCCTTGAGTCCCACTGTTGTTTTATGTCTCTTAGGCCATAGTCTCTCTCATGCTATGGGCAAGGGAGTAGACAGAAACCCAAAGTCGCTCTCATAGGCCTACTTGCAAGTGACTGTGGACCAAACTTGCGAGTTTTATGCCAACGATCCTGGGAATTAAGCCACTTTTTGAGGCCCAAAGACTAGGCCACTGCCCAGAATGGAATGACAGCTCAGAATCAAGTAGAGTGTAGGGAAACAATGATGCAAAAGTAAATAGTTAATCAAGACCTTATTTAGACCCCTACTAGCCATGATAGGAATTTCATCAAACATATCATCAACATGTAATCTACTGGTGTAAACAACAAAATTAAGTGTAGGGATCTCATACTTATCTGTAGAATTGCTATGAGCCATTGTTCCCTCATGCCATTTTCTACATATTCATTTATTAGGTCATAGACATATTATCCATTCACATACAAGTAAAAAATGCAAAGAGCCATACATAGTTGATGTCATAAAATGTGCATATAACCAACATAGTAGGAACAAAAATTCAATAAACATATCAACGATCAAAATCCATATATACATCAATAATTTTACACATTAAAATCAAGGGAATGAATTTCTCATTAATGAATGCAATAAACCAACTAGAGATGGGACTACCACATTCCACCCGACGGTAGAATGACTGAGCCAAATCTCTCTTCAGTCATTCACCGCCACGCCATATTCCAAGCATGAATGTGGGATCTAATAGAACACATCAATCAAAAATCATATAGGGCTTTCAAAGGCCATCCATCTTAACCCATCAAACAATTATTCCACCTTAAGGTTGGACATCACAAAACCATCATCAGATTGGTCTCCATCCAAGCCTTCCAGGGCTTCCAGAGTGTTTGTCCAACCAAGGCTTTCAGAATTAGTAACTCAACCCACAACTTATACAGGGATTCCAGAGCATTTTTCCAACAAAGGCTTCCAGGACTAGTAACTCAACCCACCAAGGGTTTCCAAAGCATTTTTCCAACCAAGGCTTCCAGGACTAGTAACTCAACCCAAGCTATTACAGGGCTTCCAAATCATTTGTTCAACCAGGGCTTCCAGGACTAATAACTTAACCCAAGCTAAGGAAACATGAGAGCCAACCAAAAACAAACAATGAAAGTAAACCCACAAACACCATGGCTATCTAGGAAATGGCAAGACTAGGCAATCCTCCATGCCCATGACAGATCATAACCAAGAAACCACATCCATGTGCCATGCATGCTAAAAATAGTGAGGAAAATATACATGCAACTCGGTACCTGCAAGAAAATCCCACTATAGTTGTTGATACCAATTCCCTCTTGTTATTTCCTTCTCTCCTGTTTCCTTCTTGATCCAAGAATCCAAGTATGCCACCCCTCTAAGAGTGCTCCAAGAAAACTCTAAGTATCCAAGAGTATGAGAGAGAGAGAGAATAATGAGAGAGCTCCAAAACAAAACTAACCAAGTCTTTCCCATTGATCCTCAGAAGCCTTTTTATTAATGAGGCCTCTATTTTCTTCATTTTCCCTTATTTTCATTCAATTTCCTCCTCACATGCAACCTGTGGCCTTTCACCTTCCTTTTCTCCTAATTTCCATTATTTCATAAATAAATGTGCCAAAATGCGTTTTTCCATTTAATGTCTTAACCATTTCCTTTTCCAATTTCCTTAGCCATAAACAATCAAATGAACACCCACTAGGATGTCCTGCCCACCATTCATCTTGGAATACACGTCCCATCACCATGGCCTTATACACATTTTTACATGGAATTTTCACCAGGGTTGTCATAATTGGTTGGCTGCACCCCTAGGAATTAGGCCTCTATTGATTAATGTGTATGGTGGAACTCGAACGTTGCAATTTGAGAAGGCTACTGCATTTTATTGTTTCAAGTAGGACTTCCTCTAAAGTCTCATGTTTGGTTGCAAGTTTGGACTCCCAACTATCGACCGAAACTCAATTCCTTTTGCTGGTTGTTAATGCATTTACACCACAAAAGGTAATTTGAGAGTGGAAATTACTCACTGTGATAGTAGTTTAAAATATCAATCTTCCATCAATTGGTTAGGCGATATTGAGAGGTATTTTTAGTACCAAAAATCTCCAATACCCCATTAATGTTTATTTTTTGGCATCTATGTTGAAAGGTCACAATGCACTCTTCTAGGACATAGTGTAAAAGGACAACTTATATAAGCATGATAGAAGATCAAGACTTAGGAAAAATGGTGAGTAAGATCAAGGACAAATTATTTTGTGATGACCTATAGCAAAAATTGTGTAGTCAAACACAAAGCTTAAGATAGAAGGATACATACGTCCAAAATGTATTGATAATTATTCAAGATATCACTCAGAAGAAGACTTAAAGAGATAGAATAGAAAATGGTAGAAAAATATTTTAATGAGTTAAAGTTTCAAATCAAAGATGTGATGAGTATCCACTTTTTTATACTATAGATGAGGCTTATTATAATGGTTCAAATGTTGAGGAAAATAATAACATGAAACAACAGTATAACTTGAAAAGAATAGGCTCTAGTGGTAGAGGAAGAACAAATATTGCAAGAGGAAAATCTATTAATAATAAAGAGGATGAATCAACCATATATATATATATATATATATATATATATATATATATATATATATATATATATATATACTAGAGGAAGTAATCACATTAGAAGAGGTAGAAGTTTTGAAAGAAGCTAAGGAGGTAAGTGTGTCATAATTTCCTACAAGTGTAGAATAGAAAGACATAAGGCATCTAGATATCTAGAAAATAGAAATTATGGAAAAAGAAATGAGGCCATCACTCATGTCATGAAATATATAAAGCATAAATTGTTGGAGATAATATTTTTATGATTAATCATGAATGGGGAGAGAATATAATGTTTAGGAGGGTGTTTCTCAAGCTTGAGAAGAAGGCCACTAGTGAACCTAAACAAATGAAAAGTGTTTTCAAGTCTAAATGAAAGATTCAAAATAATTGTTATAGCTTGTCATCTAGATGGTAGAAGTATGGAAATTTTTGTTTCTACAAATATTATTGAAAACCTAAAGTTAAAGTGCATTTCTCATCCTAGTCCATATTGGTTTTGTGGCTACAAAGGGGTAAACAAGTCATCATGATGGAGCAATGTATGTTGAATTTTTATTCTAGGTTTAAACCATATACGATTAATTATTGCAAAAAAATTCTTAATAAAACAAAATAGATGCAATGGAAAACACACACATTAGCACATAGATTTTAACCTAGAAACCCAAAATTGGAAAACCAAAGATATTTTTTAAATATATTCTTTTATACAATATTGCAATATCATATATATATATATATATATATATATATATATATATATATATATATATATATTACAACATCCATAAAATTGCAATCCATTTACCATGGATGAGAATACAAACACATTTCCTTAATTAAAACTACAAATCCGTGGGCAAAATCACCATGTGTCAAAAAACCACTAAAGATGAAAACCGTATGACAAAAACTGCTAAAAATGAACACAAAAAACTGTTGGTTTTTTATTTTTTATTTTTTATTTTTTATTTTATTTTAGTTTTATTTTAGTTTTATTTAATTTTTTGTTTATTTTTTATTTTATTTATTTATTTATTTATTTTATTTTTTTTACTAGAAACCCAAAATTGGAAAACCAAAGATATTTTTAAAATATATTCTTTTATACAATATTGCAATATCATATATATATATATATATATTACAACATCCATAAAATTGCAATCCATTTACCATGGATGAGAATACAAACACATTTCCTTAATTAAAACTACAAATCCGTGGGCAAAATCACCATGTGTCAAAAAACCACTAAAGATGAAAACCGTATGACAAAAACTGCTAAAAATGAACACAAAAAACTGTTGGTTTTTTATTTTTTATTTTTTATTTTTTATTTTATTTTAGTTTTATTTTAGTTTTATTTAATTTTTTGTTTATTTTTTATTTTATTTATTTATTTATTTATTTTATTTTTTTTACTAGAAACCCAAAATTGGAAAACCAAAGATATTTTTAAAATATATTCTTTTATACAATATTGCAATATCATATATATATATATATTACAACATCCATAAAATTGCAATCCATTTACCATGGATGAGAATACAAACACATTTCCTTAATTAAAACTACAAATCCGTGGGCAAAATCACCATGTGTCAAAAAACCACTAAAGATGAAAACCGTATGACAAAAACTGCTAAAAATGAACACAAAAAACTGTTGGTTTTTTATTTTTAATTTTTAATTTTTAATTTTTAATTTTATTTTATTTTTATTTTAGTTTTATTTAATTTTTTGTTTATTTTTTATTTTATTTTATTTATTTATTTATTTTATTTTTTTTACTAGAAACCCAAAATTGGAAAACAAAAGATATTTTTTAAATATATTCTTTTATACAATATTGCAATCTCATATATATATATATATATATATATATATATATATATATATTACAACATCCATAAAATTGCAATCCATTTACCATGGATGAGAATACAAACACATTTCCTTAATTAAAATTACAAATCCGTGGGCAAAATCACCATGTGTCAAAAAACCACTAAAGATGAAAACCGTATGACAAACACTGCTAAAAATGAACACAAAAAACTGTTGGTTTTTTATTTTTTATTTAATTTTTTTATTTTTTATTTTTAATTTTATTTTATTTTTATTTTAGTTTTATTTAATTTTTTGTTATTTTTTATTTTATTTATTTATTTATTTATTTTTATTTTTTTAATATATTCTTTTATACAATATTACAATATAATATATATACCTTACAACATACATAAAATTCCAATCCATTTACCATGGATGAGAATACAAACACATTTCCTTAACTAAAACTACAAATCCATGGGCAAAACCACCATGTGCCAAAAAATCACTAAAGGTGAAAACCGTATGACAAAAATTGCTAAAAATGAACACAAAAAACCGTTGATTTTTTATTTTTTATTTATTTTATTTATTTATTTATTTATTTTTATATATTTTTTTTTACTTTTTTTTTTTTTTTTTAATTTTATTTATTTATATTTATATTTATATATATTTTTTTATTTTATTATTATTATTATTATTATTATTTATTTATTTTTTGGTAGTGAGATGCCCCTAAACCCCCCCATGAATCCCTAAGAAAGGGGGGATTCTGCCCTAGCACAACATACAATGCGTGGAGATTGTCATGCAACGAATATGACACACACCAAACATTCTCCCACTTGTTTTCTTGGCATATAGAAGGTCACAAGAGTACACGATTAGTAATCCAGGGAAATAATTCCTAGCATTTCTCTACACCAAGATAACTTCTTAGTGTTCACATATTTTGTTCTTGAATCTGCAACATTCTTCAAAGTATCCACCTTTACCAGCAATACCTTCTTTCTTCAACCATATCTCTCACAAAGTGATATGAACATCAATATGCTTTGTATTATCATGATATGTTGGGTTCTTTGGTAGGAATATTGCACTTCGACTATCACAATATATCCTCACATGTTACTATATCAACCCAATACTTAAAAACAATCTCTATAACCATACTGCTCCTTGCTTGCATGAGTGGCTTTAATGTATTCAACTTTCATAGTTCAGAGTGCCACTATAGACTGTCTCTTGCTCATATAAGTAATTATTTCACCAAATAGGTTAAGCATAAACCCACTTGTTTTTAATTTAACAACTTAGTGACAAATTCCAACCATGATACTAGATTCCTCTTTTCGAGAGGACCAATTTTGATTATTAAAGTGCTCGATTTGGACAAGGGAAAGTGTACCTATGAAGAAAATCCCACATATGCACATTTGGACAGGTCGACCCTAACAAAAAATTGGTCACCCTTGGAAGCCTATAAGGAAAAGTGACCTCAAGCTCATTTGGACATCACTAAGCATCATCTTCTCCTCTTCTTCATTGATTGGTTTGCACAAGTTGGGTTGACAAGCGTTGTTCGCATAGGTCCAAAAATATAGGGTCTGAAGCTCACACATGTTCTAGGGTTTAAGTTTTTGACCGCAAGCTCATCAAAGGGAATTTTTAGCTATAACCGCATGTTAGCAGGCTCATGGGTGTGGTTGGAAGGTCTAAACCACATGCACAACTATTCCTCTATGCGGTTGGGCTCTAGGGATAAATTTTGATATCTGACCATAATTGACTGCAGACAAGAAAAGTTGTCTCTGATATATGTTAATGTTGGGAACAAATTTATGAATGTTTTTGGGTTAATTTTGCTACATTATTTTGTATTAGGCTCATTCAAACTCTCTGTTGAACCTTTTATGACAAACTAATAAAAGAAGAACTTTCGAAGGCTTTCCCCCCAAGTATTTGACTAAATCTAGTGTCTCTTGTTGATGTGTTGATTGTATCCTTTGTCATTGCATTTACTATTCTATCTTCAATCACTGTTGATGATTGGAAAAATGATTTATTATTGAAAATATTACTAATTGAAGAAATGAATTGGACTAAAAGTAATTGAAACAACATAGAGTAGTGTGAAAATTAACATGGTATCAGAGCTAAGGTGAAGGACAAGCCCAATGGGAGACAAGAATTGAAGAAATCATCTTTGACAAGTTGTAGGATCCTATCTAATCAAGTCAAGATGTCTTCCTCTTTCTTCAAGGAACATGATAAGTTGGGTGACTCGTCTAACTTTTTTGTATGGAAGATCAGGTTGGAGATCATAGCTGATAACAATGATGTTTTGGAATACATTCAAGGAAAAGTACTCAAGTCTCCAGAGAATGGTTCTGTTTCTACCAAGAACAAGCACATGAAAGGTGAGTTAAAATCAAATAAAATTATAGTTGATGGTTTGGAAGATAGTCTACTGGCATATGTTGGAAATTTGAGAAAGTCTAAGGAAATGTATGATAAGATAGCTGGCATTTATGAAGTCAACAATTTGAATGAAAGCATCTCCTTGAAAGATAAACTCAAAGACATGAAGATGAAAAAGGGGAGTCTGTGCAATCCTACATTATGAGGATATCTAGTCTTAGAGATCAATTGCAAAGAGTTAGAGAAAATGTTCTTGATAGGGAATTGGCGATTATAACTCTTAGAGGTCTCCCTCCCATTTGGGAAACCTGCATTACTACTATAAGCAACAAAAATACCTTCCCACTATTTTATGAGATTGTTGGGAAGCTCACTCAAGAATAATCAAGGATGATAGCAAGGGGAAATATTCAAAAGCATGAAGAAGGAGAGCCCACTACATTCTTCACTCAGAACAAGAACAATAAAGGGAAAGGAGGTACATCAAATTCAAGAAAGCCTCCACCTTGAAATGCAAAAAGAAGGAATGATAGAATAACATCTCACATTGAATGCCACAATTTTCACAAGAAGGGTCATTATGCTCGAGATTTCCCCAAGAAGAACAATGGTCCATGCTACAACACTAGAAGCAACAACAACACATTTGATGATCGAAGAAGAGGATATGACCAAAGGAATGATCAAAATGGAAGAGATGAAAGAAGAAGTCAAGATACTCTAGGTATGAAAGTAACGTTGGCAATTAATATGAATATATTCCTAGTTTTTCCCTTACTAGTTCCTTTCCTCTGGATTTGTGAGATAGTTGGTTGGTTAATAGTGGAGCCACTCATCATTGCTTTGGGTATAAGTAAGTTCTCTCTAATTTGGTAGAGAGGGAGTCAAATTTTAAAATTATTCTTGGAGACAACTCCACTCATCCCGTTAAAGGATTTGGGTCCATCAAATTCCATTTAGAGTCTAGGGAATCTATTTTTCTCCATGATGTGGTGTATGTGCCAGGATTGAAGAACATTTTGGTATTGATATCTAATTTTGAAGACAAAGGGATGTGGGTTGGCTTCATTAGGGGATTCTTTTCACTTGGCCTATTAGATCACCCATGAGAGATGCATTCACATTGGATAGGGATTTGAATGGAACTATAGGGTTACCAGAAGACCATTTCTAGCATTGGTCCATGATACTAATCATTTAAGCGAGATATGGCACCAAAGATTAGCCCATTTACATTATGATGCTCTTCCAAAATTGAAGAAATTAGTTTTTGGTATTCCCAATGTTCAAGTCCAACATGATGGAGAATGTCTAGGTTGTTTCAATGGAAATAAGACAAGGGAACCATTCCCCTCTATCGAGAGCAAGTCAAATGACATCCTCCATCTCCCTCATTTTTGACCTATGTGGTCTGATACCTGTACATTCTATTGATGGCCATATCTACTACATCACCTTCATTGATGATTTTTCAAGAAATAAATGGATATATTATTTGAAGCACAAGGATGAAGCCTTCGAAATGTTTAAGGAATTCAAATATTTTGTATCAAACAGGGAAGAAAATTAAGATCTTCGGGTCTGACAATGGTGGGGAGTACATTTCGAAGGAGTTCATCAATTTTTGCAAGAAGGAAGATATCAAGAGAGAGATGATAGTTCCATATACTACCAAAAAAATGGAGTGGTTGAAAGAAAGAATAGGTCTATTGTAGAAGTCACTCGTGCCATGCTCCACGATCGAAAGTTTCCAAATTTCCTTTGGTGAGAAGCAACAAATATTGTTGTATAGTTTAAAACAGGGTGCTTCATCAAGCATTGGACAACAACACCCTTGAAGAAGTGTTCACAAGTGTCAAGCTCAATGTTGGCCATCTTCATATATTTTGTTGTCACGTATATTTCCATGTGCCGAAGGACAAAAGAAACAAGTTGGAAGCCATGAGAAGAAAAGGTAAGTTTGTTAGATATTGTGAAATTATAAAGCTTTTACAATATATATTCCTAGTCAAAGGAAGGCTGAAATTAGTAGGGACGTAACATTTGAGGAAGATGTTTCCTTTGGGAAAGAAAGGGAACTTCCTTTGTCTCCTCTTCCTCAGAAGAAGAATGATAATATGGATATTTTAGATAGTCCTTCTATGCCTGATTCTGAGGCAAACATTTTTTATGATCCCATGGATCCCATGGATCCCTTAGACCCTCATCCATGTGATCCCCCTACAAGGAAGAGGCCATTTTGTCTATGTGAGATTACCAGATGATGAGAGATGAGTTCTTGTTAGAAGATCATTTAGAGAAATCAATAAGCCATGAAAGTACCAGGGGTATGCTGCAGCCATGAGCACTATGATTCAGGGAAAACCTCCCACCTTTGAAGAAATAATGAAAGAACAAGTTTGGAAGAATGTTATGGCAAAATAATATGAGTCTATTATGTAAAATGACGTATTGGACGTTGTGTCGAGATTGAAGAGGAAATCCATGGTGACTTCAAAGTGGTTATTCAATATCAAACATGGAGTTTATGGTAGCATTGATAAATATAAAGAAAGGTTCGTGGCTCGAGGATTCTCCAAGAAAGAGGGTGAAGATTATGACAACATATTTGCACCTATTGATAGATATATAACCATTCATTCGATAGTTTCTTCAAAGTGGTTATTCAATATCAAACATGGAGTTTATGGTAGCATTGAGAAATATAAAGAAAGGTTCGTGGCTCGAGGATTCTCCAAGAAAGAGGGTGAAGATTATGACAACATATTTGCACCTATTGATAGATATATAACCATTCATTCGATAGTTTCTCTCACCGCAAGTCAAGGATGGACCCTAGATCAAATTGACGTAAAGACAACATTATGCCATGGCATGTTATGGGAAGAAGTGTACATTGAGTAGGCACAGGGATTTGAAGTAGAGGATTGAAAGACACATGTTTACAGGTTGAAGAAGACATTGTATGTTTTGAAGCAAGCCCCCATAGCATGGTACACCCACATAGACAATTATTTGGTGAAGTTGGGATTCACAAGAGGCAATGTTGATCCCAACATCTACTTCAAGGTAGTCCAAGGTATGCCGTTGATTTTGGTTTTATATGTTGATGATCTATTCTTGACGGGTAGTGAGCTCCAATGATCAAGTGTAAGAGGGAGTTAGCCTTTGAATTCAAGATGAAGGGATTTGGACTCATGCACTACTTTCTAGACCTTAAGGTGTTGCAAAGGCGTGGTCAGATTTTCCTTTCACAAGGAAAATATGTTATGGAGCTGTTGAAGAGATTTGGAATGACCAAATGCAAGTCCTTTCCCACACCAATGGAAATTAATTTCAAGAAGTTATGTGGAGAGGCTGTAAGACTCGATTTGGTGAATCCATTTGAGGATAAACAATTGATTTTGGCTCTGATGTTATTATTGAATAGTCATCCAAACATATGCTATGAAATGAACACGTTGATTCAATTCATGATCAAGCCTCTCCATGCCCATGGATTGTTTCTAAACACATTTGAGATATTTGCATGGGACGATCACCCTTGGTTACAGATATACTATTGGAGATGTTCAACTTCATGGATATATCGATGTTGACTAGGTAGGAAACATTGTTGAAAGGAACAATATGTTTGGATGTTGTTTTAATATTGGATTTTCCATGATATCTTGGATGAGTATGAAGTAGAAGTCCGTAGCATTGGATACCATCGAGGCAGAGTACATTACTGCTAGCATGGCTAGCTAGAAGCAGTTTGGTTGAGGAAGCTCTTTGGATATCTATTTGAGCAAGTCCTAGACACTGCGGTGATATATTGCGACAACAAGAGTGGGATCCATCTGGCAGAGAATATCATATTTCATGACAAGTCCAAGCATATAAAGATTCAATATCATTACATTCGAGAAATGGTGCAGAGAGCCATTAGACTTTATCATATATTGAAAAATGAGAAGATTACAGATATTCTCACTAAGGATTTTCCGAAAGAAAAGTTCTTGGTCTTCAGAGAGTAGCTTGGACTAATGGATGTGACCCCTCCTGATAAGGGGCATCACTGAACAGAACATTGAGCTGACTCTTCCTCCTGGTTTGAGCTCCCAGGGTGAGGAATTGAGATTGAGGGTTCCTGGGGTTGAGGGATCTCTAGAAAATAGGGTCGTGGCTATTTCTCCCCTATCTGTTACCCATAGGGTTAGATATTTTTCTCCCCTATATTTTTATTTGCAGAGTGTTGAGTCTCCTTTTTGATGACTTTCATACCCCATATTGTCCTTTATTTTGACCAACTTTACCTCGAAACCTACTCACCACTTTCCTACCTTATTCAAGAACATGAATTTTAGTCTCCTTTTGCATATATGAGTTAATTTATGTTTTAAAACATGGTTTTTATGATTTCTTGTTAGTAGGAATGAAATAGTTGATTCTTTGTACTATCTAACTGATTCGATTATCTCACATATATTTTTAGACTCTGTTCCTACTTGTCCAGTACCAGCATTGGTCATTTGGTACCCGTGCACCTGTGTTCATCTGGTACCCATGTGCGTGTGTTCATCCGGTACCTCTGCACATCCAGTACCCACGTACCTATATTTTTCTAGTACTTGCATTCATCCAACACCAAGATTACCCATCTGATACTAACTATGTTCATCTGGTACCTACAACTGTCCTACACTACCTGCGTTCATTCGGTACTGGGCCTAACTCTTCAGCTTCGATAGTTCGAGTGAGCTACCTTCGACAAGACTGAGGGAACTAATGGTCAATACATTAATTTTTTTTGAAACTTCCACTCCAATTTAAAAGTTCCTATAACAGTGTGTTATTTGTAGTTTTTCTAGTGTAGTCCTTCAAGCAGAATAAATTCACAAAGAAACATCAGTAATCACTAGAACCTACTCTAGCTTGACCCTCAGAACATGATAAGCTACAAGGAGAAGCCTATAGGATTCCAATTTGAAGACTATGCATATGGGTATCTTATTAAAATTTCATCCAACATTGAAGAAAAAATCCCTTTGTCCATCCAGTATTGGAAGGCAGTCTCCTCTGTCCATATGGTACTGGAAAGCAGTTTCCTATATTCATTCGGTACTGCAAAACAATCATCCGATACCCAAAAATTTCTTGTGTTATTCGGTAATAGAGGTATGAGGTTAGTGCTTTTTTTCCTTCTATTAAGATTCGTATTAATCATGTCATTAGTATATAATTACCCTCATAAGCTTTGATTACCATCAGTTGTTAAGCCCCTATCCTAATCCTAAAGCACTCACCTTTATTCCCTTGTTTTCTTAGAAAAAAATCATTTTTTCTATATGATCGAATGGGATAATCATGAGTGTGA
Organism: Pinus tabuliformis; assembly: GCA_031772625.1. Taxonomy (NCBI): domain Eukaryota; kingdom Viridiplantae; phylum Streptophyta; class Pinopsida; order Pinales; family Pinaceae; genus Pinus; species Pinus tabuliformis. The sequence continues at coordinate 1,164,215,152 of CM062818.1, forward strand.
TTAGGCGAATGCCAATAATAATGTGAGAAAATGTATTATATGTTGAATATCTCATGATAGAGATTCTACCTTTGTGGGTTTTTTAAACAACAATTTTACCACTACCGCATAACCATAAACTAAAAGATTATGATGAATGATCAATGGAACCATGACATAGATTGTCCCATACTGATGTAATGGTCCAATCAACCACGTTCACTCTGTCATGTGTAACCTGCACTTGAATGAAATTTGACATCATTAACAAAGATGAACATCTAAATAATCTCTGCATATGACTTATTGCCATCATCCTGTATACGCTCACCTTGTAATTATGGCAACCACTTGATCGTTACCATAACCTCTCAAATTATAAATTCTCGTCAGGATGGCTTCGCCATCCAGATGAGCATCATTTCCCTCTTTCATACCATTCGACCTTCATTCCACTCATCCATCCAGCACTAGCTCCGTCGCACTGTTACCATAACCCAACTTCAGTTACTCTGCTATTTTAGGTACCCTTCTACTTCCGATACTCAACCCTTTCTGCACTTTATCCCTAAAAATCTTCCAAGACCCGTTTTTATCAAGAAATAGAGGAATATTAGTTGTCCAAAGAGAAATTCGAGTAAGATGGTTGGATTCCATTCCTGGAGAAGTTTAATGGATACCATGAGGGTATTTATCATGCCTTCAAACAAAGTTATGATGGCCAATATGTTCAGCTAGGTGGTCTGCAATTAAAGATCACAGAAGCTGCTATAGAGGAAGCTATAGGATTACCGACTGTAGGGGAGAAATACTTCAAGGATGTAGATATCAACAAATAGCTCTATCGAAATTTCTTGGAACCCATGTAGAAATTCCCATTGTAGATCAACAGATTATGCAATATACAAAAACACAATACAAGATCTACTTCTACAACACTTTGCGGAAGCTTAATCAAATTGAGCAAGATCAAGAGAACACATATAACTGAGAATGAGAAATCAATCACACATAACACAGAAGAAATAACCTGAGGAAAGCCTCAGCCTAAACCCCCAATCTCTGTATTATCATACAAGTGGAAATCTTGTTCAAGTTACAAAAAGAATCATCTCTCAAGCTATCATGCTCTCTCTACAATCAAAACAATACAACTCACAGACTGAACAAACATAGTATATGTCCTCCTCAAGCCCTCCAAGCCTCCTATTTCCTTGCACAGTTTTTCTTGGGGTCCAATGATGTCACATGTGTGAATTGGCCTCATCAAACTCACTAAACCTGAAGAAGTAACTGCGCAATCCTCAAGGAAAGAATTCCTTTTGCATGTAAGGAATATTCACAATGGAATATTCTAGCAATTGATAGTACACTGCCCCTCCATCTGATCTTAACTGGGTCTCTGTTTGAACTGACATGCATGAGTTATTTATGAGATAATAATCAGTTATCTGAAGTGCAGTATTTACATGCATGCAAGCATTAACTAACTGAACTTACATTAATTCAACAAACTGTTTGAATTAATCTTACTGGACTTGACTCAGTTAACTGAGCCAACTAATTTCAACTCAATATTACAGCTCATCCTTATCTCTTTAACTAATGGATAAATTCCTCAATTAGTGGAGAAACTGTTGCATGTCCCCACATAGACTTCATGTTTGATTTTCCTTAACTAATTAACTCAAGACGAATTAATTAATTATTTTACAAATAGTTGCTAGGATCAAATTCGAATTTTACTTCACTATTTTAGTTTAGGGACTGACTAAAATAGGAAGGTATCCCGAAATGCTATTTATAGAATGCTATTTTTAGCACTTCCATTTTTCCATCCATTGTTGCTAAGACCAACACTGGCTGAACTGCTATTTATAGTAGTGCTATTTTTAGCAATTCTATTTTTAGCATTTCTTGTTGCTATTTTCAACACTCCCTCTCAACAAGAAAGGGATTATCAGTAACCCAAATCCTATCTCTATGGAACTCGAACTTGCATTTTGACAATGCCTTAGTCAAAATATCTGCACCCTGTTCCTCGGTCGAAATATACAGCAACAACATGATCCTCTTGACCACACAGTCTTGAAGATGGTGATACCAGATATCAATGTGCTTGGACCTATCATGAAAAACTGGATTCTCAGAGAGTTTGATACAACTTTGGTTATCACAGTAGATCACTGTAGGATCCATCCTCTGACCAAACAATCCCACTAGAATCTTCTGCATCCAAATGGCCTCACATGCAGCCTGACTAGCAACCATGTATTCAATCTCTACTGAGCTAAGTGCAACTGATCTCTGGTTCCTGATGTACCAAGAAATTGAAACTGAACCAAGGTTGAAGATTCCTCCAGAAGTGCTCTTCCGGTCTGATGGACTCCCTGCCCAGTCTGCATCTGTGAAGACCTGAAGCTTCACTCCCTCTATCCGTCTATACCACAATCCAAACTAAGATGTGCCTTTGAGGTATCTCAACATATGCTTTGTTGCCTTCCAAACCAGCTTGGTAGACTGAACCATAGCTTGAATCAGCTGGTTCACCACAAAGCATAAGTTGGGTTGTGTATTCACCAGATACATAAGTGAACCCACCAGTTGTTGATAAACAGTAGCAACTACTACCTCACCTGAAGTAGCATCCTCCTTCCTCTAGTTCCCAGCTAGAGGAGTCTGCATGGGCTTGCACTTCTCCATATGAAAGCACTTGATTATCTCATTGGCATACTTTCCTTGAGACACAAATACTTCCCCATATTTCTGCCACACCTCCATGCCTAGAAAGTAGTGCATAAGGCCCATGTCCTTCATCTTGAACTCTCTTGCAAGGTCCTCCTTGCAAGATTGTATCAGTTGATCATCACCTGTCAAAATCAGATCATCGACATAAAGAACAATGATCAATGGTTTACCTTCTACCATGATGTGGTAAAGGTTCACATCTGCTTCACTCTTGGTGAAGCCCAACCTAGTGAAATAGCTGTCGATCCTAGTGTACCAAGCACGGGGTGCTTGCTTCGACCCATACAGAGCCCTTCTGGCTACTAAATGTACACCTCCTCCTTAATCTTCCCATTGAGGAATGCTGTCTTCACATACATCTAGTGGATCTTCCACCCCATCTAAGCTGATAGTGCCAATATCAATCTAATTGATGAGTACCTTTCTACAAGAGAAAAAGTCTCATCATAGTCAATCCCCTCGACCTGTGAGAAACCCCGGGCAACAAACATTACCTTATGTTTCTCAACACTGCCATCAACTGCCTGCTTTACCTTGTAAAGCCATCTGGAACTCACCACTGAATTTCCCTGAGGCCTTGGGACAGCATCCCACACACTTTTCTGAATGATAGAGTCGTACTCCTCTACCATTGCATCAACCCAGACTGGTTGTTGCACTGCCTCCTCGAATGAAGAAGGTTCGGTATCTACACACTCCCCAACCAGGGCCATGTACCCAATGTACCACTCGGGTGACCTCCTCTGTCTGCGCTGAGAAGATGGTTGTCCCACATTCTCCCGCACATCTAGCATCAACATGTCAGCTTCCCTTGAGCGTTTCCGCCCATCTCTGGAAGTCTGAGCATGAGTGGATGTATCCACTCCTAGATCCTCTGCATGTGACTGCTCCGCATCAATCTGAGGTTCCTCCTCCTTAGGAACTGAAGGATCCTCATCTGCATGCAACTTGAGCTCCCTCTCAAGTGATAAGCACATAGCTTTCTACTCATCGAACTTCAAATCCCTGTGTACCACTGTCCTTTGAGTGGAAGGCAGGTACACTTGATAGTTGTGGGGTGTATCTGTGTACCCCACAAGTATTCCCAACTCAGCTGTTGGGTCTAGCTTCTTCCTAGCATCTTTGGTCACATGACAGTAAACTGATGATCCAAATATTTGGAAGTGACTTACATCAGCTCGCTTCTCGAAATAGGCCTCCATAGGTGTCTTCATTCCCAGTATACAGTGCAAGATTTTGTTTTGTAAGCATATTGCTGTATTGCATGCCTTAGCCGACTAATGCAGTGGTAGGCTTTGGTCATGCAACATCGCTCGAGCTGCTCCCACAATCAATCTGTTCTTCCTTTCGGCCACCCCATTCTACTATGGGTTATGGGGTGCTATCAATTCCCGTTTAATTCCTTCTGCAGTGCAGAAGTCTTTAAACTGTTGGGAGACATACTCTCCACCATTGTCGCTACGCAAGGCTTTTAATTTCTTTCCATATTCTTCCTCTGCCAAGGCTTTAAACTCACAAAACCTCAAGAAGGTCTGATCCTTCTTTTTCATAAAGTAGATCCAGCATCTACGAGAAAAATCATCAATAAAAATAACATAGTACCTTTGTTTAGTGGTGGAGGCTGTAGAGAAAGGTCCACAAACATCTGAATGAAATCGCTCCAGGATTGCTCCAGCTCTACTGTCTTGATCCGGAAAGGAAGATTTGGCATACTTACCCAAGGTACAACCTTTTCATGTAGTCATCTACTCAAGTTTTCCCTTGGGTAATCCGGTAGAAATCTGTTGCATGATCTTCAGGGCTCCATGGTGAAAGTGGCCCAGTCTTCTATGCCATAACTCGCCAACATCTTGGCTCTACACCATCTCAGATTTGGAACTCAAAGCAGCACAGTCACCTACCTCTAGCTTGTAGAAATTCTTGACTTGAATCCCTATTCGCTTTGTCTGTCCAGTACTGATATGCCTCAGGAATGTCTTTCCTTTACTAAAGACTAAATCATAGCCTTTATCTTCTAGCATAGCGATAGACACAAGATTCTTCTTCAGACCTGGTACATACTTTACATCAGTTAGGGTGAGGGGAGCTTCATGCTACCTCTGAAACACAACCGTACCTTCATCTGAAACACAGTACTTTCCATCATCGCCCATCTCGATCCGCATCTGGAGATCCTTCTCCTCCAAGGTACTGAAAAGATTCTTGTCACCTGACATGTGGAATGAAGCTCCACTATCCAGGTACCACACATATCCCACCATGGATGAAACCATGCATGCGATAAGCAAGAAATCCAGCTCAAACTATGAGGTCAGTGCCTCACCATCAGATCCCTTCGAGGAACCCTTCTTGGATTTCTTCTGTGGACAATTCATAGCATAATGGCCCACTTCATGACAATGAAAGCATCGCACTTTCAATTTGTCAATCTTCTTCCCACCATGGGAAGAACCGGATTTAGAATGGGACGCCTTCCCTTTCCCTTTCCTCGCCTTACTCGCTAGGGCTAGATTTTCCTCATCATCTTGCTTCGATGAGGATCCATCTCTGATGCTTCTTCTTATTTCCTCCTGCATCAGATTCGACCAAAGTCGTTCCTAATATGACAGTTTTTCTCTTCCATTAACTGAGTCTTGGTAGCTATGCCAGCTCTTAGGAAGACCGAGGAGTGCAAGACTCACCATGTCATCATCAACGGTCATGATCCCTACACTTCCAAGCTCATCACTACAGGTAGTGAGCTTGTTCAGATATGTAGAGATCGTGTCGCCCTTTTCACACTTGATCTTACGAAGCTTGTCTTTCAGCGCCGCTTCTCTAATTGTTGTTGTTCTGATATAAATCTTTCAATGTTTTCCACATCGAAAACGGTGTCTCCTTCCCATGGAGGCTCGAGACAATGTGGTCTCGAACTCCCTTCGGAGGATTCTCCTTGCTCTAGCCACACATTTCTTCCATTCCGCCAGTTGAGTAGCATCAGTTGGCTTGGGGACTTCTTGATCAATGAAGTCCTTTAGACAGTTATCTTCTAATACTACCTCCATGCGATCCTTCCAGGCTATACAATTCGAGCTGCCATCAAGGGCATACTCGAGTCTTAAACCACTAAACACCATCGGTGAAATTGAGATGTGATAAGAACTTGATTTCTATATTTAGGAATCAAAAATTCAAACTTCTCCTTCTTGTATACTGTTCTTTGCCTTGATCACCTTTGCTCCAATACCATGTAGAAATTCCCATTGTAGATCAATAGATTATGCAATATACTAAAACACAATACAATATCTACTTCTACAACACTTTGCGGAAGCTTAATCGAATTGAGCAAGATCAAGAGAACACATATAAATGAGAATGAGAAATCAATCACACATAACATAGAAGAAATAACCTAGGGAAAGCCTCAGCCTAAAACCCCAATCTTTGTATTATCATACAAGTGGAAATCTTGTTCAAGTTACAAAAAGAATCAGCTCTCAAGCTATCCTGCTCTCTCTACAATCAAAACAATATAGCTCACAGACTGAATAGACATAGTATATGTCTTCCTCAAGCCCTCCAAGCCTCCTATTTCCTTGTGCAGTTTTTCTTAGCTTCCAATGATGTCACATGTGTGAATTGGCCTCATCACACTCACTAAACATGAAGAAGTAACTGCGCAATCCTCAAGGAAAGAATTCCTTCTGCATGCAAGGAATATGCACAATGGAATATTCTAGCAACTGATAGTACATTTCCCCTCGATCTGATTTCAACTGGGTCTCTGTCTGAACTGACATGCATGAGTTATTTATGAGAGAATACTCAGTTATATGAAGTGTAGTAGTTACATGCATGCAAGCATTAAATAACTGAACTTACATTAATTCAACAAACTGTTTGAATTAATCTAACTGGACTTGACTCAATTAACTAAGACAACTAATTACAACTCAATATTACAACTCATCCTTATCTATTTAACTGATGGATAAATTCCTCAATTAATGGAGAAACTGTTGCATGTCCCCACATAGACTTCATGTTTGATTTTCCTTTACTAATTAACTTAAGATGAATCAATTAATTATTTTACAAACAGCTGCTAAGATCAAATTCGAATTTTACTTCACTATTTTAGTTTAGGGACTAACTAAAAAAGGAAGGTATCCCGAAATGCTATTTATAGAATGCTATTTTTAGCACTTCCATTTTTCCATCCATTGTTGCTAAGACCAACACTGGCTGAATTTCTATTTATAGCAATGCTATTTTTAGCAATTCTATTTTTACCATTTTTTGTTGCTATTTTCAACAACCCAAACATGTGAACCCTGAGTGGTCTAAGGGTATTCCTAGGAACTAGATCAAAGAGGAATATAGGCTGATGATTAATAGCTTGCAAAGATTTTTAACATGTGAAGGAAGGTACAAAGTCACTTTTATTTACCATTTGAGACTTTTGTTACACTTTGAAGGGGGACCACAGATAAACTTTCCCTATCTCATTTGGATGAGTTTGAACAAGATGGAAAGAGGGGTTAAATCAATTTCCAAAAAGGTTGAGACCAACATTTATCATCATGGATTGATAAAAAATCTAGTTACTCATGAGATAAGGAAGCAGGGTAGTAGTTGGAAAAAGTTACTCAGACATAATTTTGCTCCAGAAGGCAGTTCCAAATCCATAGAAGGGAACAAGCCAATGGATAGTAATCAGGCTTTGGATAGTAGGCAGGAGAGTAGTAAGAAGAAACAGAAGAAGTCAAGAACTAAAGAAGACATTGTTGGCCCTACTTCACCAAAATCCATGAATCAGCTAGACAAGGGTAAATTGATAGAGGAAGATGAATCTCCTACACCAACAAGGTGATCATTAAAAGGTAAAATCCATTCTCTTGATTTAACAACTCAAAGTAAAGCCTCGAAGGGTGAGAAGAAGAAAAGGAAGCAAGTTGACAGTGTTGGAGAATAACTCATAGGTATTGTTTCAGAGGTAGATGTTGAATTTCCTCAAGAGGACACTCTTGAGCCAAGGGTTAAAAAGATGAAAAATCCTAAGACAAGTGAGAAGGGTGACATAACACAAACTGCTGAAAGAAAGGAGAAACATGCACAGAAGGGAGAGATCTCAAAGTCCATGTCACACATAAAAAGGAAGAAGAGGAGATTGTTTCAAGACCCTATCCTCACTCCTGGAAACAAATATGGTGATACATCAAAACCTACACAATGAACTACCAGGAGCATGACACATCAGTTAATGGCCACTTATACCCCTTCTTTTCCAGAAAATCCAATAGACATCTTTGTTTCACCTAAAAAGGAACATGCATCGGTTGAAATGCTTAGAGAAAGAGAGGAATTAGTCACATAAACTTTGAAATAATTGAGGAAATAAGTTAAGGCTAGTGAAAAAGAAATGAAGTCTAGTAAAGAAACCACTAAGCATGCAACAGTTGAATCTACTAGTTTTCTAACTAGTGATCAGATGACAATTGAGAAACTTCAGATGGAAAATGAAAAACTAAAGGAAAAAGTGAAAGAGTATAAGTTGTTGGACAAGTATATTAAGAAAGAGAATGAGCAATTAAAGGAGAATAGCCAGAAGTTGCAAGATGAGTATGATGAGGTCTCCACTAAGCTCAAGAAGGTTCTTCACCTCATACATTATATCAGGGTTATTAAAAGGGAACTCAAAGAAGAAGCTTCAGGTGTGAACATATTAGATCCAAACAACTGATGTTCAGGCAAGTTGAAAGAAGACTCCATTTTTGAAATTTTGAGGAATGGTTCAATACTTTTTGCATGAGGACATGCAATGACTTAGGCATGGGGGAATGTTGAGTCTCCTTTTTGATTCCTTTCATACCCCATATTGTCCTCTATTTTTGACCAACTTTACCTCGAAACCTACTCACCACTTTCCTACCTTCTTCAAAAACATGAAGTTTAGCCTCCTTGTGTATATATGAGGTAATTTATGTTTTAAAGCATGGTTTTTATGATTTATTTTTAGTAGGAATGAAATAGTTGATTCTTTGTACTCTCTAATTGATTCGATTGTCTCACATAGATTTTTAGACACTGTTCCTACTCGTTCGGTACCAACATTTCTCATTTGGTACCTATGTTCCTGCTTATCTGGCATCCATGCACTTGTTTTCATCTAGTACCCATGCGCCTGTGTTCATCCAGTACCTCTACTTTTACGATACCCACGTACCTATATTCTTATGATACCTACATTCATCCGCCACCGATATCACCCATCTAATACTGACTGTGTTCATTTGGTACTTGCGACCGTCCTGTGCTACCTGTGTTCATCTGGTACCGGGCCCGACTCTTCAGCTTGGACGGTTTGAGTGAGCTGCCATCACTGAGACTAACGAAATTAATGGTTAGCACATTACCCTTTTATGGCAAATTGAGATGATATGCTTAATCACTCATGCACTGCGTGTCATGAGGATGAAGCCAAACATGTAAAAGAAAGTGAATTGTATATTTTTATAATGATTTGATCTTATATTTTAACATTGTATGTAATGACCATTCCTCTATAAGAGAAGGCTCATAGATGATAGGTGTTACAGACAGTTAGTAAGATAGTTGCATTTAGAATTGGAGACAAAGAGTTAGTAACATAGTTAGAGTTGGAGACAGAGTTTTAACATTATTGTTATGTTGGAGACTTTATTTTGTAATCCTTTCTTTTGAATTCAATGATATACGCAACAATTGATGAGTTCGATGTGTTAGTAGATTCCTTAGTTCTGTAATTTTTCCATATTTCCTTGGTAGCTCAGCAAGGGCCCATCGAAGCCATCAAGGCAAGTTTTTATTACTGTTATTGTGAATTTAGTTTTGCTTATGTGTGAAGAGTGATTTAGTGTGATAATTGAATTTCAAAGTGTTTGAAATGATTCCAGTTTTGAGTAATCTATTGAAGAGTGTGAGATATAAATATGGAGATGTTAATTTCTAAGTGATAACACATTGGTTTTATGAATGAAAACTTATTTCTCAGGACATAGGTTTAAGTGTTGAATTCTAATTGGAAATAACAGGAAGAGTTAAGAACATATATCTCACCATTCACCTACATGTGTCGTTAAGTGAAGACTCTTGTCATACCTAACATTTCCTATACAAGAATGTATGGCTTCCTTTAGAACTAGTTAGATTAGGAATGCTTTGCTTTGATGCTTGATTGCAGTAAGTTAATTGAAATCAACTGCTACAGGAAAACAGAGTTGAATCCATATTTTCATTTCATGAGCCTGTAAATGGACAAACTTGTTACCTGAGAAAGAACCTTTAGATTACATGCTTATTAAGATTTTGTTTCTAAGTTTTGTTTTCTAATTGTGTGAGGAAGTTAGATCGAAATTTGTCAAATGGAGTATTGGTTTTGAATGCTTCTTATCTAGGATATACTCATTAGACATAGGAACTTATCCGTTATCGGCACATATAGCGTATCATCTCTACTAATTAAAAATCCATGGTTGAGAATTTAATTTGTGGTGATATACCATTCATATAATTTCCCCAACATTTTTGTTGCTGTTGTCGGGGACCTGTAAACGGTAATAGGTAATGATTTGCTTTGTTTTTTTATGGATTTTGAGTGATATTGAGGACAAACTAATGGCGAAGAGAATATGATAAGACGTGAGTGAAGAGCCATGCATCCATTATAGTGGGGTTACTACAAAGTTAAGTTTACCTCTCTTTTGGTAAGTAGTTAAAGTTTGATGCTTTCATTTCATGAGAAGAATTAGAAAGATGAAAGGTAGGTTTGTTTCATAAAAAATCCCAAAAAAACTATATGGTCCCAAAATTGCTAATCCAACTAATTTTTCTAATCGCTAAGCAAGGAAAACTCTAGAGGAGAAAATCTTGGTGGTAGCAGTAGAGGGGACATCAATAAAGAAGCTTGTAGAATAAGCAAAGATAGTGGCAGAGGAAGTTCATACTACATTGGAGATAGTACCTTGGAACATTGCAGATAACCCAGTGTCTAAACAATTATCTCCTCAAATAAAGACATCTCCTACTTCCACAAATTCCAAGTTGTGGGAAGAAATAAAGGAAGGATAAGGAGGAAGTGTAGACAATCCAGAAAACAATGAAGCCATAAATGTTTGGATTTCCAATTCTTGACATTATTAGGAATGTCACCATGAAGAACATTCATTTGTCATAATTACCTCACTTCAAAAATATGTCATCCGAAGATCTTGATTCATTTTTATTTGAATTCGATATAATGTGTAGAAGTTATAATTATACAGATAATGCTCAAAAGTCAAAAACTTTTTCCATCCACCTTAAAAAAATCAGCATTAATATGGTTCGTGAGTCTAGGGGAACACAGTGTTACATCTTGGGATGATATGAAAGAAACCTTTCTCCAGAAATACCAGGATTACTATAGACCTAGGGATGCCAAGAATAAAATCTTTAAAATGCAGCAGACTAAAGAAGAAAGCGTTGAAGACTACCTAGAAAGGTTCCTTTACAATTAACAAAAAACCAAGCAAGTTTCTCTTGACCTAACCATAGTTAGAACCATTTTTCTAAAAGGAGTATGAGATGACTGCATGGAAGTACTTGATCTCATGAGATCTGGTGAGGTTTATCAAAAATCGTTTGCTGAAATTGGTGAATACTGCAAGAAATACTCCTATAGTCAAGCTGAAGTTGGGAGAAAAGCCTAAGAGAACTTACAAGTCGAGTTGGCAAACCCACTACATGGAATATATTAAAACTGATATCCTTAGTACAATTAGTAACCATCTAGATACCCTCAATAGTAAGAGGAAACAAGAAGAGGAAAACATTTCTTTAGCTATCTTTTTCCATCGTTGTAGGAAGAAGCATCCTGAAAAATAATTCCCTTTTAATGCCATAGAGGTATGTGGAATTTGCATGGATAAACACCCAAATAATGAATTCCCATCATTACCTAGGTTTCAAGCCATTTACAAAGGGGGAATGGAACCACAAGATCCATCTTATCCCCCTAGGAGACCATGGAGGCAACAAAACCCATCATGTTCCAAGACCTTTTCATGCATGTTTCACAGCCATAGTGGGCCCCTCAAACACCTTAGTCCCAATGGGGGCCTCAACCATCACAAGGACATGCTTGGCAACAAGGTTGGAGGGGGACTCCCTATGGGAATATTCCTCCACAACCATACAAACAACTTCTTACCCAATCTGCACACTATATCCTCCAAATATTTCTCAGTTATTGCCAAGGTTTAAGCCACCTCTATTACCTCCATTTCCTCAACAACATTTGCTTATTAACTCAAGTTCACAAAAACCTACTCTGCCCATGAATCCAAGTCAACAACAACTGCCTATGAATTCAATTCCACAACAACGCGCTCTGCCCATGAATCCAAATCAACAACAAATGCCACCAAATCCTAATCCTCCTCGAAATACTCTATTACCTGCACAACCCATTCCAAACCCCAATACTAGGTCAGCTCAACCTATACAAAATATGGGGATGCAAACCTTCCCTACCTACACTATCACTACAGTTCCAATTAGTGAAATTCGACTAAGATCTGGGAAGGTGTTAAATAAAACAGGACATGCAGTAATCATTCAAGAAGAACAGTCAATAGAATCACCTCCTAAAGACAAGGACATACACAATCAAGAGGAATATTCTCCTCTTTGTGAAGAGGAAAACACTCCCTCAACACCCATCAATTCTATGATACAACCTAAACCATCTCAGGAGGTTACTGAACCACTCTATCCAAATATATTGCTTATAAAAAAGCCTAAGGTCCCGCCAAGATATGATTTAGAGGCTGAATTGTGAAATATTTGTGTAAAGGTACCCTTGCTTCAAGCCATCAAAGATGTTCTTATATATGCCAATATTGTAAGGGATCTTTGCATTAAAAATCCAGGAAGAAAAATGAAGGACCCCCCTATTATAAAAGTAGTTTGCCAATTGTTAGAAACCATGTCAGAGATGCAAGTTCTAAATACACTGATCGTCCGAATCCAGTAGTGACCATACAAATTAATGGAATATATTTACCAAACACTATTTTCTACCTAGGTGCAACAATCAATGTCATGACTTTGGATATTATGCAAAAAATGCAATTAGAAGGCCCAAGGCCAACTCAAACACTATTGGAGTTAGTAGACAAATCCATCCTTAAACCTGCAGGAATCCTAGATGACATAACAGTCGTACTAGCTTCCTGGGAATATATTGTAGACTTCTTTGTGATCCATCCAAAATCCTCCAAACTTGGACATCTAGTAGTATTGGTTTGATCTTGGCTAGCCATCGTTGATGCCTTTATTGGATGCAAGGCTGGAGAGATGAAAATTTCCAATGGATGTCAAAGCCAAAAAATAACCTTATTTCCTCCTGCCCAGCCTGCTACAGAAATCCTCTTAGAGATAGAGAACCCATATGGAGAGGAGGAATGTACTGAATCTTTGTTAACAATTGAACAATCTAAAGGTCTTCAAGAACAAACCGAATATCAAGTTTTGAACTTGTTCTTAACCACAACAGGATGTATTGATTATCCACAATATTTTCAAGAATATGAGCACATTTTCAATTATAAATTTCAGGAAGCATGTCATCCCTATACCTCCACATTGTTTTCCATAACAACAATTGGTGAAGGTAAAGATTCCTCTTTCCATGCTATTTAAATTATCCCTGGGAAGTGTCTATATGTTAATTATGGTCTATAAGTAGTGCAACAAGAACAATTGATTCAAATGATTAAAAGACAATGTGGTGCTTTTGCATGGGATTAATTTGATATGAAAGGGATCCACCCCGACACCTGCATGCATCACATCTACACAAATGATGAAATTAGACTAGTGAGGCAACCTCAAAGAAGGATGAACCCAACCCTAAAGGATATAGTAAAAGAATAACTTCAAAAGCTCTTAAATGCTAACTTCATTTACCCTATTTCTGATAGTAAGTGGGTATCACCACTAGTCATTGTACCTAAGAAAAATGGTAAATAAAGGATTTGTGTGGATTTTAGGGAACTGAATAAGGCTACCTTTAGAAAGTACTATCCCTTGCCTTTGATCGATCAAGTATTAGATACCTTATCTGAGAAGAAGTATTTATCCATTCTTGGATGGATTTAGCGGTTATAATCAGATCCAAATTGCACCCAAAGACCAAGAAAAGACAACATTTACTTGCCCATGGGGTACGTATGTTTAGAAGGTGCTTCCTTTTGGGTTATGCAATGCCCCTACCACCTTTCAAAGGGATGTCTTTACTATTTTTTCTGATCTAACCAAGACTGTGTGGAAGTACATATGGATGACTTCACAGTATATGGTGAAGATTTCCAACAAGATTTTTACAACCTAGAGAATTTTTTAATTAGATGTCAAGAGACCAACCTTTCCCTTAGCAATGAAAAATATAGAATGATGCTTACAAAGGGTATTCTGTTAGGCCACCATATTTTTGGGACTGGGATAAGAGTAGATCCTACTAAGATCTAAATAATTGCTCCAATCAAAACTCCCAGCTCTCAAAAAGAAGTTATAAGCTTTCTAGAGCATGCCAGATATTACAAAAGATTTATTCAAAAATTTACAACAATAGCTACCCCTATGTTCAAAATTTTAACCAAAGATGCAACAACACCCCACTAGCTTCACTCTCTGCAATCTACGCACAGCTTCCTATGCCCCAACAACTGAAGAACTGAGCCTCTAGGCTCTGCGCAATCCCGACAGTGGTTGAATCGCTCCACTATCCAACAGCACTGCTCCTACTTGGATGAACAAGATGACGTGGATCTTCATGAGCCTCTCACTGCTTCTAGGTTGGCCCCTTCTCTCGCTCGAACTAATGATGCAGTTCCTTTGCATCAACCCTTCTCTGCTACTTAGGAACAACCTCTGTCACTTGGGGCAGTTATTTTTGCTACAAATTTTCTGACTCAGCTAGTGCCTTTAGCTCTCATGTGATCTGCAACCCTCTGATACCATGTTGAAATTTCCAGGGATTACCTGTTAGAATTTTTTTTGTATTCTCTGGTTTATTTCGCCTACATTTTTTAATTACTAATAATTTATTTAACAATATAGATACTGAAATAAACACAATACAATCTCAATGATTTACAGATCAACAAATAAAAGAAATAGAAAAACACACAAGGGACACCGCTATTTTTGGACAATCATCCCCAGAAAAACCCAACTTGGGAAAACCGGTGCAACAGTTCTTAGGGTTTTATTATTATGCAAGTTTTCTGGGTACACTAGGTGCCAAAATGGCTCACCTGATAGAGAAAATAATCTGGCAGTAATACCTTTCTTCGAAAGCAGATATTCTAGAAGTCTGCTCCATGAAACCCTCTCCAACCCACTCTAAAGGACTACGTCAGCTCTCCTGGACTCTGCGTCAACTTAATAACCTCTGCGTCAGCTCTCTGAGGCTCCGCACAACCTCTCTATTCCTCTACATCATTTCTACAGCCTCTATGTCACTCACGCAGGCCCTTTTGGCCTCTCTGCAGTCACCACTGGCCTCTGCGTGGCTTCCTCTAGCTATGCATCTGCCTCTTTGTCTCTGCACTATTTTTCTGACTCTATATCTGCCTCTCTGCCTTGCACTCACTGCCCCTCATTGCAATATTGATCACTAGTTCGATTTCTCTTAGAAAACCCCGCTCTAGAAAATCAAACTGACTAATCACTCTCGTGTATCTCCAACTGACCCTCAAGCCTCCTCTTATACTTTTTCTGTTGAGTCTTCAACGACTGAGATTACATCTCTAATCAATGGCTAAGATTAGATTTGGCTTGATCCATGACCTTTAGAACCTTTTAACCCAGTTTTATATTAATGCCCATTAATATTATTATTTTCCTAGGTTTAGACTGAGGAACCCATTAAAAATATTAATTATTTTAATATCTCCTTCACGGGGTAGAATTTCCCCAAACCATTGCTGGGTCTTGGAGATCTCGTGTTCTTTAGTCTCTTCATCAATTTTCATGGCTAGAGCACATTCGATGCTACCTGAAATAAACATTTCTTAGTGTCAAATTTCGCTTGAACTCTTAAACAAAAACAGTCAACTGCTCCAGTTCTAAGAGGACCAAATTGGGCCCTCCCTTTTCCCATATGTACGCGTGCCTTAGACACAGATTTTGGGTTTGTTTTAGACCAAAGAGAGAATCAATTTCCCTATGCCATCTATTTTGTTAGAAAAAATATCTCTGCTACAAAACTAAATTACACAGTCACTGAAAAAGTATTCTAATCAGTAGTTCATGCCATTAATAAATTTAGACATTATATAATTGGGTATGAAGTTTTGTAAATACAGACCATTTAGCTATTAAATTTATAATGAATAAAGCTATTACCAATGCCCGTGTTACTAGATGGTTGTTACTACTGCAAGAATTTAATATTACTATCATTGACAGGCCATGAAAAGATAATCTTGTCGTTGATTTTCTATCTAGACTTGTCCACACAGGTGACAGTGCACTAGTTATTGATGATTTTCTAAATGCCAATTTTTTTTTTTATTTCTACTTATACTCCTTGGTATGGAGATGTAGCTAATTTCCTGGTTACAGGAAAGTTGCCTAAAAAAAATTCCTTAAGGGAAAAACAAAGAATCATACAACTTAGCGCTAATTATATGTGGCATAAGGATTGTTTATACCGTACTGGACCAGATTTGGTGATTAGAATATGTGTAAGAGAAGATGAGAGGCAAGACATTCTAAAAGCTTGCCATAATGAGCCATGTGGTAGAAATTTCATTTACAAAAGAACTACATATAAAGTGTTACAATCCGAGTATTATTGGCCCACCATTTTCAAGGACACAAAGAAATATGTGGCCAACTGTGACCATTGTCAAAGGATGGGGAAACCTATGCCAACAGATGAAATGGCTCTTCAAGAATAGGTAGTAATCAAGCCTTTTGATAAATGGGAATTATATTTTTTAGGACCAATTTCTCCTATTTCCAAAAAGTAGAAATATATTCTGGTATGTACAAATTATGTAACCAAATGGGTAGAGGCTAAAACACTATATTTTGCTAATGAACAATCTATTGTTGACTTTTTATTTGAAGAGATATTTACTCATTTTTGTGTACCAAGGGAAATAGTAACTAGTCAAGGTACTCAATTCATTTCCAAATTGGTCAAATCTATTATAGGGCAGTATAAAATCAGACACGAGAAATATACACCTTACCACCCCCAGATGAACAAAGTAACCGAGGCCATTCTCACTAAGACAATACAACTGCATCATAAAGACTAGGCTGATAGGTTACCAGAAGCTTTGTGGGCCTATAGGAAAACCTGGAGAAACACAACAGGACATTCTCCATATGAGTTGGTTTATGGAAAACAGGTTTTTCTTCCTATAGAATTCCAAGTTAAAACCTTCAGAACTTCCATGTAGCTGGGAATGGATTTAGATGAGCCACATAAACAAGGATAATGGAATTGAATGCATTGGATGAGATTATAGAATATTCTCTTCAAAGGACGATGCTTGTTCAGGATTAGAGAACCAAATGGCACAATAAGTTTATTAAAAGAAAATGTTTTCAACCAGGTGACTAGGCTTTGTTGTATGACAGTAGATTTAAGGATTTCAAAGGAAAATTGACAACACAGTGGCTTGGACCTTATGAGGTAGATATAGCCTATGAAAATGGCTCATTCAAGATAAAAACTATCAATGCATATAAAACTTCCTTTTCATGAATGGACATCGATTGAAAGTTTATCATAAGCTACTACCCAAAGAGGATTTCACTGAACATGTTCTTCAAAATCCTGAAATGCAGTTGGTTAGAAAGAGGAGTTCTACTCTTTCTGATCCACCACTGTAAGTTTTGTTGTATAATTTAATTTAACTTTGTACATATGTATATAGGTGTGTTGTTGGATAATGATTTTGGTATTACTAACTGTGCTTCCTTCCCTATAGATAGACAATAAAGAAGAACATTTACCAGGTGTAAGTTTATTCCTTTAACCAGCCCTGGTAAATTATCTATGGAAAAGGAACCTATGAAGTTTTCTTTAAGTATTTTAGACTCCTTAAAATTGAAAACACCGATGAGCATGAACTAGCTCGTGGTCAAGAAAATCTACGGGAAAGTGAAATGGAGTTTTCTTTAAGTTTTTCAGACTCCTTAAAATTGAAAACACTGGCGAGCACGAACTAGCCCAGGATTGAGAAAAATCCACAAGTAAGTGAAATGGAGCTTTCTTTAGGTCTTTCAAAATCCTCAAAATTGAAAATATTAGCGAGCATTAACTGATCTGGTCTTGAGAAAAATCCAAATAACAATAGTAGTTAGGTTTATTTGTTAATAAAATGTAAGTGGCAACAGGAGAAGTGGTTAGTTTGGTTCCAAAAAGAGGAGGTTGTCCAACTATTGAATACCTTCTTGTTATAGAGCTTGGAGCCTAACCATTGAATTATTTTGCCTCATTTTTTGACACTTCCACTGCAATTTCATAGTTCCTGCACCAGTGTGTTTTTTGTAGTTTTTCCAATGTAATCCTTCCAGTAGAATAAATTCACAAATCAACATCAGTAATCACTAGAACCTACTTAAGCTTGACCCTCAGAACATGCTAAGCTACAAGGAGAAGCCTACAAGATTCCAATTTTAAGACTATGCATCTAGGTATCTCATTAAAATTTCATCCGACACTGAAGGAAAACTCTTTGTGTTCATCTGGTACTGGTGTACTAGAAAGCAGTTTAATGTATTCATTGGGTATTGCAATTTTTTTTCATCTGGTGCTAAAATCTTTCCTATGTTAATCCAGTAATAGAGGTATGAGGTCAATGGTTTTTTTTTTTTTTTTCTATTAATATTGATATTAATCATGTGATGAATATATAATTACCCTCATAATATTTTATTGCCATTAGTTGTTAAGCCCCTATCCTAATCCTAAATCACTCACCTTTATTCCCCTATTTTCTAAGAAAAAAATCCTTTTTTTTTATATGATCGAATGGGATAATCATGAGTGTGATTAGGCGAATGCCAATCATAATTCAAGCAAATGTATTATATGCTAAATATCTCATGATAGAGATTCTACCTTCGTGGGTTGTTTAAACAATAATTTTACCACTACCCCATAACCATAAACTAAATGATTGCGATGAATGATCAACGGAACCATGACCTGGACTGTCCTGTACCGATGTACTAGTACAATCAATCACATTCTCTCCATCATGTCTAACCTGCACTTGAATGAAATTTGTGATCGTTAACGAAGATGAATGTCTAAATAAGATTTGCATACGACTTATTGCCATCATCCTGTATATACTCACCTTGTAATTATGGCAACCACTTGATTTTTACCATCTCCTCTCAAATTTTAAATGCTCTCCTAGATGAATTTTCCATCCATATGAGCATCATTTCTCTCTTGCATACCATTCGACCGTCATTCCACTCATCAGTCCAACGCTAGCTTTGTCACACTGTTACCATAACCCAACTTCCGATACTATGTTATTTCAGGTACCCTGCTACTTTTGGTACTCAACCCTTTCTCCACTTTATCCCTAGAAATTGTCTATGACCCGTTTTTATAGCCGACATGGGGGTATATCGACACAAACTAGTGTTCCAATTTTATCAAGAAATAAAGGAATATTAGTTGTGCAAAGAGAAATTCGAGCAAGATGGTTGGATTCCTTTCCTGGAGAAGTTTAAGGGATACCATGAGGGTATTTCTCATGCCTTTACTCGAAGTTATGATGGCCAACATGTTCATCTGGGTGGTCTACAATTAGAGATCACAGAAGATACTATAGAGGAAGCTACAAGATTATCGGTTGTAGGGGAGAAATACTTCAAGGGTGTAAATATCAACAAAGAGCTCTGTTGAAAGTTCTTGGAACCCAAACATGTGAACCCTGACTGGTCTAAGGGTATTCCTAGGAACTGGATCAAAGAGGAATATAGGCTGATGATTAATAGCTTGCAAATATTTTTAACATGTGAAGGAAGGTATGCAACCACTTTTCTTTACCATTTGAGACTTTTGTTACATTTTGAAGGGGGACACAGATAAACTCTCCTTATTTCCTTTGGATGAGTTTGAACAAGATGGTAAGAGGGGTTAAATCAGTTTCCAAAAAGGTTGAGACCAACATTTATCATCATGGATTGATAAAAAATTTAGTTACTCGTGAGATAAGGAAGCAAGGTAACAGTTGGAAAAAGTTACTCAGGCAAAATTTTGCTCTAGAAGGCAGCTCCAAATCCATAGAAGGGAATAAGCCAATGGATAGTAATAAGGATTTGGAC
This sequence comes from Pinus tabuliformis, assembly GCA_031772625.1. NCBI lineage: Eukaryota > Viridiplantae > Streptophyta > Pinopsida > Pinales > Pinaceae > Pinus > Pinus tabuliformis. The sequence goes on from CM062818.1 coordinate 1,164,235,255, forward strand.
AATAGGCAAGAGAGTAGTAAGAAGAAACAGAAGAAGTCAAAAACTAAAGAAGACATTTCTAGCCCTACTTCACCAAAATCCGCAAATCAGTCAGACAAGGGTAAAGCAATAGAGGAAGAGGGATTTCATGCACCAACAAGGCGACTGGATCATTAAAAGTTAAAATCCCTTCTCTTGATTCAACAACCCAAAGTAAAGCCTCAAATGGTGAGAAGAAGAAAAGGAATCAAGATGACAGTGTTGGAGAAGAACTCACATGTATTGTTTAAAGGTAGGTGTTGAATTCCCTCAAGAGGACACTCCTCAGCCAAGAGTTAACAAGATGAAAAAGGCTAAGAAAAGTGAGAAGGGTGACATAACAAAAATTGCTGAAAGAAAGGAGAAACATGCACAGATGGGAGAGATCTCAAAGTCCATGTCACAGACCAAAAGGAAGAAGAGGAGGTTGTTTCAAGGCCCTATCCTCGCTCATGACAATAAATTTGGTGAGTCATCAGCACCTACACGATGAACTACTAGGACCATGGCACATCAGGTAATGACCACTCATACTCCTTCTTTTCCAAAAAATCCAATAGATGTCTCTGCTTCACCTGAAAAGGAACATGCACAAGTTGAAACGCTTAGTGAAACAAAGGAATTAGTCACAGAAACCTTGAAATAATTGAGGAAATAAGTTAAGGCTAGTGAAAAAGAAATGAAGTCTAGTAAAGAAACCACTAAGCGTGCAACAGTTGAATATGCTAGTTTTCTAGCTAGCGATCAGATGAAAATTGAGAAACTTCACATGGAAAATGAAAAACTAAAGGAAAAATTGAAAGAGTATGAGTTGTTGGACAAGTATATTAAGAAAGAGAATGAGGAATTAAAGGAGAATAGATAGAAGTTGCAAGATGAGTAAGATGAGGTCTCCACTAAGCTCAAGAAGGTTCTTCACCTCATACATTGTACTAGGGTTATTAAAAGGGAACTCAAGGAAGAAGCTTCAGGTGTGAACATATTAGATCCAAATAGCTGATGTTCAGACAAGTTGAAAGAAGACTCCATTTTTGAATTTTTTAGGAATGATTCAATACTTTTTGCATGAGGACATGCAATGACTTAGGCATGAGGGAATATTGGGTCTCCTTTTTTATGCCTTTCATACCCCATATTGTCCTCTATTTTTGACCAAATTTACCTCAAAACGTACTCACCACTTGCCTACATTCTTCAAGAACATGAATTTTAGCCTCCTTGTGTATATATGAGGTAATTTATGTTTTAAATCATGGTTTTTATGATTTCTTGATAGTAGGAATGAAATAGTTGGTTATTTGTACTCTCTAACTGATTCAATTATCTCACATATATTTTTAGACCTTGTTCCTACTCTTCCAGTACCAAAAATGCTCATCCAGTACCCGTGTTCCTGTTAATCTAGTGCCCATGCACCTGTGTTCATCTAGTACCTCTGCTTGTTTGGTACCCGCGTACCTATATTCAGTTAGTACCTGCGTTCATCTGACATTGATATCACCCATCCAAACTGACTGTGTTCATCCTGTACCTACGGCTGTCCTGCACTACCTTTGTTCATCTGGTACCGGACCCGACTCTTCAGCTTCTACGATTCAAGTTAGCTGCCTTTGATGAGACTGAGGGAACTAATGGTCAGCACATTACCTTTTTATGGCAAATCAAGATGATATGCTTCATCACTCATGCACTTCATGTCATGAGGATGAAGCCAAGCATGTAAAAGAAAGCGAACTGTATATTTTTATAACAATTTGATCTTATCTTTTAACATTGTATGTAACGACCATTCCTCTATAAGAGAAGGCTCGTAGATGATAGGTGTTAGAGACAATTAGTAAGACAATTGTAGTTAGAATTGGAGACAGAGAGTTAGTAACACAGTTAGATTTGGAGACAGAGCTTTAACATTACTTTTATGCTGGAGAATTGATTTTCTAATCCTTTCTTTTGAAATCAATGAAATAAGCAAGAATTGATGAATTCGATGTCTTAATAGATCCCTTAGTTCTATAAATTCTTCTAGCATTCCTTGGTAGCTCAGAAAGGGTCCACTGATGCCATCAAGGCAAGTTTTTATTACAGTTCTTGTGAATTTAGTTTGGCTTATGTGTGAAGAGTGAATTAGTGTGATAATTCAATTTCAGAGTGTTTGATATGATTCCAGTTTTGAGTAATCTATTGAAGAGTGTGAGATATAAATCTGGAGATGTCAATTTCTAAGTGATAACACATTGGTTTTATGAATTCAAACTTATTTCTTAGGATGTATGTTTAAGTGTTGAATTCTAATTGGAAAGAACAAGAAGAGTTAAGTATAGAGATCTCACTATTCACCTACATGTGACGTTAAGTGAAGACTCTCTTCATACCTAACATTTCCTGTACAAGAATGTATGGCTTCCTTTAGAACTAGTTAGATTAAGAATGCTTTGATTTTATGCTTGATTGCAATAAGTTAATTGAAATCAGTTGCTACAGGAAAACATAGTTGAATCCATATTTTCATTTCATGACCCTGTAAATGGACAAACATGTTACATGAACAAGAACCTTTAGATTACATGCTTATTAAGATGTTGTTCCCAAGTTTTTTTTTCTAATTATGTGATGAAGTTAGATAGAAATTTGTCAAATGGAGTATTGGTTTTGAATTCTTCTTATCTAGGTAGACTCATCATACATAGGAACTTATCCGTTATCGACACATATAGTGTATCAACTCTACTGATTAAGAACCCCTAGTTGATAATTTAATTTGTGGCGATATACCATTCATATAATTGTCCCAACATAGAGTATACCCCAGTTGGCATCATACCCACAAGTTTGGCTTGTTGGGATTACCTCTCCCCTTTTGGCCAGTGGGTTGAGAGTGTAGTTGGGGGTGTACAACCCAAGCTGATTATGATGCAGGTGTTCTACCACATGAATCTTCAGGATAATTATTGGGAATATCCATGGGAAATAGGATGGGTTGAGATATGCTCCCCTATGTTACCTATTTCTCGATATTGGGCTGAAGATGTTTTTCTGCCCCATGAGATTCCAGGTTGAGATGTGCTCTCGATGTAGATTTAGGTTGAGATGTGATCCCTGATATTGTTTTCAGATTGAGATGTGCTTTTTGATGTTATAGAGGGTGGTAGCTAATGGTACCCAATTCTTCTTATTTAGATTCAAGAATGTTTCAGTAGATAGAGTTGAGCAGAGATGGGACATGATACACATGACATGATACAGTTGGAATTTCTCTCTAGATGAGAGGGAATGTTAATTTAGTAGTTCAGTGACAAATCTCAACCATGGTACTAGATTCCTCTTTTTTAGAGGACCAATTTTAACTATTGAAGCGGTCAATTTGGACAAGGGAAAGTGTACTTATGAAGAAAATCCCATAAATGCACATTTGGTTAGGTCGCCCCTAACAGGGAATTGGTCACCCTTGGAAGCCTATAAATACAAGTGAAATCAAGCTCATTTATACATCACTAAGCATCATCCTCTTCTCTTCTTCATTCATTGGTTCGCATAGGTCTGAGTTTGGGTCAAGGAAAGAGGTTCACACATGTCCAAAAATATAGAGGTCGTAGCTTGCACATGTTCTATGGTTTTGGTTTCCGACTGCGGGCTTGTCAAAGGAAATTTCCATCTATAACCATACACTAGCAAGATCAAGGGTGCAGTTGGAAGGTCTCAACCACATGCAAACCTCTTCCTCCATGCCATTTGGCTCTAGGGCTAAATTTTGACATCTGACCATAATTGATTGTAGCTGACTACGGATAGAAAAAGTTGTCTTTGATATATATTGATGTTGGGAACATATTTCTGAATGTTTTTGGGTTAATTTTGTTGGATGACTTTGTATTGGGCTCATTGTACTCTCTGCTGAACTTTTTATGAAAATCTAATAGAGGAAGAATTTTCAAAGTGGTTTCCCCCTTAAGAGGATTTTCCTTAGTCTTTGAACAAATTTGGTGTCTCTTGTTGATGTGTTGATTGTCTCCTTTTCCATTGCATTTATTTCTCTATATTAAAATATTTTTTATGAGTGAAAATATTAATTGTTATTGAAAATATTGCTAATTGAAGAATTGAATTGGGCTAAAAGTAATTGAAAAAACATAGAGCTATGTGAAAATTAACACTTGTAGATCTTATGCAATCCATATCTCTAACCTAGTATGCATCAATAAATCCATGTATTTCCAACACTTTGTCCAATATTGGTATTCCTTAGTAGCATAATCCATAACTAGTGGCTCCAAGTAAATACTTGAAATCCCTCTTTAATGCTATCTAATGCTCTTTCCCTTATTTTGACATATACTTGCTCAATACTCCCACTACATCTGCAATTTTTGGTTTAATAAAAATCATTCCATACTTCAAACTTTCAATGGCATTGACATATAGAACATGGAACATGTCTTCTTCTTCATTTTGTGTCTTGGGACATTGTTTTACATATAGCTTTACACTTACAGGAATAAGGAACTTTACCGCTTTACACTCCTTCAAATCAAACCTCTCCAAAATTGTCTCAACGTAATTCCTTTGATGTAACCAAGTTTCATGTTTTCCCAATATCTTTTGATTTCCATGCCCAAAGTTAAATTTGTAGCACCAAATCCTTCATGTCATATTTAGAGGACAACTGATTGTTCACTTCCTAGATGATTTCCCTATCATTTCCAATAAAAAATATACCATCCACATACAACACCAAATAAATAAGATGATCACCAACTAATTTGAAATACACAAAATGATTCACTTTTCTCTTTGTAAATCCATTTCACAATATATAAGTATCAATTTTTTTCTACCACATACTTGATAATTGTTTTAACCCATAGAGGGATTTGTCAATTTGCACAACGATTTCTTTCCTTTAACAAAAAAACCTTATAGTTCTTTCATTTATATTTATTCTTCCTTATCCTCATGTTTGAATTTTGTCTTCACATCCATATATTCTGCATCAAAACCAAAGGCAAGAACAACATATAAAATAAATCTAATAGAAGTTAACTTGGCAAAAGGAGAAAAATGTCACCAAAGTCATTTCCCTCGACCTAGCAATAACCTTTTTCTACTAATCGAGCTTTGCATTATCCATTCTACCTTCTGCATTCAAATTATTAAATACCCACTTTCTCATAATGTGATTTCTTCTAGCCATCAACTCCATTACATCTCAAGCCTCATTCTTTTCCAAAGATGCCATTCTTCAACCATGGTTTTCCATAGTTTTCCATCCATTGAATCCACTTCCTCCCTAACCATTTTAGGATCATAATTAGTAATAAATAAAGAAAATCAGGTTCAGTATACCTTCTTGGGTTCCTTCTTTCCTAAAGTGATCTCCTCAATCCCAAAGTATGTGGTTCTTCTTCTTACAATTGACGTTCTTTTGTAGAGTACGATACATCATCCTTCAATTCAAACTCTTTATTTTCTAGTTCTATATCCCTTGCTAGGAATTCCCATTTTACATCATCTTTTGACTTCTCTAAATACTACATCTCAACTATACACTACCTTATTAGTTTATGGGTTCCAAATCTTATAAACTTTTAGACCTTCTTTATATCCAATAAATATACTTCAACTTTCTTATCTAGGCTATTCCTATTCTCCTTTGGAATGTGTACATATGCATCACAACTAAATACCTTGAGATGTTTAAGAGAAGTTTTCTTACCATTCCATACCTCATGTGTAGTATTATCATCCAATGCTAACGATATTGATGTATTTACCAAGTAACATGTAATATCCACTACCTCTTCCCGAAACTCATGTCCTGTCCTAGCACCACTAACCATGATTCTTTCTATTTCCATCAATATCATATTCATCCTTTATGCAACTCCATTTTTTTGAGGTGTGTATGGAGTAGTGTTTTACCTTTCTATACCATAATTTTTATAGAATTTTTCAAATTCATTCACTTAGAATTATCCACCATTTAAAATCCTTACCGCCTTAATTTTCTTCTATGTCTGATTTTCCACAAGAGCCTAAAACTATTTGAAATTTTCAAAGACTTCATATTTCTTTCAAAGGATATAAATCCATGTATTCCCCAATAATTCATCTATGAGCCCTAGTACACATATTTACCCAGTGATGGAACAAATATAGGTCGAAACACATCAAAGTGCATCAATTGTAATATTCCCTTTGACCTTATAGCACCAGAGGATAGTCTTACTTGATTCTTCTTCCCATATACATAATGTTTATAGAAATATAAATCTAGATCGAAATTAGACATACATTCTACCTACCATTATCATGTAGTACTCGAAGGCTCTTCTCTCCAATCTTACCAAATATTGATGCCACAATGTAGTCTTTTCTCCATATATTGTAGGAGTTTTTCCTTCTTCTCCTCCACTCATAGGAACGATGGAACTGTTGCACCCATCACTAATAATGCCTCCTAGCAGATTATATAGAGTCCCAATATTAACTCTCTTAACAGTACCATTTCTCCTCAAATCATCCTGTAGGTATCCTTTTCAAACATTGTTTTATGCCTACATTTCTCGTCTTGGTTACAAAAATCAAATTTCTGACCAATCCTAGGGCGTACAAAACACTGGGAAGTGTTTTAATCCTTCCACCCATGATCTTGAACTTTAATTTTCCTTTTACTATGATTCTATTTATTGAGTCATATCTTAGGAAAAAATCACTGCCATCATATCTTTCATACTGGCAAAAACATTCCCTATGAGGCATCATATGAAAGGATTCCCCTGAGTTAACCAACCATGCCTCACGATCTACATGTGTGCGTGAAGAAGTACACATCACCTTCTTCATATGAGGAGTTTTTTTCTTATGTAGAAGGAGCATCATCAGATTCATTTCCTCTCTCACAAATTTTGGATTCACATACTTCCTTGTTATGCCCTTCTCTTTTGCATCTCGAACATACCTTTGCAAAATTTCTTGGAGATTTAGATCTTCCTCTAGATTTATATCTCCCACTTGAGGACTTGTCTCTTGCACCATCGTTCAATCATGTTGAACATGTGTATCTTGATGGTTTGGTCATTTCGTCATCAAGTCATGCAAGTGTGTGTTTGTATGATCACCTATGCACCCTTCCACTGTTCACACACCTAATCATATTTTTATGAAGTTCTAATGACCAGACTCCTCACTAACAGCCAGACCATCACCCTACTTTCGACTGTCAACCAAAACAACGCATAAGCACCAAGCTAGTCCTTTCAAGCTACGCTACCCGCAAGCAACTCAATCAGATCTCATGTTGGCCACCTAGACAGTCAGACCCGGTAGTCATCCTAGGACTGACTCCCCTCAAAATTTGCATAGAGGCCATTGAACTCACCCGTTCAACTGATTGAGGAAATTGCGTAGATAGACCGGATAGACACCAAGTTCTCATCCCTGTCTCCTTCCGAAAATTGTGCAATTTTCCCAGTCAGTCATCCGGACAGTCGACCAACTGTTCATCTTAGAAATTGCGCAGTGCTCATGAGCAGGCCTACCACTATCCATCAGTCAGCTTAGCTCAGAAATTGTGGAGAGATGATCCGTAGGCCGACCTCTCGGCCTCAGTGCGGTTTTTCTAGCCAGCAGTTCCTAGTAGCAGACTGCCTGTTCCCTCCAGGAATTGCGCAGTTTCTGCTGCTAGTGAATGAGCAACCAACTGGAAGTTCCCTCTGGGAATTGCATAGTTTTGGCTGCCAGTGATCCCAGCAGCCAACTAGCAGTTCCCTTTGAGAATTGCATAGTTCTGGCTGTTAGTGACCCCAAGATCCAACTGGCAGTTCCCTTTGGGAATTGCACAAGTCTGGCTGCCAATGAGCCCAATAGCCAACTGATAGTTTCCTCTAGGAATTGTGCAGTTCTAGCTGCAAGTCTCCCGGGTAGTTCCCCATAAAAACTGTGCAATCCATGCTTGCTAACACTTCATGCAGCCCAACCCGTTCCTCTAGAAAATTGCACAAATATGGCTATCTAGCCCCTATTGTCTTTTCATTCCGGAAAATGCACAGAGCATGCCTGCCTTTCCCTCCTGCAGCCTGGATTGTCCCTCCCAAAATTTGCACAATTTTGCCTCCTAGCCGAGCCAGACCATGCAGGAAGTCACTGTCGACTGAGATTGTCTATCTCCATCTGGCTCTTGCGCAGTTTTCATTAGCAGTTGCCCAAAGCCATCATCCTACATCACAATCCTATTGCCTCTCCCAGTCACCTGCATTCGAATGATAATGTGTCATGGTAGACTAGGATGTTTTGGATTTGATGTCATCTCATCATGAGTGACTGCAGGTATAGGTACACCAACAAACGTGTCAAGACGACGAATGGGATGAACGAAGGGAGCAAATGTAGACAAACAGGTTCACCAATGGACGAATGAATGAAGCATGCGAAGTGGACAAACGCAACGAACATGCACCTTCGCAAACAAGTGAGCTTGTCAAACCTTCCAACATGAAATCAAAGAACAACATGCTAGAGCTTCATCAAGAGAACCAAGGGCCATCGAAGACTCCGTGCACTTCACCATGCGGAGGTGAAGCTATGATACACCATGAAGACATCCACCACTCATCAGTACTCTAGCTTGACTTGCACTCCAAAAGCAACACGAATGTACCAGCATTGTCATTTCAAGTCATGTCGAGTCAAGTCACGAGTCATGTTGCCCACATCTCTATTATGGGCTTGTTGGCAATCAATGTGATTTAACATGGAAGACCAAGAGACCACTTGTTGAACATAGAGTCATGTAAGTCAGAAAGTCATGGAAGTTGAACAATCATGAGGGTAGTCGAACAACCACAAGGGCCAGTTTCACCCTTGGCTACAAATAGCCCCCTCATTTGTACATGAAAGGACTTTTCACCTCAACTCCTCCCACATAGCTAAGAGAGTTTGTAATCTTTTCTTTGAGGAGTAAGTAGTTTCTCCAATGCCCCGTTAATGAGGTTAGTGATGTATGGTGTAATGATGTGTCTTGGAAATTTCTCTTAATTCAGAAGCTTGTCAACAAGCCAACACGTTTTCACACATGTATTGTATTTGTTGTAAGACTAATCTTTAACACTTGTAATGCATGTTGCTTTAACCGTGTGTTCTACATCTGAACTGATTCATTTGTTGTAATGTATAATCTATTAATGGAAATGTGTTGTATATGTTGTTAATGATGTCCTGTCCATGTCGACTGCTCTGTCGAACATCAGACAGACCTTTCACATGAACCTTGTTGTAACAACCGTTGCACTCATCTCGGACTGATCTGTGAGAGCTGTATGTGTTATCTTACCTTGTATGCTGTGACTGTCGCATCCAAGTGGATTTCTCTGCCGAAAGTTGTGTATGTCCTTTGTGTTTTGTGTTCCTAGCCAAGTTGGGATTGATCCCTTTCAACCTGGAACTCACCTTCACCTTTTTCCCGTCACAGCGAAAGAACCATTGGCACAAGCACACTTACACTCACCAGGCACACGAACCTCACTTCTCAAAGACAAAGTGAACCACTCTCCCATTCTAACAAGCAAGAGTTGAGGCAAATCCTTAAGATAATGGCAACCAGACCATCATACTGAATGGGACTCCCACACCAAACAGTGTGAGGTCTAGTTGGGACTTCATACCAAGGTGATCCCCTGAATGTTGGCAAGTCCAGCACCGTCAACGACTCCTTAACGATAAAGTGTCCCCTTGAAGCCAAAAATGTTCTCATACCAAATGTAGTTTTTAACTATTTAAATTTAATTAATGCAAATATATTCTTAATAATGCAAAGAATATGGAATGGAAAACACACACATTAGCACGAAACTTTTACCATGGAAACCCAAATTGGGAAAACCAAAAGGATTTTTTTTTCAATATATTCTTCTCTATGTGTCCGTGTCTCTCTCTCTCTCTCTCTCTCTCTCTCTCTCTCGATATATATATATATATATATATATATATAGAGAGAGAGAGAGAGAGAGAGAGAGAGAGAGAGAGAGAGAGAGAGAGAAAATACAATACATATACCATGGATTAGAATACAACGTTAGTTCCTTAACGAAAAATACAAAACCATGGGAAAAACCACCATGCACCATAAAATTCTAGAGGAAAAAACCACGCGCCAATAAACACCAAAAATAGATGGGAAAAACCATCCAATTTCTTTTCAAGTGTGTTTCCCTTGAACCCTTGCACACAAAGGCTTTGCCCCCCTTGATCACCCCATTATGCTTGGTGTAACATGCAGTGCATGGACATAATCATGCAAAGAATATAACATATACCCAACATTTAGATGGGTGACTATAAATATTAGGCACTTATATGTGATGTCGGTTAAAAGGATGTTTTCCATGTGTTATTAGGAAGATTATGGTTGTTTGAAAGGAAAATTTTCCATGACAATATGAAGATTATATGGATTTGTAAGGTGTGGGAAATGTTTTAGACTATTTCCTATGAAAAATTAAAAGGAAACATGTATGGACAAAAGTAACAATATTGGAAAAAAAAATTAACAGCAATGGAAACTAGGTATTATTGTGCTCTATTAAGGAATTTTGGAAGGAGTGGGAGAAGGCCAATTTCTGTTTGGCCTTTTGGGTTAGTAGGAGGGGGAGGGATTTTAATAAATCCCACTGGATATACAGAAATTAAGTTTTTTTTAGGCTTGGGTCAATGATTGAACAACCTAATAGAGAGGTATGACCTTTTCCAGGGCCTTCAATTAGCCATAGAACATGAGATCTCTTCCATGTTCATCCTCAACGAATCTCTCCTTACAATCCATTATCTCCATTCAGGTTCCCCCCTAAGAATAATCTCCTTATGATCCTCCTTAGAAGAGTCAATTTTCTTCTAGAATATTTCATTCATAAGTCCTTTTACCATATCCTCAAAGGGAAAAACATAGAGGTGGATTCGCAAGCCAATCTATCCGCCTTCTAGAACAGGGGAAATGTGATGTCAATAGATCCCTTAGCTAGAAGATAATTCCATGATAAGTGAACTTAGAGATCATAACCCCTCTCTTCTAATCAGAAACGAATATTTGCATAAATTATGGAACAATTTGATTAACATGTAAAGAAAAAACTATGGTATAGTTCTCATGCAAAAGTTTTTGAATTGGGATAGAATGGAGTACATTTCGAGGACCAAGAGGTGGCACTCTTGGCACGTTAATTCGACATATGTGGTAGGCTCGATGAATGAAGGCTCTGAGGACATTTATAAGAGACATGCACCACAGATTGACATAAGAATCCTTTGTCCTCCCATATCCATCTTTATACCAAGGCCGATGGGATGTAAATGGGATAACCCTACGGAATCAATTACAATGACGTCTCCTACAATGTGGGAGAAATTAGATATCCATCCAATATTCATGGAGGCTAGCTTCAACCTTATGCCGCAAGAAATGGTGAATTATCATTTAAATTGGAGTTTAGTGGGGTAGGACTTCCAACACTCTATATGTAGGGATGGTATCAAACTCCCCCATATAATAGTTTCAAAGTTTCTCTACATTCTCTCTTCCCTCAGGAACAGGAAAGACACCACATGGATATGAGTGAATTCTAATCTCCTCTCTTTTCATGCAAGCTGTGGATTTAATTTCTTCGAAAAAGTATTGGAACAAAGTCTTGGAAGCTTCAATTACTTTTGCGTAGGAAATCAACTCCGTTAGTTTGACAACTTTGCAATCTTGGGTGATAAGAGAAGTTTCTTCAACAAAGAGGAAGAAGCATAGGTGAGGTCCCTTAGATGCTTACTCAATATACATAGTCATTTTTTCTCCACAGGGTTACCTTTGCCAACCTCTTTCTTTGCTCTACATCTTTTGTGTCTTAACGAGAACTGTTACTCGTTGAGCCTTCCCCTAGATCTTTTCTTCTCTTCCTTTGTTTTTTCTTGGTCCCCATAGAAGGATTGGAAGCAATTTTAAAATGGAAAGGTTAGAAGCTCCCCCCCTCTAAAAATAATTATGGTGTCCCAACCCACTATAATCTATGCCTACACCCAACAATGGATAGGCATGATGATATCAGGGAACTTCATCAGCAAATTGGCCTCCTATTAGTCATATCTATTTCATTGTTAGAAGAAATTCAAAATAAAAAATTCAGAAACACCAGGCTAGAAGAGGAAGTGGATTGGATACACTTCCACAATCTAACAAGCAAGATGAAGTTCAAATACAACAAGAAAAAATTAATATGCTGGAAGAGGAGGTGGACGAGCTTCACTACAATCATACAAACCACCAAGATAAGATAATTAATAGGACAATATAAACACGACCAATAATACCTGTAGTAACCCCTCAAACAAAAATTCCATCGACCTACCCACTCAAAAAATGTTTTCCCCTAATAAATGTACTTTTTTATGTAGACAATACTACCAAATCTACAACAGCTATAAGTTTTGTTTTTTCTCCAAGCATGTTAGTAGTTAAAGTCTGGACTTAAATCTAGAACTTCCCATCTTTCCTCACCTTGAATATTTTGTAATTCTACTCAAACTGCTCAAGTTGTAAATATCCCATAGTTTTTAGTTGTGATAGGGCGTAGAATGAAAGAAAAATCCTTATCATTTTTGTAAAAAAAAATGTTTCACCATAAATTCAAGGAGATTCGAAGACACTGATTAAAAAGGGTATGTGATAGTTGAAGTCCAACATTTTTTGAACATACTTAAGAGTTTAGTTTCAAATGGCATCATGATTGGTATTCCACCATGAGGAATTTTTTACATTAAGTAGACTTATACCTAGATCAAATATGGCCAATAAAAGTTTGTATTGAATGAATCTTGCAGAGAGTGAAGAAGTAAATAGGTGAATTTCTTGATAGTGGTTTGATACAAGATGGTTTTATTGTACTAGCACTATTGGCAACTATGAAGACCAACAAATTGCATAAATGTAACAACCTTGGTGAAAATTACATGTAAAAAATATATAAATACCATAGATGATGGGTCACGTATTTCAAGCTGAATGGTGGGCAAGACATCCTATGGGGTGTTCGGTTGTTTATGGCTAAGGAAATTGGAAAAGGCAATGGATAAGTCATTAAAGAGGCAAAAAGGTATTTTGGCACAATTATTTATGAAAATAATGGAAATTAGGAGAAAAGGAAGGTGAAAGGTCACATGTTGCATGTGAGGAGGAAATTGAAGGAAAATATTGGAAAATGAAGAAAATAGAGGTCTCATTAATAAAATGGCTTCAGAGGATCAATGGGCAAGACTTGGTCAATTTAGATTTGGAGATCTCTCATTATTCTCTCTCTCTCTCTCTCTTATACTCCTGGACACTTAGAGTTTTCTTGGAGCGCTTTGGCATTGGAGCAAGAAAGGAAAAGAAGGCAAGAGTGTCGGGTTGTGTTATAATCTTTCCACGACTAGCCCACGTAGTTAATAGGTTAGAGGGGGCAGCGGAGCCCCCCCTTCGTTGTGTTGATTGCGTAGCAGGGGGGTCACAGGGGGTTTGATGGGTGCAGATAACCCCCGTCTATGGGGTCCGACGCAACGCCTCGGGAAATTTTGTTTTTTTGGACCCTATATTAGGTTGGGCAGACCTACCTATGGTCTTGTGCATGATTTTCGCACATGGTTTTGGATGCGATGGTTTTCAGTCCATGGTTTTGGATGTGATGGTTTTCAGTCCATGGTTTTGGAGGCGATGGTTTTCGATCCATGGTATTGGATGCTTCAGCATGTATAAATATATATTGTAACATTGAAAGGAACATAATGAAAAATCAAGCTGGTAGTCATGGTTTTGAGATCCAGGGGAAAATATCTGTGTATATGTGTTTTATGTGTTATGCTCTCACATTGTTTATTTTTTGTGTTTTCAGAATTCGTATGCAGGTAATTTATGTACGAGATTAAAACCTACATTTGGTATCAGATCTATTTTGGCTTCAAGGGGACGCCTTTGTTGCTAAGGGGTTTCACTTGGGCCTGTGGTAGACCCTGTTTAGTGGGATATCTGCGAGATCGATTCTGGTGGTGAAAGAATATGGCAAGCAGTGGAAAGATAGAGATTGAGAAATTTAATGGTCAGAGTTTTGAGTTGTGGAAACTCAAGATGGAGGATCTGTTGGTGGATAAATATCAATGGATCACGGTAGATCTGGGTACTAAACCAATGGGAGTGTCTAATGAAGAATGGAAGAAGTTGGATCAGAAGGCAAAGAGCACAATACGATTCTGTGTCTCAGATTCAATATATTTTGAATGTATCAGGGGAAGCTATGGTGAAGGCTTTGTGGGACAAGTTAGGTACTTTGTACCAATCTAAGTCTCTGGTGAATAAACTATTCCTGCAGAAAAAGTTGTATAACCTGAGGATGAAAGATGGAGACTCGATGACAAAGCATCTGAACGCATTTAATACTGTGGTAAGTCAGTTATTATCTATTGATATTAAAATTTCAGATGAAGATACGTGCATCCGTTTGTTGTGTTCTCTACCAGATTCGTGGGATAGTCTGGTTATTGCAATAGGTAGCAATACAACTACCTTACAGTTTGATGAAATAGTCTCATCCTTGCTGATGAAGGAGATGACATGGAAAAATATGGAGAGCCAGAATGGTGATTCCTTGTCTGTATGAGGATGGTCCTAGAACAAAAACAAAAATAAGTCATCGAGTGGGAGATCTAAATCTCCAGGAAAACCTGTAAAGGTGGTGTGCTGGAAATGCGGAAAGGAAGGGCACTACAAAAGGGACTGTAAATCTAAAGCTCTTGATAAAGGAAAAGGATCTGATGATGATCCTTTTGTAGAGGCGAAAACCACTTCAGATGAAGGTGGGGATGTGTACTTGGCTTCTTCAAGTACACATGTAGATCATAAGGCATGGTTGATTGACTCAGGTGCATCCCTTCATTTCACTCCCCATAGATATTGGTTCTGCGAGTATGAGAAATACGATGGTGGTGATGTCTTCTTAGGGGATGATAAGAAGGCTAGAATCGTTGGTCGCGGAAAAGTAAAGTTGAATTTGCAAGGTGGAAGGGTTAGAACACTTCCGAGTGTTCTTCATAATCATGCATTGGCCAGAAATCTGATTTCTGTAAGCAAGCTGGATGATGCAGGTGTAAAAATAGTGTTCGAGAAGGATACCTGCAAGATGGTTCAGGGAGAACTAGTATTGATGTGGGGAGTTTGGATTGGAACTCTGTACAAGCTGCAAGGTATCACTATTGTTGATGGGTGCAACAGCTCTGTGGTTCCTTAAAGTGGAGCAGAAAATCTAGTGGTCTCTAGAGAGAAGACCATGCTGTGGCATCAAAGGCTTGGACATATTGGAGAGAAGGACCTTCGAATACTTCATGGTAAAGGTATGGTAGAAGGTATGAGTACTCTTTGGATTTTGATTTCTGTTAAAATTGTGTATATGGGAAGAAGAATCGGGTGAGTTTCCCTTCTGATGGTAAGAAGGCGAAACATATATTAGAGCTTGTGCACAGTGATGTGTTTGGACCTGTGAAGGTTCCATCACTGGGTAAGTTTGTGTACTATGTATCATTTATAGATGACTTCTCAAGGAATACATGGATATATTTCCTTAAGAAGAAATCTGAAGTCTTTGACAGGTTTAAAGAATTTAAGGCTCTGGTGGAAAACCAGACAGAGAAGAAGATAAAGGTGTTGAGGACAGATAATGGTGGAGAGTTTTGTAGCAAGGAATTTGAAGAATTCTGTAAGAAGTGTGGTATAGCATGACAGAAGACTACTCCATACACACCTGAGAAAAATGGAGTTGCAGAAAGAATGAACAAGACATTGATGGAAAGGGAAAGAAGCATGCTCAATGGTGTCAGGTTAGGACAAGAATTCTGGGCAGAGGCGGTGGAGACAACATGTTACCTAGCCAACAGATCACCTTCATCAGCGTTGGAGGATAAGACTCCATAAGAGGATGATTTAAAGGGTTATAAGATTTGGAACCCAGTAACAAGGAAGGTTGTGTACAATCGAGATGTGGTGTTTAGAGAGGTGAAAGATGTTATTAAACATGAAGTCCAACCAAAGGAACCTGAGAAGATAGAGTTTGAGCTTAAGGAGGAAGAATCAGACTCTACAACAGAGGAGGAATCAGAAGATGAAGAGCCACAAAATCTGGTTGTGAGAAGATCAGTTCGAGAAAGAAGGCAACCAGAAAGGTATAGCTCAAATTTTTCTTTATCTATTACTGACGATGATCCCAGAGTTGTGAAGGAAGCAGTAGATTCAAAGGATGGAAAACTATGGAAAGAGGCCATGGTTGATGAAATGGCATCTTTGCACAAAAACGAGGCTTGGGATCTGGTGGAGTTGCTAGCTGGAAGGAAACCCATTGGTAGCAAATGGGTTTTCAAAAAAAAGACAAATGCAAAAGGAAAGGTGGAGAAATACAAAGCTCGATTGGTAGCAAAAGGTTATTCCCAGGTGCCGGGAATTGATTTTGGTGATATTTTTTTCTCCTGTTGCCAAGGTAGCTTCTATTAGATTACTTTTATCTGTTGCTGCTGCTTTTGATTTTGAGGTAGAACAGATGGATGTGAAGACATCATTTCTTCACGGGGATCTAGAAGAGGAGATCTACATGAAGCAACTTAAAGGTTTTGCGGTGAAGGGTAAGAAAGAAATGATATGCAAGTTAAATAAGTCTCTGTATGGGTTAAAACAGTCATCAAGGATGTGGTATCAGAAATTTGACACATTTATACGGGGACTTGGCTTCACCAGAAGAAAATAAGATCAATGTGTGTATTTTAAATTAATTGGTCACCATGTTATTTATCTGGTCTTGTATGTGGATGATATGTTGCCAGTTGGAAATGCCAAAGAAATTATCCAGGATTTGAAGACACAATTGTCCTTCAAATTCGACATGAAAGATCTTGGTGTTGTAAACTATATTGGGAATGGAAATTAAAAGAGGTCGGGAAAAGAGCAAGCTCTGGTTAAACAAGAGGAAGTATGTTAAGACAATACTGCAAAGGTTTAATATGCAAGATAGTAAACCGGTGAAGGTTCCTATTCCTGTAGGTGTGAGGTTATCTGCTGAACAATGTACCAAGACACAAGAAGAGCAAGAGGACATGTCCCGTGTTCCATATGCAAGTGCAGTCAGTAGCCTGATGTATGCAATGGTCTGTACTAGACCAGACATTGCACATGCAGTGGAAGTATTGAGCAGGTTTATGTCAAAACTAGGGAAGGAGCACTGGACAACAGTGAAGCGAGTTTTCAGGTATTTGTGTGGCACTAGTGATTATGGTTTGTGCTACCAAGGAAGACCAGGATTGGACAAAGTGTTGGATATTTGTGGCTTTGTTGATGCAGACTGGGCTAGAGATCTGCAGCAGAGAAGATCTACAAGTGGGTATGTGTTTAACCTATTTGGAGGTGCAGTCAGTTGGATGAGTAAGAAACAATTTGTCGTGGCACTATCAACTACAGAGGCAGATTACATGGAAACCACTCATGCAAGAAAGGAAGCAGTTTGGTTGCAGATATTGTAATCAAGTATGGGGTTAGTACATGGAGCTACAAGGATAGACTATGATAGCCAAAGTGCAATTTTCTTGGTAAAGAACCTTGCATATCATTCAAAGAAAAAGCACATTGATGTTCAGTATCACTTTGTGAGGGATATGATAGAAGACAAAAAGGTGTTGCTGGTAAAGGTGGACACTTTGAAGAATACTACAGATGCATTGACATAATCTGTGAGCTCTAAGAAGTTCTCTTGGTGTAGAGAAACAATGGGCCTTGCAGGGCTAGATAAATGACTAAGCTCTCTTGTGGCCCCTTGTGGAAAGAAAACAACAAGTGGGAGAATGTTGGGTTGTGTTATATTAATTCCATGACTAGCCCATGTAGTTAATAGCGGGGTTAGTGGGGGCGGAGTCCCCCCTTCGTTGCACTAATTGCATAGCACATGGGTCACAGGGGGTTTGAGGGGTGCAAGTAACCCCCCTCTATGGGGTCTGGGGCAGCGCCTCAGAAATTTTTTTTTTTTTGGACCCTATATTAGGTTGGGCGATCCTACCTATGATTTTGTGCATGATTTTCACACATGGTTTTGGACGCAATGGTTTTCAGTCCATGGTTTTGGACGTGATGGTTTTCAGTCCATGGTTTTGGACGCGATGGTTTTCAGTCCATGGTATTGGATGCTTCGGCATGTATAAATATGTATTGTAACATTGAAAGGAACTAATGAAAAATCAAGCTAGTAGTCCCTTGGGATCCAAGGGAAAATATCTATGTATATGTGTTTTATCTGTTATGCTCTCGCATTGTTTATTTTCTATGTTTTTAGAATTCATATGCAAGTAATTTCTGTACGGGGTTAAAACCTATAAAGATGAAGCAATGATCAAGCAGGGAAATGCAGGATCAAGCAACTACAATAGGCTTCATTGAAGGTATCAACTCGCATGTTTATTTTCCTTGCTAGATTTGGCATGCATGGGATTGCATGTGTTTATTTTCTTCCATGGCATGGATTTTTCCAGGTGTGATAGTATTTTGAGCCTAGCCTTGCCATTTCTTGATAGCTTTGATGAGATGGGTTCTCTCATGCGTTTTGTGGGGGATGTCCAGATTGGATTCAAAGCTGAGTGGGGTGGATCTTCGAATTAACAAACACATGGTGGTAGTGGTCCCTGAACCAGACTGAGGATTCATGAAGCCACTGGCCTAGTAACCCCTGAACCAAACTGTGGGTTGTGGTAAATCCAAATTGTGTGCCTCGGTGGGCCTAGGAATCCTTGCTAGTGAATGGCAGGATATACGGTAAATCCAAGAGGTGGATTTTCTCTCTAGTGGGCATAGTGATTCCGGGATGGAATGCATGATAAATCCTGGAGAGTATGTCTCGGTGTAGGGCCTAGTGATCCCTGGTTCAGACCGCGGATGCACGGTAAAGCCTGAGAGACTAGGAGGCACTCAAATTCCTCACGGTGTAGGCGGAGAATTCCAGTGGCATCCAAATTGATTGGTGTTTTTGATGTGTTGTATGAGTCCCAAATTCATGTTTGGAATATGGTAGGAGGTGATTGGATGAAGAGAGAATTGGCTCAACCAATCTATGGTCGGGTGGAACATGGTAGTCCCATCACCGGTTGGTTCATTGCATTATTAATGAAAAATGCATTCCCTTGATTTTCATGTGCAAATGTACTGATGTATATATGGATATTGATGGCTGATATGTTTATTGTATTTCTGTTCCGATTATTATTGTTATATGCACAATTACCTGGGACAGTGTTACAGAGTGGTATCAGAGCATAGTTCAAACACTTGGACTGGATGGGCTATATCATAGGTGAAATGAAGAACAAAGGTTAAAGTTTAGACCTTTTTGTCATATCTATTATAACTTTTCTTCTGTGGCATATTAGAAGTTGAAAATTTGTCCATATTGAAGGTAAATACCACTGATAATGTGGTAAAAATTTGAGATATTGGTTCACAATACTTTAGCAATTACGATCTAAGTAATATGACCTTCATGAATGCACCTTTAAACAGGTCATGTTGGAATTTCTACAATAACTCATCTTCTGAAGGCTTTCAGAAGCTGAAATTTTTTCCACATTAAGGGGACATACCACTAATTATGTGGTAGAAAGTTCAGATATTGGGTCGAAATATTTTAGGATATATGAGTAGAGGGAGTCGAGCCTTCTTAATGATCCTAAAATCAGGCCTCAAACAGGTCACGCTAACATTTTTGTTATAACTTTTCTTCTGGGCACTCTCAGGAGCTGAAATGTTTTTCCCAATGAGAGGAAATCCCACTGATATTGTGATAAAAATTTCAAACATTTATTCACTATATTTTAGGAGATATTACCCATGGAAGTCAAGCTTTCTGGATACTCCTAGAATTGTGCACCAAATATGATTGTGTTGGTATTTTGTTATAAATTTTAATCTATGAAATCTCAGAAGTTGAAACTTGAACCATAGTGAAGGAAAATACCACTGATCATATGGTTCAGTTTCCATAACTTGTACTATTGCATTTTAGGATATATGCATTGAATCATTGACCATATTAGTTTGCATGCAAAGTGTTTGATGAAATGCTTAAATGGTTCAATGATTAAATGCATACAAACTATTTGCTAAAATGCACCAATGAGTAAGTTGTTTGTGGCTGGGGATAGTATTGATGTGTAATAATATTCTTATGGTTGATATATTCTTACTTGTATGCAAATAGTTTGCTATATTAGTTTGCATGTAAAGTGTTTGAAGAAATGCTTACATGAAAATGTAATAGTATAGTAGTTGTTTGAAGAAAATGTAAAAGTATGGTAATTGTTTGAAGAAAATGTTATTTTTTAAGATGGAATAGTATTGTGGTATGATAATATGGATGTAGCTTATCTATGCCTATTTTCATGAAAATAATTTGAAGAGTTGCATGTAAGGAATTTGAAAGGTTGCATGCAAGGAATTTGAAAAGTTGCATGTAAGGAAATGGAAAAGTGGCATGTTTTTAGTTATTATGTTTTGACTTAATCTCATACAAGATGTATGAGAAATAAAAATCAATTTCTTTTCAAGTGTGGTTAAATTTAGTAGAGATTTGGAGATCCCATTTCCATAATTGGACATTGGAGATCGGGCCATTATAGTAGCTTCCTCCTTCTACCTTAGTGTGGACCATGGATAGTAAGTGGGTATGCTTATAGGTTGTTAGTATTGGTGAATGTTGATTTCAATTAATAGACACGATGTCTTGATTTTTGGAACATGTGACTGACTGTATATGAATTATATGTTGCTTACATGTTGATTTCATGATACCTACTTACATCCTTAAATGTTAAGTTATATTTTTGAATATTTTGATTACATGTATGAGTCTTGTACGTTGATTACAAGAATTGATCGCTTATGTTCGACTACATGCATTTATGCATAGATATAGTTGATTTGGCATTGCTTATGCATACTGTTGGTTGCATGTGGCAATGTGTACAATGGAGTAATGGTTGTTGTTATGCATGTATGGTTGTGGCTATGATTATGCATGTATAGTAGGTCAAACATGCCTTGTGAAGTCATTGTATCCAATTTAGGTCATCATGTTGCTATTGGTTGTTATGATGCTAATGAGCTAGTTGAGATAGAGCAAGGGATGTAGATGTTAGATGATCAGTGTGGTTATATGCACATGTGTTAGATGATTTGTTTGTTTGTTTGTTTTTGTTTTTTTGTTTTGTTTTGTTTTTTTTTTTTAGATAACTTGACGATTATGTTGTATGTTGTTGATGAGTATGATATATAGCTTATTTTTGTTATATGCTATTAAATTGAGGATTAGGGTCATTTCATTGAGATATTGATGTTATAATTCGGATTGGTCATATGCGTGATCTATATGTTCATTTTCTTGAAGATCTTGATGGTATATGTATTGTGTTAACCTGGTTTTACCTATGCAAATGCTTATGGTTGCGATATTCAGGTATGAACCAACATATTTGTGAGATGGTGTCATACTAATCTAGACATTGCATATGTGTATGAGTTTACGATGTGAACATGTTAGTTAGATATTGTTATGGATATTGTTAGAGTAAATATTTGCATACTACCATCAGTGATCAAAACTCCTCCTTTATATCATATTAGGGTCCCATTATGAAATTTTTGTCATTCCACCTACGTCCTCATTCCAACATTTTCTCACTGATGGTAGCCCTAGTAAAAAACCTCACTCCCCCTCAAAAATATATACTTGCTGGCCCACCTTCATGTCTTACTGAGCATACATCAATTATGAAAGTTTATTTCATCATGTCTCTATGTCAGTGAAGTCACCATGAAGTCTTGCTCACTCAAGATTTTCATTAGGTCTCTAGGTTTCATTTTTTCAAGGTCCAATAAAACACCATTTCACTACATAAGGCCAGCAAAAGTATGAGAGTGAAGACCAATAATATCCATTTTTCATTTAAAGAGGATTTGTAAATATGTGAAGATGCTTGCCAAAGTTCTAATTTTGATTTCAAGTATGAGTTTCATCCCAAACTGTAGTTTTATTCCAAAAACAAAGATGTATTTCTATTTTTAATATTTATGTAATTTTATGTCATTACATGTAATAAGTAACTTTTCCCAAAGTTTCCAACTCAGTTCCACATGCCAACTGGACATTAAATGTCAAAACAAAAAGTGTCTACTCCACTAATTGATCAATTTGCAAAGTAAAAGCACAAGGTAAAAGGGTATTAGTGCAATGTTTCAAAAGAACTTTCAAAACATTGGCAAATGGATTTTAAATAAACAAAGTCAAATGCTATAAATTATTTAAAACCTTCCAGGCATCCATTTTCCCCTCATTTTCTCTTGTCATGGTCGAACAACCTCAACAAAGGAGAAATTTTCGAGTTTGACAGGTGAAACCAACAAAACAGAATTTTCGTTGCACGTTTGTGCATTACGCTGCGCGTTTCAGCATCACACTGTGTGTTTGACCAGGAGGGCATGTTTCTATTATATGCTACGCGTTTGACCAGTGAAAGGGTGCGTTTCAGTTGAGAATTGCACGTTTGACCAGTGAAAGGGTGCGTTTCAGTTGAGCATTGCGCGTTTGACCAGTTGCCTAATTTTTCATTGTTTTTCTGCAGATTTGATTTTCCTCTTGGGAAATCAACTTTTTGCTGATGTAATTGATCATGTAAATGTAATTATGGTCTTTTTACTACTACCTAGGGTAAATACATTAGGTAAATAGACTTTTTGAGGTGTAATGAATCAGTTCATTGTAATTAGGGATGAGTCACTTTGACCACCCTACACTATAGCTATTAGTTCAGATTTTGGTGGCACTGCTCCTCCTCTCATGGATTCAACCCCTGATGGCTAGGAGGAGTTTTTTTTAGGCCTATATCTTGTATTTTTCAATCTTTTCAAAGGTTGGACCCAGTAGGATGTTGTGCTAGTGATCAGAGACACTACTATACCAAATTTTGGCCAGTATTAATATATGTGTTTTAGCTATTTATTTGGGATACATGTGGTATGGATGTTTAGCATTTTTTATTCTTTGTTATCATTTGTATGAATGTTTTTTAAGCTTATAAACCCTTTCATGTCTATTATATGGTATTTTTCAAGTTGATAGGCAGAATACATGTTTGCTCATGCTCTATTTTGAGAAAGTTATCATAATTTGTCCATTTTTTCTTCTATTTAGGAAGAATACATCTCATATGCTCTTCATAACTCCTCATCAGTATTAAATCATCTCACTAAACCACCTTTTAAGTGCTAAGATTCATGCCTACCTTGCCCCTTTGAATGCTTGCACTCATAACTGATTAGCCCTGACCTAGCCTCTTTGACCTAATACCTTCATCCAGCGATAACCCCACCAAATCAAATCAAACAACCTTTGCACTTTATACCTAGCCTAAAACTCTAATCCATCCAACCCTCTTGGCTGTGATTTTGTGGAGAGAGCCCTCTCTGGCTTGATAGGGCTAGCTACCAAGTCAAAAGGTTGGTCTGTGGTTACCTCAGCTAGATTCTTCCTCAGCCTTGGAGATCCAGAGGGGTGATAACATACTGGCGCTGTTACCGGGGACGAAAGGTTCATTTTCCTGGGGTGTACAACAAGTTTTCATTGGAATTTGGTCCTTTAGATGATGAGACTAAGTTTCATAAAGGTTGATCCCATAATTGCAGTGTCAAGATTGTAAGAGCTGGCTTCAAGAGACAAACAAGACAAAATTTGCATCTTGATCCAGTTTATTCAGTTGAAGATATTTAGATCTTGTTCAAAAAGTGAAGAAGGTTACAAATCACAAGTTCAATCAAACCTCATTACATTGGTAAACTCTTGATCGTTACCAATTTAAATTTCTCTCTTGAAGACTTTCCTTTGCTGTGAAGTTTGAGGATATCTTTGTTCTGCCCAAGTCTGAAGTCTTTTACCTCACATATTATTTGACCTTGTTAAGATACTAGCTACGAAAAGATATACCAGGTCAAACCCTGACCTAAATCCTCCTTCTCCAGTTGATGATCTTGAAATATTGTTAAGAAAACTTAAAGTCCCTTTCCCCGACATTGAAAGCACAAAATGGAAAGGACCAATTCCTTGCCAGATCAGATACTTAGTATTGAGGATATTCCTTTTGACATTAAATTTGAGCTATCCCTATTTCATTCAAAGTCTGAATCTTGTCTTACAGAGGAAGTGTTTGATCCCACAAAGTTTGATTCATACGTACCCACCTCAAAATATTTGTTAATCAACCTTCTGCTACTTCTCAGTCTTCAAAACTTGAGCATGAGGTTTGGTCTAATTTTAAGAAACTTCAAAGCCTAGTTGATCAATTACAAATTACTACAGAAAAAGCCTATATTCAGTATGAGCTTGAAAGATTATCTTTTTCCATGCCCCCTACTGCACCTCTAAAAACATCTATATTGCCACCTCCATCTTCATCCCAACCAAAACAACCCATTGTAGTTCCCATTCACCATCCCCCAACAGTCACGACAAGATTTGCACCCTTAGTATTACCTGGTCAGTTGGCAACTTTACCTCAGACCTATGGCTAGAGACTTCCTCTTTTTTATGGCGTCCCGAGAATCACAACACAACAACATATTGATAAAATAGCTGATTTCATTGATTTAGAGGAGGTTTATGAGGATGATGCCAAAATGAGACTAATGGCTCAAAGTTTTTCTGGAGATGTGAAAAAAGGATTCCGTGGTTTAGCAACTCTCTCCATTGATACCCCAACAAGGCTTAACGAGTTTTTCTTAGCCAGGTGGTGGGAAAAGAAAAATCCATTACGGATCTTGGTGGAATACAACACATTGAAAAGGAATCCTAACGAGACGATTCAGGAGTTCACTATAAGGTTTAATTAGATCTATAATTCCATTCTAGATAACATGAAACCTCCACCTGATTTGGCACTTCAACATTACCTAGATGCCTTTGATCCGGAGATGGCTTATCAACTAAGGGAAAGAGATCCTGCAACTCTGGAAGAAATGCAGAATAATGCAGTAAGCATGGAAGAAAACTTGATGATTAAAAAGTCTCAGTTAAAACATGAGAAACTGAAAAAGAAAGTAACCATCAAAGAAGAACCTTCTTCTTCCACCAATCTTAAACTAGATGCATTGATCAAAACCATGGAGAGGATGGCCGACCGGATGATAAATTCAGATAGACCTCAGGAGCCACAAGTTAGAAATCTGAACTTCAGAAACCAGCAACAACCTCAGTACAGGATAAAACAAAGAGAGCAGAAAGCTTTTGAAGCATCGACATCTCAGTAGCCAATTCAGACACCCTTGCAACAGAATTATGCTCAAGGAGAATTTGATGATGAAACAGATCTGATTGTCGAGGAAAACTACTTCCTTAGGGAAGATTACCATCTCATTTTCTTGATTGAAAATTAGAAGTATGTCAAGAAGGCGGATGATCCTAAAGATGAAGATTACATACTGGAAAATTACTATGTATTGGAAACTCAATCCAGTGATTATAAAAGAGGATACTTGAATGCACTCAGCTCTCAGAAAAAGCAATATTCCTTGAGAAATAGGGATGTCCCGATTACTCCTATTTAGAAAAGGACATTGCAGCAGAAGGATACCCAACAGAAGACAAACCCTCAAGATAATCAAAGAAAAGGTAAAGAGCTGGCAGCAGCTAACCAAAGCAAAGTAAATAAGCCATCTACAAGCAATCCAAACAAGGACCATGACAGTCAGAAGAAGGATCAGACACCAAAATATCTGCCCGAGAAGAGAGACATCATCCAAAGAGAGGTAGATAAATCGAGTTCATTCAATCTAGAAACTGAAATTTCAAAGTTGAAAGTGTCAATCCCTCTTACTGAACTAGTCAAAAATAGCCATTACAAGTCTAATATAATTAAAATGCTCAAAGTTGATCCTATGTCCGACATGGTTAATGTTGAAGATGACCAACCTGAATTAATTTTTGGTCCAACCATAGATGGTCAGTCAGGAGATAGTGAGGTTCCTCCATTTTACCTAAGTTTAAGAATCCACCAATGCATTCTTCACAACTCCATGCTTGACTCCGGAGTCTCTCATAATATAATGCCCAAAGCCATCATGGAAAGGTTGGGTCTAGATATAACTCATGAATACCATGACTTGTACACCTTTGATTCTAGTAAGGTCCATTGTCTTGGTCTAATCAAAGATCTGGTAGTATCCTTGGACCAAATCTCGGAAAAGATTTTTTTAATGGATGTGGTGGTAGCTGATATACCACCATGGTTTGGTATGTTATTGTCAAGATCCTAGGGAGCGAAACTAAGAGGAACATTGCAGTTAGACTTCTCCTATGCCACCATCCCGGTTTTCGGCAATTGAGGAAATTGTACCAAGAAACCAAAATGAAATTCATGATACCTAGCAAGGAGAAGCCCAATAATAAACCTATAAATGATGTACATATAGATTTATAGTCATTTATTTTATGTAATGATAATGGATTGAATTATGTAGATAGTCAGCTTGTGGAAATTAAAGATGTACCCAAGATTTCCAATTGTCTAAGGACAGTATTAAATTAGGGAAAAGAAAAGATGCCAAATTCATTTGAACAACCATCTTATAAGGCAGATAAAGGCTCAGAACAACCATCAGAGAAGGTAATGGAAAATTCAGAAAGCCATGAAGACAAATTTTAGAAAGTTGACCCAAAGCAGAAATAAGATTTACAACCCTTGGAAGAGGAGCATGGCCTTTGGACCATGGACTTTGATGGTGCTCTTGGGAAAGATGGAGTAGGCATTGGCATTTGGATTCGAAGTCCACATCATTAGCAAGGTGAGCTCCCTCAGAATGTTAGATTATTCTCATACAAGTTAGCTTTTGATTGCACTAACAATGAGGCAGAGTACGAAGCGCTAATCACAGGTTTAAAGATCTTGAAAATATTGGGTGCATGAAAAATTTCTGTGTATGGTGATTCAAAACTTGTGATCAAGCAAGTTAAAGGTGAATATCAAGCTCACCATCCGCAAATGAGACAATATAGAAATGTTGTTTTAGATATTTTGAGGATGTTTCCTGAATATACACTTTCAGTTGTACAAAGGAGTTAGAATCTTATGGTAGATTCATTAGCTACAACGGCAAGCAATTTACAAATCTCCATTTTTTCAAACAAGAAATTTGAGATTCATGTAAAGCATCGGCCCTCTATTCCTAACAACTTGTGATATTGGCAAGTATTCTGGGATGAAAAATAGGTAAATAACTTTCTTCAGAGTGAAGGAGAG
The DNA here is from genome assembly GCA_031772625.1 of Pinus tabuliformis. Lineage (NCBI taxonomy): Eukaryota > Viridiplantae > Streptophyta > Pinopsida > Pinales > Pinaceae > Pinus > Pinus tabuliformis. The sequence goes on from CM062818.1 coordinate 1,164,262,630, forward strand.
TTTGAGAATTGTTCTATGGATGAATTTTACGACAAAGATGATTAAGTCATCGAGGCAACTCAAGTTGATATACTACAACTGAAGGATAACAATATTCTGAAAGGTCTTATACCTTTGGAAGATTTGTTTGATCAAGATGATGCAGCAAGGAAGCCTACTTTGGTTCCTACAGAGAAAGGTGTCGAAGATGTGAAAATTAGAACAACAGACATACCAAAAATGATCAAGCTATCCAAATAATTATCTCCTGAGGTAAAAGAGAAATATATTCATTTATTGTCTGAATTTTCTGATGTTTTCGTGTGGGATTATGCAGACTTGAAGGAGTATGATAAGAAAATAATTGAGCATACCATCCCAATTAAGCCCGATCAAAAGCCCTTCAGACAAAATATAAGAAGGATTAAACCAAGACTGCTACCATCCATAGAGAAAGAAGTTGACAGACTTTTGAAGGCGGGCATCATTGTTCCTATTATATTTTTCGATTGGATATCAAATCTAGTTCTGGTGAGAAAGAATACCGGGGAAATAAGGCTCTGCATAGAATTCCAAAACTTGAAAAAATATCTCTGAAAGATAATTAATCACTTCCAAAAATGGACCATATCCTTCAGAGAGTTGTTGGCATTTCTCAGCTGTCACTTTTGGATGGCTTCTCCGGTTTCAATCAAGTTTTAGTGCATGAAGATGTTCAGGACAAGACAACATTTACCACACCTTGGGGCACATTCAAATATGCAAAAATACCATTCGATATAAAAAATGCAGGGGCCACTTTTCAGCTTGCCATGGACATAGCCTTTTCCAATGAAAAAGATGTTTTCTTGGTTGTATACTTATATGATGTAACAATGTTTTCACATTCAGATGATGAAAATTTTCATCATTTAAGAGTCATTCTCGAGAAATGTAGAACGTTTCGAATCTCTCTCAATCCAAAGAAAAGTTTGTTTGCTATGGAGGAAGGAAAACTTATCAGCCACATCATCTCAAAGGACGACATCTAGATTGACCCTTCACGAGTAGAAGCCATTCAGCAAATTGATTTCCCTCGCAGCAAGAAATAAATCCAAGCATTCAATGGTAAGATGAATTTCTTACACAGATTTATTCCTAATTTGGCTGAACATCTTAGAGAAATGACCAATATGTTGAAAAAGGATAATGATGTAAAGTGGTCCAAATAAGCCCGCAAGTCCTTTCATGCAATAAAGCTTGCCTTAACCACTACCCCTGTTTTAATCAATCCCGACTACTCCAATGATTTTATTATATTCTCTTTTGCTTCTGAGCATACCATGGCAGCAGTATTAATGCAGAAAAGGGATAAAACTGAGCTGCCAATAGCATTTTTCAGTCACAACATCAGGGATGCATCCCTTATGTACAAAATCATTAAGAAACAAGCCTCTACTTTGGTAAAGGCGGTGAAAGATTTCAGATTTTAATTTTACATTCGCATACTCTTGCTTATGTGCCTAATGCAGTGGTAAAACAAGTTCTTGTGCAGAATGACCTGGAAGGTAGAAAGGTAGATGGATAGCAACATTATTAGAATATGATCGTGAGATCAAGCCTACCAAGGTGATTAAGGGTCAAGGCTTAGCCAAACTCATGGCTGAGTCAAATCTCCATGCTTTAGATATCAACCTTGTAGTAGCATTGTCCGACAATCAAGAAGAAATAGATCTCATTTAGGTATCTAATATCTCTCTATCATCTCCACGATATTCTGATATTATTTATGTTTTGCAACATCTAAATCCCCCTCCAGACATGTCTAAGGCTAAGAGCAGGTCATTGAAGTTGAAGGCTTCAAAATATTGTATTATGGACAACGTACTTTATTGGAAGGATCTTGGAGGTGTGTTGCTGAACTGTTTGACTGAAGATGAGTCTAAAGATGTAATAAATGACTTCCAGAAAGGAGATTGTGGGGGCCACTTGTACTGGAAGACCACGGCCAACAAAATACTGAGAGTGGGTTACTATTGGCCTAAACTTTTTGTAGATATCTACAAAGCAGTGATGATTTGTCATGAGCGCCAAGTTTTTGAGGTAAAAGAAAACTTCTTCCTTTGCCTCTATAACCTATTTCAGTTCATGCACTGTTTCAATAGTGGGGCCTAGATTTGATAGGTGAGATTAACCCATCATCATCCGTACAACACAAGTGGATATTGACAACTACACACTACTTTACCAAGTGGATTGAAGCAATTCCTACCAGGCAAGTAACATATTCAGTTATCATTAAGTTTTTAGAAACTAATATCTTGTCCCGTTTTGGTTATCCTAATAAGATCATCATAGACAATGCGGGAGAATTCAAGTCTAAAAAGATGATTGAGTTTTGTGACAAATATAAAATTAATTTGGGACGTTATACAACATACTATCCACAAGGAAATGGTTTAGCCAAGTCCTACAATAAATCCTTAATCAACATCATCAAGAAAATGTTGGAGGCCAACAAAAAGAATTGGCACAAAAAGTTGATCAATGCATTGTGGGTAGATTGGGTGAGTAGTAAGAAATCTCTTGGGCTTTCTTGTTTTCAAATTCTGTATGGAGTAGATATTGTCTTTCCTTCATCATTAGCAATCCCGGTCATGAAATTGTTACAAGAAGCAGGAAGTGAAGAGAATGATATGCATCGCCAGATCAATCAAATGATTCACCTACAACAAACACGGGATGACGTACTTCAAAATACCTCTAAGCTCCATGATAGGATAAAGAAAATCTATGACTGGAAGACAAAGGAAGATGATTTCAAAATTAGAGATGTGGTGCTTCATTGGGATGCCAGAAACAGAGACAAGGGTAAGCATGGTAAATTCGAAAATCTGTGGAAAGGCCCTTATCAGATTTCAGCTTTCTGAGGACAAAATGCTTTCTTGTTGGATGAGATGAATGGAGAACCATGCTTAGGAGGACTAGTCAATGGTAGGCTCCTTAAGCACTATATTTTCTAAAATAGGCCGGTTTCATTGTACATAACAGTTTAATTTTCTGCAAGTGTGAAGTAGAGAATCGCTGGAGTTTGGAGCCCGAAGTGAAGGCCATGGAGCTTCATTGATTTTTTGCCATTTTCAAAGTTCAGTCGTCAGATAAGTAAGTCATTTTTGAGTCAGTTTGTGTTATTTGAGTTGTCAAAATTCAGTCATGCATTTCAGTTTGATTTTTTGACCGTATTGGCCCACATGGTTAGGCACTTGGTCTACGGTGTTCTTGACACCTCCAAGGAGCTGCCATCCCCAAATAAGGCCGATGTTAGAGTCAGTATTTGCATACTGTCATCAATGATCAAAACTCTTTTATATCATATTAGAGTCCCACTCTGAAATTTTTGTCATTCCACCTAGGTCCTCATTAAAAAATTTACTCATTGATGGTAGCCCTAGTCAAAAACCTCACTCTCCCTCAAAAATATATATTTTTTGGCCCACATTCATGTCTTACTGAGCATACATCAGTTATGAAAGTTTATTTCATCATTTATCTATGTCAATCAAGTCACCATGAAGTCTGCTCACTCAAGGTTTTCATTAGGCCTCTAGGTTTCATTTTTTCAAGGTCCAATAAAACACCATTTCACTGCATAAGGCCAGCAAAATTATGAGAGTGAACACCAATAATATCCCTTTTTCATTTAAAGAGGATTTGCAAACATGTGAAGATGCTTGCCAAAGTTCTAATTTTGATTTCAAGTATGAGTTTCATCCCAAATTGTAATTTTATTCCAAAAACAGAGATGTATTTCTATTTTTTTTATATTTATGTAATTTTATGTCATTATATGTAATAAGAAACTTTTCCCAAATCTGTCAACTCAGTTCCACATGCCAACTGGACATTAAAACAAAAAGTGTCTACTCCAACAATTGATCAATCTGAAAAGAAAAAGCACAAGGTAAAAGGCTATTAGTGCCATGTTTCAAAAGAACTTTCAAAACATTAGCAAATGGGTTTTAAATAAACAAATTCAAATGATATCAAGTATTTAAAACCTTCAAGACATCCATTTTCCCCTCATTTTCTCTTGTCATGGTCAAACAACCTCAACAAAGGAGAAATTTTTGAGTTTGACAGGTGAAACCAACAAAACAAAGTTTTCGTTGTGCATTTGTGCATTACAGTGTCATGCTGCATGTTTGACCAGGAGGGTGCTTTTCTGCTATATGTTGCGTGCTTGACCAGTGAAAGGGTGCATTTCAGTTGAGCGCTGCGCATTTGACCAGTTGCCTAATTATTCCTTGTTTTTCTCCAAATTAGATTTTCCTCTTGGGAAATGAACTTTTTACTGATGTAATTCGTCATGTAAATGTAATTATGGTCTTTTTACTATTACCTAGGGTAAATACAATAGGTAAATATAATAGGTAAATAGACTCTATGAGGTGTAATGAATCAGTTCATTGTAATTAGGGATGAGTCATTTTGACCACCCTACACTCTAGCTATTAGTTCAGATTTTGGTGGAACTGCTCCTCCTCCTATGGATTCGACCCCTGATGGCTGGGAGTAGTTTGTTTGAGGCCTATATATTGTATTTTTCAGTCTTTTCAAAGGTTGGACTCAGTTGGATGTTGTGCTAGTGATCAGAGACACTATTGTATCAAATTTTGGCCAGTGTTAATAGATGTGTTTCAACTATTTCTTTGGGATACATGTGGTATGGATGTTTAGCATTGTTTCTTCTTTGTTATCATTTTTATGAATGTTTTGTAAGCTCATAAACTCTTTCATGTCTGCTATATGGTAATTTTCAAGTTTATAGGTAGAATACATGTTTTCTCATGCTTTGTTTTGGGAAAGTTATCATAATTTTTCCATTTTTTCTTCAGTTTAGGAAGAATACATCTAATATGCTCTTCCTAACTCCTCATCAATCTTAAATCATCTCAATAAACCACCTTTTAAGTGCTAAGCTTCATGCCTACCTGTCAGGCGGAAAGAGTCGATTGTGCGGACACAACCAACCTCCCTAGGAGCCTAAGACTCTCTAGTGACAAACAAGACAAACAAGAGCAATCCTTCTCTAAACATGCATTTACTATATAAGAAATCAAGTGTTTAGATCCTACCTGTAATCCAACGCTGTTGTAGCAGTCCAGCTCCGCTGATCCGGATGAGCTCCTCCTTCACTTTGAAACCTGCATCCACTAACAATCAAACGATTAAATAGCACTTGATAATCTCATAGAATAAAACATATTTAACACATAGACCAAGGAGTACATGAAACAACTCATAAATAACAAGTTATTGAGAAGAATGGACTCATTTGCATTAATAGGTAACAAAAGGAACAAATACAACCTGAGCCTTGGTGTTGTGCAAGTCCCTCCCAGGGTCCATCAAGAGTTCTCCTTTACTTTGACAAAGCTCACCCACTTCCAAATAGAACAAGCAAAGATGGCAATCTCTCCTCACAAGCTTCTAAATGGGAGTCCTAATTCCTACAGCATCTACCCTTAGAAATGTATAGCTTCCAACCTCCTCTCCTTCTGGCCCAATGCCTGTATTTATAAGGCTCAAGAGGAAGTTAATCAGGTCCACCATCAATGGGATAATCCCCTCTTTGGATGGGATAGCTCCCTTATTGATGGGATAAGTTCCTCTTTGGTAGGGGTGCATGAACCATCTGGAGGCGCTCAATACACGTCGAACAACCTTCTAGAATGCTCTAGAAATGACCACAAGTAACTTTTTAAAGATGAAACTTGCGAATTTTGACCTTTACAGGGGGACGCACCTGCCCCTTTACATACAGAGCGTCCAAAGACGCAACTTTTGTGAACATTGGGTGCGTACCCGCAGGTAAGGTTAAGAGAACCTGCGTACCCAGAGATAAATACATTTATAAAGACTTTCTCTCTTTTTGGAGTTTGACATGGAGAGCATAGGTATAAGACTTGCCTAAGAGGATAGCATGACTGTTGATAGAGCCATACTAACTGTAAATAGTCATGGTGACATTTTTTAGTGTAACAGATTGCCCCCTAAAGTGCGAAGCCTGTAATAGATTAGGGTTTTGTATTATCTAGGAAGGGTGAAGCGCTTTATCATTTCAAGGATTATCTCGTGGAGAACCTGGTCAGAACCTGCAATTTTCAACATAAAATACATGTATAAGATTATATCATCACTGAGGTAGGCATTCCCATACTCAGATCAAAACTTTAACTAACAGACTAACTACTCTGATACAGGAATGATCTTGCAGTACATCATAATCATAGACTTTTGTAGACACAGTATGGGCGCAACCATCTATTTATGATTAGTCTACTTAGATAATGAATACAAAACTCCTCGCAGCCTGGATGGTGGAAACTAGATCCAGGGTCTTCATCTCTACTTCCCGAATTGGTACGATTCTAGCCATGCGAATAAATGAGTTGATGTCGAACATGGTAGAAACCACTTGATTACCAGTCGATGATGTAAACTGTTAACAAGTGTGAGAGAGACCACCAGTAATGTCAATGGTTCTCAAAGTACCCAGTACAATCCATGAGATGTGAATGAATGAGTTGATGTCGAACATTTCACGGAATCCTTTGATCGAAAGTCAATGATGTAAACTGACGTCAAAGGCGAGAAACCTGCCATTGATGCATGAAGACTTCAAGGTACTGACGATTTCTAAGTCATCTCTCTAGATAATGTGCTGATGTCGATAGAAAGCGACCCGTTGCAGGCAAGCCCACAACACGAAATCATTGTTCAAGTTGAAGAAATGTTGCTGTAAGGACTGACTCAGGGATGGTCAAATGGATGACAAGTATTTTGCAGATGAAAGTTTTGCTTGCAGACCTCTTGAACACATAACGACACGACAGATGGTTTGGTGATGAATAACTCAAAGTTAATCCCCAGAACCCGGCTGAAGACTTTCAAAGTGGTTTGATCAACTGTGAGGTAAAGGATTTCCCAACCCAGGTGAATGAAAAGTGTCGTGTCCAAGAGTGGTAATAAAGTTTCTTCTGAGACAAAAGATAACAAATAGGCTCATTCTTCTCTCTTTTCCCCCACCATTTCTGGCAAGTACCTCTTTATTTTTAACAAGCTTGAGGAGGATAACATATGCTTGATTATAAGCTCATCCTTCGGATGAGTGAGTCCAACCTAGTTTTGAATCGAACCCTAGGAAGGAGTGGTTCGTTCCTATTTGTAATTGAACAGGTCCTTTACTGTGAAATGTTTAACGAGTCCAATATAGGAGAAACTCGGCGTTTTTCAATTTTAGAGAGTCTGAAAAACTTAAGAAGACTCCAAGTTGAACTTTTTCGTAGATTTGTGTCCTTCAAGCCCAAAAAAGTAAAAAATAATACCTGGGGGAACCACTTGATCTTGCGACCAAGGAGTACTTTCATAATTAGTGTCACTGACCTGAAAAGTAAAAAGTGATCAAGGACACGTCGTTTTATTTCCGTATCGAGTTTGAAACGACAAAAACCCGGCAATCTTTTCCTGATTTTACGGTCAGAAAAGAGCTATAAGGGGACCGTCTTTTAATTCCGTTTTAACGAGTGTAAAAGAAACGCTCGGCAATCTTTTCATATTTTAGGAGTCAGAAAAGGGCTTAAAAGATGACTCTGATATTTTGGTTCGTGAAAAATGACAATTTTCCCTCTAAATCCCTTTGTCCTGCACAAAAACGACACATTACTCATACCTGTTTAAGATAGGCAAAAATACATTGAAAAATATCCTTCCATGGTGAAAAATGAACAAACCTAGCATTCATTCATCCAAAAAACCTATAAAAAGACTTTTTACCATGTCATTTTTACCATTTTACTGTTGAGGTTGAAAAAAGGGCTTTTGGTAAGAAACTTCCCGTGGTCGCTGCGGAGAATCCGACCGTCAGAATCGAACGCCGTCTCTTCCAGGTATTTCACAACATCCTCCTCTTCAATTTCATCCGATTAAAAGTTTGTTTTAGGTTTTAGTTTTGATTTTTGGGGGGTTTTGGGTTTCAAAAATCGCTCTGCGGGGTACGCAGGTGCCCTTAGTGTGACCTGCGTCCCCCGACTTTTTCCTATACAGGAAAAAGGTCGGGGGACGCAGCCCACCTTCAGGCCAGCTGCGTCCCGACGCTCTGTGTCCTAAACGCGGGGTGCGTCCCCCGCGAAAGGCAGAATTTGAAACCCCAAACTCCACACACAACCATTTAAAATTTCCCAAATCAATTCTAATCTTTGTTTCTTGGTGTGTAGGGCACTCACCATGTTGGATTGGAGAGAAAGAGAGCACGAGGACGTTGATTTAGCCGCAATTAATCATCAACCTTCCATTGATGCCCTAAAAGCATGCAGACTATATAAATACTGGGCCATACCTGGCATGAGGGCTCAGGTGAGATTCTTGGAGTGGCTGGTTGAGAGATGGAACATTCATGAGCAATGTTTTTACATCGGAGGGCACCAGCTCGAGATAGAGCCCTCTGACATATACTTTCTCACTGGCTTGCCAAATAGGGGCGAGCAACTCAATCTAGCCGGGACTAGGCCGGGTGGCCAATCCCTTGCTAGTCTCTGGCAGATTGGTGCACACCCAATGCACACCATGCGAAAGGCGTAGAAATCAAACACATCTCTCTGCGTGAACTCAAGGTTATAGCTTTCACGGTTACCAGAATTTGCGGTGCAGCCGCTTTACATATTGCCACCGGGTCCCAAATGCGGATGGCGATTGACTGTTTCCAAGGCACCATTTTCAACTGGTGTGATGCTGTGTCGGCCAATATGAAGGGCCAACTGACTAGGGCAAAGAACGGACAACTGAAGACCTTTGGATATGGGCCTCTAGTTGTGAGCTTTGCCTTAGAGAGAGTTCCAATGCTGATCCCTCAGCAACTCACTGTTGAAATCTTGGGTCCTCGGGAGCCAAAGCTGATACGATGGGTTACGGTGATGGCCCGGCATCCTGACGAGGGCACGGCGGTTGTTCGATTCCCTGATAGTTATTTTCACTGGTTAGAGGACCAGGTTTTTTCGATCCAGGACTTTCCGTATGCCGGAGTAGATTTTCGAGGTGATCCGGACATGGTTCTTCCACAGGGAGAACAATGGGATGACAGAGGTACTTTATTTTTCACAAGTTTTCAAATTATATATATTTTTTTGTTTTTTATATATATCGTCTCAAAACTGACAGTAAAAATTTTCAAAATGCAGATGTTGGTCCACAGCGCCCAGCCAACCTCCGGCCTTTTGAGAGGAGACATCCAGTTGCACCGGTACCGGCTCCACAGGATGCGGCTGCAGAGTCACTAGCTGAGTTGGAGCAGGATCTAGAGCGTCTGACGGTGGATATACCTGAGACTACCATAGATGATATTCCTATCAGACTTCAGCGCTATGTAGTCGCAGTCCCTGGGCCGTTTAGGAGATTTTTGTGTAAGGTAGCCCGTGCAGTGGTGTCGTATAGGGAGCACCACCAGTGATTGGCTAGTCACTTTTGTAGACACATGTGACATTTTGACTTTTTGTACTTATCATTTTGCCGATCATAAGGTGTTTTTCAACCTATGATCGAAGACGATGTATATTTTTTTGACACACTCCTATCTATATATATATCACTATTACCGGCTTATCTTGTTTAACATATGTGATGAAATGTTTTTAAATTTACTTGCATGATTATCGTAAATGTCTGTCCAACATTCGAGAAGCAATTGCATCTGCTAATGTATTTAAAGACCTTGGAATATGCTGATATTCAATGTAATCAAATTCACGTTCCAAGAGACGCACTCTCAAAAACAACCTTAATAACACAGGATTTCTAATGGCATATACTCTATTAAGCTGTAATACAACAAGTTCAGAATCTAACCTCACTATCAAACGTCGAATTCCAAATGAAATAGATTCGGATAATAATTCAACCACTGCACTGTATTCTGCAATGTTGTTCGTTGTTTGACCGAGGCTTACCCCATGCATAGAAACTAACTCGTCAGAGGGCGAATAGATAACCCAAGCTGCGGAAGAGATATTCCGTGTACTACGACAAGCACCATCAGCAAATCCAATGTATGTTTGGAGAGGCGTCGACATCTGCAATATCAAGAGTAAAACCAAGATAAGCCAGAATAACGACAAAAACACACTCTCTAAGCTAAGCACACTAACTAAACTAACAAACACACTAGCTAGAAAGAAAACCTAACCTAACTAAAAATTCTCCATACCCACCATTTAAGCATAATACCTCTTTAGGTAAAGTCCATTTCTGGGTTTACCCAAAGAGTCCCCATCAAAATCTACCAGCTCATAAGCCCCTTTTGCTAGCTTTCGCTTTACAATGTAGGGTCCATGCCACATAGGAACGAATTTTCCAGCACCTAGCTTATCGTTAGCTTGATCATATAATAGCACTAGGTCTCCCTCCGAAAAACTTCGAGGGGTCACATTTCTATCATACTGAGCTTTCATTCGCTTCGCGTGAGTCTCGATTGCCAATGCAGCGTCACGTCGAGTCTCATCTAATTTAGCTAAGTATAATAAACGTTTCTCCTCTTCGGAAGTAGCTGGAAGTAATTCGACAGCCATTTGAAGTGATGGGATTTCGCATTCAATGGGTAACACAGCTTCCAAGCCATAAACTAGCTGGAAAGGAGTGAACCCTGTTGAAGTTTTCACTGAGGTTCGGTATGCCCATAGCGCTGAAAATAACATGTTGTGCCAATTCGACCGATGAATACCAATGGTTCGTCGGATCATGATAACCAGAACTTTGTTGATAGACTCAACCAAACCGTTGGCTTGCGGATAATAAGGAGTAGAGCTATCGTGGCGCAAACCAAGCTGGCTTGTAAGCTCAGTCATCATGATGTTTCGAAAATGGCTCCCATGGTCAGTGATGATTGCTTGTGGGACACCAAACCTAGTTATAATATGATTGAATACGAAAACTGCAGCTGTTTTGCCGCTTGCGTCGAATGTAGGCATCGCCTCGGCCCATTTAGTAAAATAATCAACCGCGAGGATGATATACGCATGCCCCCCGGCCGAGTGAGGGTTACAAGTAATAAAATCGATACCCCATTTGGCGAATGGACCAACGGCAATTATAGGGTGGAGAGGAGCAGGTGGTGCGCGCATCTTGCGATCAAACACTTGACAGTTGTGGCACTTCCGGACTGCAATGATACAATCTTTAAACATAGATGGCCAGAAATAGCCAGCGCGCAACACCTTCTGAGCTGTGGCATACCCAGACATATGACCGCCACATGCTCCAGAGTGACAATCATTCAAAACCCTCTCAGCCTCTTCGTGAGTTAAACAACGTCGAAAAACTAAGTCTGCCCCCCGGCGATAAAGTGTATCTCCAATAATTTTGTATTGCTGGGATTGAAACCGAATTTTTCGACGTTCCGCCTTTAGAGTACTTGCCCCCTAGCAGTTGTTTTGTCAAAATATAAATCATAGGGTTGCAATCCGAAATAACTGTAGTTTTACGGAGAAGAATGTAGTGACGAAAACGCTGGACAGCTTGAACGGCTGCCAGGGCCAATTTCTCCACATGCGAATATTTTAGCTCAGTGGGATTTAAGGTCCTACTAAGATAATATATCACATGTTCCGCTCCGAATTCATCTTCTTGAACTAACACCATTCCAATGGTGGAATGCGAAGCTGCGAGGTATAAGAAGTAGTCCTGGTTGTAGTTGGGAGGATGCAACAACGGTGCATGGGTCAACGCGTGTTTAAGTGCATCAAAAGATTGTTGGGCAATCTCGTCCCAAAAGAATTGAGCGTTCTGTTTCAACAACCGTGTAAAACCTTTAGTGACCTCGGCGTAGTTTGGAATGAATCGGCGTAAAAAGTTTGCTTTCCCTTGCAAACTTTGGAGTTGGCGCAAACTCGAAGGAGGAGGCAATTTGATGATAGCTTCGACCTTCGAGGGATCGACGCGAATGCCGGCTTTTGAAACAACAAATCCCAGCAATCGACCCGTCTCTATACAGAAAACACACTTGTGGGGATTCAACCGAATTCGATAATGCCTACACCTCATAAAGATTGCTCGTAAGTGGACAAGGTGATCAGCTCGATGTAAAGAATGAGCAGGCAAATCATCGAGATACGGTTGCACAATGTGCTTGATGTCATGAAATGCATAAGACATCGCCCGTTGAAAAGTGGCCCCGGCATTCTTAAGCCCAAAAGGTAATTTGCAATAAGCAAATGTCCCCCATGGACAAATGAATGCCGTTTTTGGTTGGTCGGCAGGTAGAATATTGATTTGATTATAGCCCAAAAAACCATCCATAAAGGAAAACATTTCACTTCCGGCACAATCATCAATAATTTGATCGATATAAGGCGTAGGATAGTTGTCTTTTGGACAAGCTCGATTTATATCCCTATAGTCGATACAGATTCTTATTGTTCCTTGTTTCTTGTTGACCGGAACAATATTCGATACCCAATCCGTTAACGGGATCGGATAAATGAAACCTGCTTTCAACAGCTTTTCGACTTCTGCTTTAATCGCAGCCGCTTTCCGAGGGTGAATCTGACGCAACCGTTGCCGGACGGGTTTAGCATCCGGGTAGGTCTTTATTTCATGAACAACAATGGCAGGATCGATTCCCGGCATTTCCTCGTAAGACCAGGCAAACACATCGCGGAATTCTTGGAATAGGGCCTTGTAAGTTTGGATTTCATCTTCTGTACATGAGGCACCTATATGAATGTTCTCCTCAATTCCGGGCTTCACTGAAATATCAATGGGAATAGTACGAGAAATATTCCCTAAATTCAACTCTGAATCAGAATGTTTCGTTGGATTCTGAGCGTCTTTGACATATTCAGCGGTAAAGATAGATGAAAAATCATTTTCAAAAGCATCATCCTTAGGTAAAAACGAAGATCTGTGATGGAGATCTTCCCATGGTAGATCGTCTACACTTAGGATTTCGCGAAGTTGTTCGTCAGATGACACGACTTCGGGAAACGCTATCCGTTCTAAGGTTGAGGTGAAAAGTGATTCTTCACTGACCACATTCATTTGGTCGAGCTCGGTTGAACGCGAGTCGGTAAAAGACATGACAGCTTCATAAGCAATTTCATATGGACTCAAAGGCATAGCATCACCGAATGAGTCTATCTCAGATTCAGATGGGATGATCCAAGGATCATCATAAATAATGTTTTCTGATGTAATCATATGAATTGATGCAAATGAAGGGTCTGCGTTGATTGGAGGGAAAGGAAAAGTTCCCAGTAAACCGGAATCTTTAACTAAACCTACGCCAACGTCCCTATAAGGGATTGTCGTCTTACCGACATGCTGGATACTCTCTGAAGAGGCTGGGTCGGATGAAAAGTATGTCAGCTGATCAATGGTCACGATCTTACCGTTATGTGGAAACTTTATTACTCTGAAGACCGATGAAACGACTGCTGTCATAGCATATGACCAACTTCGACCCAAAAGAAGGTTGTAGTCTAGAGGGGCATCAACCACCTCCACATCCAGACTAACGGTTTTACCTTCTACCCCTATAGGCAATTCCTGTAGAATACCAAACGGACGGAACCCACGGCCATCAAAGGCCTTAAGGATGGTCGGGGATTGGTTCAACGAAGGAGAACCAAGCAATCTCCAACATTGAATCGACATAATACACGTAGAAGCTCCCTCATCAATCACAGTCCGATGAATAGGCCTGTTTTTTACTATCACTGGAATTTGGAAAGCCATTTGATGGGGTAGACGCGGTGTACTATTTTCTAGATCGAAGATTATCAGGTTCGGGTCCTGAACATCAACAGCTCCGATAGCCGACAAAAGTAATTTTCGTTGTGCTGGGCATGATTGCAGCACTTCTAAAGCCGACATTGCTGAGGGTGAAACAGCTAAGTCCTCAACAATGTTGTAATTCTGGGCCGCTCTCGCATGTGGATTGAAAGCAGACCTTCGAAGTACACCCTTGGCGGGCGGTTTAATTACTAAGTCCGGGTTAGGTTTCTCGATCTGTAGTGGATCGGAACCAGGAGCTGAGGTTGATGGGTTAGAGTGAGAAGATTCTGCTTCCTTACCATCAACAGGAGCCTTACTACCATAATCTTGCGATCGAGTCGCAATCCTCACATGAGACATCATCAAAATGGGTTCTTCACTGGCAGTCGAGGAAGAACCTATCATCTTACTTTCCTGCTTTGGAAATGGATCTTTTAACACAGCAGGAGTGGGAGAACCTTTGACTATTTTCACAACCTCGGCCCGATGAGGGCAATCTCTCGTAAAATGATCCTCTTCACAAATAAGACAAGGATATCGAGGTTTGCGCTTTTCGTCATTGGTTTCCGACTTTTCCGTTTTCTCCTTCGGAGCCTTGTCTGCTTTAGCCTTCTTCTTTCCTTTCTTCTTTCCACCGTTTTTTGATTTGGCCGTAGATGACTCTACAGCGTGAATATCGGCGGAAAGTTCAGGAGAAGACTCTCCTGTCGGGGAATCAGGCAAAGTGATAATAGGAGTAGTTGAAGCCTTGGAAGACTTCTTCTTGCTCTTTGTATTCACGATACCAATCATACCATCAGCGGCATGAGATCCCGAAGGAGCAGCAGCGATTTGATTCGACTTTGGAAGATCTGGAATTTTCTCGTGTAACGTACCCGACTGAGTGTAAACTAAGTCAAGGTACTGCGCCTGAGCAATGACTTGCTCCTCAGTAACTACTCCGGCCTTAGCTACATCTTCAGTAATCTTCGGTAATAATGATTTAACAAACCATTCAGCTAAGATTTGGTCCTGGATAAAAACTTTCACTAACCTTCTTCGACGTCTCCACTCATGAATGTGATCAGAAATATACGTGGACGTCGATTGTTTTAGTGAAGTTAATAACTCCGTGCCGTTATCGTATCTGACCGGCAACTGAAAGTGAGTTAAGAACGAGGTAGCTAACTGGCTAAAATTGTAAAAAGAGGCCCGTGGTAACTCAATGTACCACTTGGCCGCGAGACCAATGAGTGTACGCTGGAAAAGACGTAAGCGGATCGAATCATCCGAGATAGAATTTGAAGCACACCAGAGGTGGTAAGTCATCACATGATTGGACGGATCCTCTCCAGACTTACCTTCGAACTTGGGTATATCACTGGGCAACTTATTTGGCATTGGCGGCCAGAACGGAAGATATTGAATTGGATCATTCGTTAGGCGCGTCAAGTCTGGTAAATCCAAAGTTGCGATAAACGGTAACTGCCGGTTAGGATCTCTAAAACTCTGGGTCACAAGACCAGTCCCAGGAGGAGGATATCCAGGATAACTAGGAACAGGAGTCGCATTTGGGATATTATATCCTCCTGGAAAACCAGGATTAACCGGACCGTACTGGGGTTGTTGAGGTTGTTGATAAGTGTACCCAGGATACGGTTGATACTGGTAAACCGGTTGTTGGACAGCTTGCCCAGGTTGGTACTGTCCCTGGTACGGTTGTTGAACAAATTGAGGTTGAGTAGTGACAACCGTACTTATACCAGGCTGACCTGTAGGCATCTGGACCGTGGTTTGAATCGTAGATCCAGACAACGGTAAAGATGTCTGAGGAGTGGTTGCAGAGACAGTAGAAACCGGAGCTGTCGATACTCCAGAAGTAAGTGCGGCAGATGTAGCGGTAGTTGCAGCAGCCGTTTGAGATGGAGTACTAGGTGCAATTGGCGGCTGAGTAACTACCGAAGTTACAGAAGTTTGAACATTTGACTGGACAGGTTGCGGTTGCTGGGGTGGACCAGAAACTACGGGTTGTCCAGCTTGAGGTACCAACTGTAAACTTGGCTGCAACACCTGTTGACCCTGTGATGGATCCCACACTAACATTCCGGGGTATTGACCCGTAACAGGTTGAGGATACTGAGATCCATAACCGGATTGAGGATAGGATTGATAATTGTAAGGTGCAGTTCCCATACCTTGAACATATGATTGACCTTGAGGTGGTTGATAACCTTGACTTGAGTATTGACCTTGAGGTTGATAACCTTGAGGTAAATACAGATACTGGGGTTGACCTTGACCTTGAGGTTGATAGCCTTGAGGTTGATACCCTTGGGGTTGCCATCCTTGAGGTTGCCATCCTTGAGGTTGATATTGATACTGAGGTTGACCCTGGGGTACATATTGAGGCTGGGGTTGACCTTGAGGCATGTATTGCACCATAGGTACATACTGACCTTGAGGTTGCCCCCCAGACACGATTTGTGTACCTTGAGGTTGCCCCCCAGGCGTTAACTGAGGTTGCCCCCCAGGCGGTAATTGGCCACCTTGAGGTTGGGAAACAGGAACTGAACCTGACATCATGTAAATGTCTCCTACACCCAATGGTATATTACCATTGTTTCCAGCTAATAACCCATGATCAACGGGTTGAGGAGATGCCCCCGCAAAGGTACCAGAAAGTGATTGATACCCGGTGGGAACAGAAGGACCGCCGTGTAAGAAAGATTCAGGACTTTGAGTAAACACGGACGACTGACCAGACATATTTACAGGAGTATAAATACCTCCAGGTGGAAAAGGAGTACGAGGTGTAGAAAAACCTACCCCTGAGTTGTCTAAATAATTGGTTAACGAAAGGTACCAAGTAGTACTTCTAGGAGGACTGTAAAAGATAGATTCACGCTCCCTTAGATCAATAGTAAGTTGATCTTCAAGGTTAGAGACGCCTATTTCTTCCTCTGGAGCAAGTTCTTCAATAGCAATCAGACCAGTAGGAAGATTTTCGGTGATAACTCGTTCTACTCTAGGTGAATCTGGAACACTAGAAGTCGGAGTAACAGGTTCAGATATTTCAGGTTCTTCGCCTGTATCACTAGCAGACGAAAAACTACCAACAAGTTCAGAAACTGTAACAGCTTCGGGATTATAACCTGTCTCTAAGCCTTGGTAATCTGAATGGACTACCAAGGAAGATTCTCCTTCTTCAGGTGAACCTACTCTACTGCCACTAGGAGGAGTTACAAGGACCTTTAAACCTTCTAGATTACCGGGGTCGTCTCGAGGAGGTGATCCCCTAAGTCTACGGGATCTTCTCAACAATTCGGCCACAGAAACAACTTCAGGAGACCGGCCCCGAAGTCTACGGGACTGTCTCGGTAATTCCGCCACAACTAAAAACTTTTAACTACTACACACGAAAACAAAGTAAAATTTCAAATCAAACCACCTAAAGTCTCTAAAGAACCAAACAAATTTGAATCACACGCCTAAAGAATCTAGGGCGTCAAACCAAGCACAAACAGTAGCCTTCCAGACCGAAAACGCTAGTTGGTGATGAAGCCCAACATCACCGGATTCAGTACAGAAGTGGCGGGTGGAACAGTTACCCCGGCAACCTGCTTAATGAATAGATCGGCACAAGTTCCTCCACTTTAACCGTCTCGAGTGAAGTGAACCCCCCGGAAAATCCAAGTGAGTCTAGCCGACGTCTGCTCCCGGTACAGTGGGATCTTCCCTCCACCGTCACCTCGGTAGAATCCTAAAGATAATGGTCACTAAGGTTACCAACCGCAACAAATGCACCTGGGGGAACAGTCTACACTCCGACAGCACGCAAGGGCAGAGTATCAAGCTCAATCCCCTTGCCGGCTCCTTGACAATAATCCAAGGTTTACCGACAAGTGACCCCTAGCTCCTCGATAATGGTTAATCTGAGGTTTACCGTTTGTAATACGTGCGTGTCTGGCGTCGTTCCCAACGAGGGGGGATTGATCCCCTCACTGGTTCAGACACGAGCTCGTGCTTCTCCTTTAAGAGGAGCTTTCCCAGAGTACAAATGAGACAATTGGATTTATTCTATCACAAGATAAGCTACTTGTTTGGTTTTGTTGTCTTGGAGAGTTAATTACTCACCTACTCCAAGACACTAGCCTGATCTAAATTGGTGTTTCAGAGCCCTAGTAAATAAAAGTTACTACGTCGATTTTACTTTAAGCGTTAATTTTATGGTTTTTCTTAAAGACAAAAGGTAGCGGAAGTGAAACCAATGGTGTGTAGACTCGACTCAAACCACTAAAAAGATGCACCTAAGATTATTTACGCTACTTTCCATTTTTCAATGAAATTCTTAACTAAGAGAGTTGAGAGATGCAAATTTTATAGAAAACAACTTTCTTAGTAAAAACAATCAAAGAAACAATTCTCTCTATCTTTCCAAGCATACAAACATGACCACTCTTTACGTGCACAAAAAAAACTCTTTTTCTTTCAAAACTCTTCAAAGCTACTTGAAACAAAACTTTTCAAAGGAGATGTTTTTGTATTTTCTCTTTTTTAATAAAGCATATAAATCTATCTTAACGAAAATCAATCTTCAAAGCTATAAAATCTATGAAAACTTGACTCACAAGCAAATCAAAAATAAATTTACACTAAGTAAACCTAACGAGGCAAAAGCCTACAAAGATGATTCTAGGTTGTTTTACTTGACCAAAATCAAGTCAAGGACCAGCTAATGCAGAATCAAAAGACTAGTCAAAACAAAACTCAAATCTTTTTGTTCTTTTTGTAAAATGGAATTCAATACTCAATCAACAAGCACTTCGAAATTTGCCAAAGAGACAACTCAATGGTAAGTTGCTCTCACAGGTAGACTTTATGACAGGTCTGACTTCTAAGAATGCTGACAAAACCAGAGAGATCTAAGGCTTGACAACTTCTACCGCCAAAGTCACTACAAGACCTACTCAAAAATCAAACCCTAGGGCTTAAACTTCTATGAAATCCACTAAAACACTTAATGCTATCGAAACAAGTTCAGGTGAAGATCTTTGACAAGAGACTAATGGATCTGGGCAGTAAAAACTAAGAAAAATCAAAATCTAAGAGAAAAAATGCAAAAAATGGAATTTTCTTAAATTTTAGCAGGGGACGCAGGCAACCCGTTAAGACAGGTGCGGGCCCGCTCTGTGCACACAGCAACAGTGCGTCCAGGGACGCACTGTGCAATACTCAGAGGGTGCGTCCTACCGGAAAATTCAAGAAAAACTAAATTGAATCTAACCCTAAGCTAACCCACCCAAAAACAAAGTCACAGAGCCAAAAACCAGAAAATAAATGACTTTTCTCAGAGCAAAGTTGCATACAAAGGAAAAGACTTTCACATCAATGGAGTCCCCAGTGGAGTCGCCAATTTGTCAGGCGGAAAGAGTCGATTGTGCGGACACAACCAACCTCCCTAGGAGCCTAAGACTCTCTAGTGACAAACAAGACAAACAAGAGCAATCCTTCTCTAAACTTGCATTTACTATATAAGAAATCAAGTGTTTAGATCCTACCTGTAATCCAACGCTGTTGTAGCAGTCCAGCTCCGCTGATCCGGATGAGCTCCTCCTTCACTTTGAAACCTGCATCCACTAACAATCAAACGATTAAATAGCACTTGATAATCTCATAGAATAAAACATATTTAACACATAGACCAAGGAGTACATGAAACAACTCATAAATAACAAGTTATTGAGAAGAATGGACTCATTTGCATTAATAGGTAACAAAAGGAACAAATACAACTTGAGCCTTGGTGTTGTGCAAGTCCCTCCCAGGGTCCATCAAGAGTTCTCCTTTACTTTGACAAAGCTCACCCACTTCCAAATAGAACAAGCAAAGATGGCAATCTCTCCTCACAAGCTTCTAAATGGGAGTCCTAATTCCTGCAGCATCTACCCTTAGAAATGTATAGCTTCCAACCTCCTCTCCTTCTGGCCCAATTCCTATATTTATAGTGCTCAAGAGGAAGTTAATCAGGTCCACCATCAATGGGATAATCCCCTCTTTGGATGGGATAGCTCCCTTATTGATGGGATAAGTTCCTCTTTGGTAGGGGTGCATGAACCATCTGGAGGCGCTCAATACACGTCGAACAACCTTCTAGAATGCTCTAGAAATGACCACAAGTAACTTTTTAAAGATGAAACTTGCTCATTTTGACCTTTACAGAGGGACGCACCTGCCCCTTTACATACAGAGCGTCCAAATACGCAGCTTTTGTGAACATTGGGTGCGTACCCGCAGGTAAGGTTGAGAGAACCTGCGTACCTAGAGATAAATACATTTATAAAGACTTTCTCTCTTTTTGGAGTTTGACATGGAGAGCATAGGTATAAGACTTGCCTAAGAGGATAGCATGACTGTTGATAGAGCCATACTAACTGTAAATAGTCATGGTGACATTTTTTAGTGTAACACTACCTTACCACTTTGAATGTCTGCAATCATAACCGATTAGCCCTGACCTAGCCTCTTTGACCTAATACCTTCATCCAGCAATAACCCAACCAAACCAAATCAAACAACCTCTGCACTTTATACCTAGCCTAAAACCCTAATCCATCCATCCCTCTTGGGTGTGATTTTATGGAGAGAGCCCTCTCCGGCTTGGTAGAGCTAGCTACCAAGTCAAAAGGTTGGTTTGTGGTTACCTCAGCTGGATTATTCCTCAGCCTTGGAGATCCGGAGGAGTGATAACAGATATCATGATCTTATGAGTGCTTGAGATGATGTGTTGTAAAGTTATATTGTGCTAAATAGATTGATTGTGCAGAAAAGATCAACTCCCCTAAGATACATTAATGTATTAGTTGCTTATGTCATATATTTGGTGCTTGACTGTTGATTATGTCATCTAGTTTATTTATTTAACATGGTATGAATGTTTGATGAAATGCATAATATGAGTATGTGTTCAAACGATATTGTTTTAAGACGATTGTACTAAAACATATGTGTTGAGACAGTTGATATGTACTTGAGTATAGTAGGTGATAGTTGTAGTATTATGACTAATGACTATGAGTTGGCTATGGATTATGACATGATTGTTCGTCTTGGTAACAGTTGATTTCAAATTAATAGATATGATTGTATTGATATTTGGAACATGTGGTTGACATGTGTGAGCAGTTGCAAGATAACATGCTTGGTATTAGCAGGACAAGGTAATAGTCGATGTGTCTATATAACTAATAGTTGGGTGTTGTGACAATTCATAGTAAGCCTCGATTACAGCAAGGGGAAGGTCAAAGAAAGGAATTGGGTAAGAATTCCTTTGCCCATGTTTGGAAACCCTAATTCCAAATGAATGAGTTATTTGCCTATAGGAAGTCTTCTTAACCTTAATCTAGTCTGACATTATGTGGATACATGCTATATTCATCAACATGTACTTGACATGTATATTAGATAGTCTTTAGCTACAGGTGGATCTATTAAAGGATTGGAGTCCCTTGAGAGATGGCATGGATGTGTTTAGTTGCAAGCAGCGTGCTTGGCACAACAAGATAAGGTAACTGGTGTATTTTTATTTATGCATTGACAATTATGTGTTTATGGTAGTATGATGTAGGGGATTGCATGGCAAGAGACTGCCATGAAATCTTGAAGAAGGCTCTAGTTGAGTTTCCCTAGGAACCATGGGGATCGAGTCATGGTGTTTGTTGTTAGTCTTGTGCTTTTGGTCTTTTGCGATTGTTGCGCTTGATTTGCAAGTTTGATTGTGTCTGGTGCATAGCTATGCCACTTTGTTTGCGGAGTCATGTTGTTATTGGTTTTTAGGTCTTCTTCTTGTTTGTTTCTTGTCTTGCCTTTTATGTTTTGAGTCTTGGGAATTGGTTGGGAAAGAGGAAAGTTGATGAAAATCAAGAGAGATATGTGGTACCCAACTGGTGATACAAGACGTAGATGAAGCTCTGTGTATGAGTGAGCGTAGCAGAAGGGAAGACTATGATAGTCGTTTGGACTGGTTGGGTTCATTGTGGTAAATGGACCATGGTAGTACAAACACGAGAAAGGTCACTAGAAAAGGTAGAGTAAATGGATCTGAGGCATCATATGCCTCGACTATGTTGGTAACTATTGTTCTCAATATCATGAATGTCGTGCATGAATAAAGGAAGTTCTCTTAACCTTGACCTTATGTTATATGGCAATTTTTTTATGATCATGATTATGTTGATGTTTATACATGTATACATGTATGTATGTATGTATGTCATTGTCTGACAGGATCATGATTGTTTTATGCTAGCATTTATATATGTATGTATGTATCCATGTATATATGTTACTGTTTGACAGGTTTGTTAAGGATCATTTTTGTGGAGGAATGATTGCTTATGTAGGAGAATGACATGATTGGCTACTGGTCTTACGAGGAATCAATTAGGAAGAGTAGTCACGAAAAATATACGAGGTCAGTATCGTGTGGATATGGTTTGGTATTGTATACTTGTATTATGCCTATGTTTATGTTATGACATGTAATGTTGAAGGATACATCAACAAAGTGAAAGCAGTGTGGTCTGTAGCATGCTAGGATAAGCATGGATGAGATACCAGAAGTAAGGTTTCTTGGTAAGGACAATGTGGTTTTGTATGTGTGGTACTATTGTTGTGCATACGTTGTATGTGTTGTACATGTTGCATCTATGATGTGTGCACTTGTGGTGTTGTGTATAGATAGCATGGGTACATGCTATTTATGCAATGTTATGTACATGATGGCACAAATAGGGTTGTGCGAATATTGAATATGGGGTGTTGTATACATATTTTACTATCTTCATGATATATATGTGATGTGTGTGCATATGGTGCTTTGTGCATGTTGGATATACAGTGCTGTGTACGGATGATGCTATGTACATGTTGGCTATGCAGTGCTATGTACATGTGGTGTTGTGTGCATGATTGTACAAGTGGTGTTGTGAGCATGTGGTGTGGTGTTGTGTACAAGTTGTACATAGTGTTATGAGCATGTGGTGCTATGTACATGTCATGCATGTGATGCTATGTACATATGGTGTCGCATACACATCGTGCGTGTGGTACTGTGTACATGTGGTATTGTGTACACATTTTATAGTGGTGTGGTGTACATGTGGCATCGTGTACATGTTGTGCAGGTGGCGTCGTGTACATGTGATGTTGTGTACACATTGTGCAGGTGGTGCGGTGTACCGGTGGTACCGTGTACATGTTGTACATATGGTACTAGTGCACATGTGGTATTGTGTGCATGTCATACATGCTATTTTGAGGGCATGTAGTATTATGTATGTGCATCATGTAGTCATGGTATTGCTGAATGTGTACTCGTTGTGTGGTAATCTATGTAGGTACATGCATTGGGTGGTATTTCACATCAGGTATAGATGGATGCATTGTATTGTATACACCAGGTTTAGGTGTATGTGTTGTATGTTAGGTGTAGATGCATGTATTGCATGGTGTGTTATGTCGTGTGGTTGTATGTGTGTGATGCACACTCTCTGTCTATGCACATGGTTGAGGAGAAGGCATTGGGTGTTTGTTGAGTGTTGATATGAAAATGGAATGTACTTGTTTAAGGGTGCAAGGTATCCATTTCCAATAATTTCAACTGTGAGCTAGACACTCCAAATGACCTCTAAAAATGTATAAACTTATTATTTCTTATACAGAGATAGACTGTAGG
The DNA here is from genome assembly GCA_031772625.1 of Pinus tabuliformis. Taxonomy (NCBI): domain Eukaryota; kingdom Viridiplantae; phylum Streptophyta; class Pinopsida; order Pinales; family Pinaceae; genus Pinus; species Pinus tabuliformis. The sequence goes on from CM062818.1 coordinate 1,164,286,121, forward strand.
GGCATTCACCGGACATGTCACCTCTAAAAAGAGGATGAGTTCCAAAGGCTACCTGGCCCTCTACAGGCTCTGCCTAAAGAAATAACCAAGTAAACACTTAGAAGTCTTTGACATACACATACTTGAAGTTTAAGGTCTTGCGGAATGAGACAAGTAACTTTCTGTAGCTGAACAGGTGATTATGTGTGTATGCAAGTTATGAATATTTGTTGTTTAATACTTTATATCAGTTTTGTTTAGCATATCATCTTCAGCAAATAAAGAAATCAAAATGATAAAGCAGTTCACCCCCTCCTGGGCTACATCTGCTGGACCAAGCCTCTCCAACTAGGCTTGTCCTCTTGTATTAAAATTGCTACAAAGGCTAATAAAAGAATATGGGTGTCTCAAAGGACAGATCTGACTATAAATACAGAATCAGAATATAGGAATTAGCCAAACATGCTCTTTCTCAAACACTAAACAGTGAATTTTGTACCTTATACAGTACTTTCCCCAATTGGCCCTGGTGGCCCTTTAAACTTGTATGGAGAATTTCGAGGTGAATATGACCTCAATTGGTTCTAAAACCTCTTCCATTAGACTCAGGAGGTCGAAAATAGCAGACATAGGCTTTTGAATCACCAAAAACGGATGAACAGAGCCCCCAAACAGCTCCTGCACTGAAATGGCCCTGGTGGCCCTCAGAGCTTCCCTCAAGCTAAACAGTGAAAAGAATGCCTCAAAAGGAAAAAAGAGCTGTAGAAATGGATTCAGAAGGCTGGAAAACTTCAGGATTGACCTTCTTTCCACATTCACTGGCTGCACAATTCCCAATGCAGCTCCCAAACTGATTTGGCCCTAGTGGCTCCTGGAACTTCCACGAAGAAAAAACACCTGAAAATGACCTCAGATGGCTGTGAAACATGTGCCAATGGCTTTAGAAGGTCGAAGAGACCCAAAATCAAAAAAAACTTCGTCCAAAACCGACTTTCCTAGCCAAAGTTATGGCCATTTAATGTTTCTCCAGTCTGTCCCTAGAAAAACTCCAGCTAACTGTAGTGGAGGTCCAGATAAGTCCGCCAATTATGGTGGGTCTGCCAAATTTGGCGGTCTGCCAAGAATCCCGCCAACTTAACTGCAGTTATATTAAATGTGCATGTGACCGTTTACCTCGGATTGCGTGCCCGGCGGTTAGTGTGCTGGCTGTTGAGGACAAGCTCCCGGTTCTGCACGCTATGGTCATATGGGTGGGGGCTGGCCCCCTTCATTTCCTGCCCATCAGCAGTTTAACATTTAAATAAAGTTCGTTCCAAAAAACATTCAAATTCCACCGTTTGGTCCAACGGTAATTCGCTTGGGTGATAGATGTGATGTCTTGGGATTAATCCTCACCGCCTCCAAGCAAAATTTTAACATGCGTCCAAACTGATTTGCTGACGTCATCCAGGGGCCACGTGGCGCCCTCTGGGCCTGCCACGTGGCGGTCTCTGATTCGCTGGTCAAAAGGAATATTCCCCGGAATATTTCAAGGAATATTCCGTGGAATATTCTTTTTTTAATTTTTTTTTTAAATTCCAAAAACTAAGGGTTATTGGGCAAATTTTGTTTTTGGCATAACTTTCTCATACGGCGACCGTTTTTCGAACCGTCTGCGGCACCGGAATCAGGAAGACGAGATATATCCGGTCGTTTAGGTTCCAATCAGTTCTGGGCACTTTCATTTTTGACCATTTTACGACGCTTGGTACTGAGCTCCTGATCACACCTCCCAAATGAGAAGGCTTTTCGTCCCCAAAAGCTCACTGAATCTTTGAACTGAACTATACAGCACTTGAGGAACATAAATATCCTCTCCCATTCAGCCAAAAGAGCATACTGATGCCAAAATGTCCTGCCTTATCAACTGTCATCATGGCGAATGTTGCTGCATAAACCAAGGACTTGTCGAATCCCGACCAACCTTGTTCGCCAGACAAACTGAAAGTTTGCAGAAACCAGCAATGAAACTTGCTGATATATGAGATGAAATCTTCCCCTGCATATGTGGGTTTTCCACTGTCACGATGCCCATCCATGGCACCTCTGCTCCAGAAGAAGAGCTACCTCCCAAATGAGAAGGCTCTTATAAAGATGAAACACTTCATCATTTCTCCTCTTTACAATCTTGGAGATCAAATTAACTTTTTCCAAGTCAATATTACATTACATGCATGGTTAAAAACAAAGTAATCAACCCTTCAAGTTAATCACACATACATGTTTAAAATACAAGCAAATCATCATGATCCCTGTGCTCATGCATATCATTCTCATGCATGCAGTTTATCCTTCAACTTTCTCTTAAGTACAATCATAAGTACAAGATCCTCGATCACATGTACATGTACTTTCAAAGCTGAAACGAATATAACTTTCGCTGCGATAGAGTGAATCTCATACTCAGCTTTCCATCCTGCAACTTGCATTCCCTTAACAAAGAAATGCATTCAATCAAAAGACATGCAACTTCAATTGGATAAGAATTCTAACCATTTCTTACCAATCCATCTCAAAGGCGCTTCCTTTAACTGCACATCAATATCATGTGTATCATCCTGACACATATCAATGATGGAAACTTCCTTCCCATTCTTGCCATACTCTTGCTCCAATTTCTTATACTTTTGTGGAAGCATTGTTGGATTCAGAGTCCAACACCTTTCAGCAGTATGTCCATGCTTATGGCAATAAGTGCAACACATGTTCATCTTCTTGACAGCATGATTTGCATTGTTCATTGGAACTTTGGCTTCTTGCCTCCTTTCCTTCAAAAGTTTCCTGCATGTTGCCATTCTTTTCCAACATCTAGAAACACTATGGTTAAACAAACCACAAAAAGAACATGCAATTCTTTTCCAATGCTTGTGTGGAAATTTTCCATGCTTTACATGATCAAAGGAAATACGATTGAAATCAGATTTATACCTTTGTCTTTCACCTTCATTACATTCATGAGGAGGTGAATCAAACAAAGAAGAAGCTCCTTTTGGAACACCATCAATCCCTTCAATGGTTTTAGAGCATTCACCACTTCCTTTTTCAAGTGCATGCTTATGCACACCTTCTTCCTGCAAGGTCTGTTTCAAACTATTGCATTCCTCAACGATACAACCTTTACAACCTTGAGATAAAGAACCTGAAATGAAACTCCTTCTAGGAACTATTTCAATTGCCTTCATGGCTGCTTTGGAAATTTCTCCACAAGATTGTCCATAGCCAAGACCCAAATTCTTAGGCCTTACCTCAACCATTATTGGCTCAACTATACCCTGTGCATGTTTGCCCAATCCTTTTCCTTCATATCCCATTTTGGACATCAACTTGGACCCTATGCCTCTGGTATGTTTCTCAAAAGAACCAACATAAACATTCTTATAAGAATTTGAAGACAAACTAGAATTGTTTACCTCTTCTTCAAGCTGATACTTGGCTAAGGTTTCTTTGTCAACAAGGAGTTGTGTCTCCAACTCATGCATTCTTTCCATCTTCATGTTTGCAATATGAAGTTGGCCTTCCATTTCCTGCAATTGATTAGAAAACAACTGCTTCTCTTCCCTCATGGAATTCAACTGCTCTTGAAGTATAGAGCTCTTTCTTTCATCCTCATACATTTCTCTCACCATATTCATCATGATGAAAAATTCTTCCTTCAAGCCTTCATCAAAGAATCTTGTGAAGGAGGACGATTTTGTGAACTCACTTATGGAAATTGTCATTGTAAAAATGAACAAAAGAGCTTCAGCAACTCAAACAACAAGTAGTTTGCAGAATAATGAAGCAGTCAATCTTCAACACTGCTTAAGACACCTTTCAAGCTACACAATCAAGCTAGTGATGTCAGTCAAGCAAACCTAGTGCTCCGATACCATCTGATCTGAAAAATGGAATGTACTTGTTTAAGGGTGCAAGGTATCCATTTCCAATAATTTCAACTGTGAGATAGACACTCTAAATGACCTCTAAAAATGTATAAACTTATTATTTCTTATACATAGATAGACTGTAGGGGCATTCACCGGACATGTCACCTCTAAAAAGAGGATGAGTTCCAAAGGCTACATGGCCCTCTACAGGCTCTGCCTAAAGAAATAACCAAGTAAACACTTAGAAGTCTTTGACATACACATACTTGAAGTTTAAGGTCTTGTGGAATGAGACAAGTAACTTTCTGTAGCTGAACAGGTGATTATGTGTGTATGCAAGTTATGAATATTTTCAGTTTAATACTTTATATCAGTTTTGTTTAGCATGTCATCTTCAGCAAATAAAGAAATCAAAATGATAAAGCAGTTCACCCCCTCCTGGGCTACATCTGCTGGACCAAGCCTCTCCAACTAGGCTTGTCCTCTTGTATTAAAATTGCTACAAAGGCTAATACAAGAATATGGGTGTCTCAAAGGACAGATCTGACTGTAAATACAGAATCAGAATATAGGAATTAGCCAAACATGCTCTTTCCCAAACACTAAACAGTGAATTTTGTACCTTATACAGTACTTCCCCCAATTGGCCCTGGTGGCCCTTTAAACTTGTATGGAGAATTTCGAGGTGAATATGACCTCAATTGGTTCTGAAACCTCTACCATTAGACTCAAGAGGTCGAAAATAGCAGACATAGGCTTTTGAATCACCAAAAACGGATGAACAGAGCCCCCAAACAGCTCCTGCACTGAAATGGCCCTGGTGGCCCTAACAGCTTCCCTAAAGCTAAACAGTGAAAAGAATGCCTCAAAAGGAAAAACAAGCTATAGAAATGGATCCAGAAGGCTGGAAAATTTCAGGATTGACCTTCGTTACACATTCACTCGCTGCACAATTCCCAATGCAACTCCCAAACTGATTTGGCCCTAGTGGCTCCTGGAACTTCCACGAAGCAAAAACACCTGCAAATGACCTCAGATGGCTATGAAACCTGTGCCAATGGCTTCAGAAGGTTGGAGAGACCCAAAATCAAAAACAAATTCGTCCAAAACCGACTTTCCTAGCCAAAGTTATGGCCATTTAATGTTTCTCTAGTCTGTCCCTAGAAAAACTCCAGCTAACTGTAGTGGAGGTCCAGATAAGTCCGCCAATTATGGCAGGTCCGCCAAATTTGGCGGTCTGCCAAGAATCCCACCAACTTAACTGCAGTTATATTAAATGTGCATGTGACCATTTACCTCGGATTGCGTGCCCGGCGGTTAGTGTGCTGGCTGTTGAGGACAAGATCCCGGTTCTGCATGCTATGGTCATATGGGTGGGGGCTGGCCCCCTTCATTTCCCGCCCATCAGAAGTTTAACATTTAAATAAAGTTCGTTCCAAAAAACATTCAAATTCCACCGTTTGGCCCAACGGTAATTCACTTGGGTGATAGACGTGATGTCTTGGGATCAGTCCTCACCACCTCCAAGCAAAATTTTAACATGCGTCCAAACTGATTTGCTGACGTCATCCAGGGGCCACGTGGTGCCCTCCAGGCCTGCCACGTGGCGGTCTCTGATTCGCTGGTCAAAAGGAATATTCCGTGGAATATTTTTTTTTTAATTTTTTTTAAAAAATCCAAAAACTAAGGGTTATTGGGCAAATTTTGTTTTTGGCATAACTTTCTCATACGGCGACCGTTTTTCGAACCGTTTGCGGCACCGGAATCAGGAAGACGAGATCTATCCGGTTGTTTAGGTTCCAATCAGTTCTGGGCACTTTCATTTTTGACCATTTTACGACGCTTGGTACTGAGCTCCTGATCAAGTGTAGCAACCGATCCAGAGTGCGTATGGAACAAGACAAAGGTAGAAGCTAAGGATTGAGGAAAAGATAAGTATCATCATTTTTTTCAATTTTATTATGCATGTGATTTATGACTATGGTATATGATGATTATATGTGATCTATGATTCTGGTTTATGATGGTTACATGTGATTTATGATTTTGATATATGATGATTGTGTTTTGAGCTAACTTGATGTGATACTTTTAAACATGTTGATTTGGTCAAAGATGCTAGTTTGACTTCTTGTGACAAGAAGCAAACAAGATTCCAAGTGTACCTTATTGACGAACTACCAATGAGGTATGATTTGAAGTTATTTCAATTTATTTTGAATCTAATGGAAGTTATGTTCTTGGTACAGGAAGAATGAACATGCCCAGTTGGGTGGTTGAAATTGACTACAAGAATTAGAAGCAACAACGAAAGAAATTGGAACATGCAGCAGTATGTTGGTAAAGCACTTCAGGAGCAGGGCCATTGTGGGGCACTAGTACCCAATATTGTTCATTGATTGCCATGAGCTTGCTATTACTGATATGGTAGTTTTGAGGTAGGTATGTGCCTTGGTCTTTGAATCTTCTGATGCGAGGAAGCCTTGCCAAGGGATGGACTGCCCGGGATGGGGGTGCCAGCAGAACTTGGAAGGTGAGTGATTGCATGGAAGAGGTGACCGGATTCTTGAGGGACTGTGTAGTAGAGAAGGGAAGGTCACAGATGGATTTGTTTTGGTCATTAGCATTTCCAAATGGAATCATATGCACATTGGGAGTGCGCCCTAGGACAATGAGCTGGTAACTGTTCACTGAGAGGACAAGTGGTGTAGGATTATAGTGCTGGACATTGGATGCAAATTTGACTTTGCAATGGATTCTGGACTTCCTGGGAAGGAGGTGAATCCTAGTATTACTTTGAGGGTGGAGGTGTGAGCCTCTAGATTCCCTTGTTGATTGATATGACATCGTATCATTTATTTGTTGGTTAAGAAAATGTGTATATCATTGTAAATACCGTAATGAGTTGTGTTATAAAGCTCCAATATGCAGTATGGTTTTTATCTGGTCATGTTGTCATGATGTTTTGCTTTTGAGTGGGTCATTCATTGTAAATAATGCAACACGCTATGTTATAAAGTTCCATGGTCAATATGTTTTGTTTTCAGTAGTCATGTTGGTTATAGGTGTCATTGAACACCGAGGACGGTGTTTCCCCAAGGGGGAGGGTTCTGTAACAGCCCTGGTGAAAATTACATGTAAAAAGTATATAAACACCACAGATGATGGGACACATATTCCAAGATAAATGGTGGGCAAGACATCCTATGGGGTGTTCATTTGGTTGTTTATGGCTAAGGAAATTGGCAAAGCCATTAAAGAGGAAAAAATGTATTTTGGCACAATTATTTATGAAAATAGTGGAAATTAGGAGAAAAGGAAGGTGAAAGGTAACAGGTTGCATGTGAGGAGGAAATTGAAGGAAAATAATGGAAAATGAAGAAAATAGAGGTCTCATTAATAAAAAGGCTTTTGAGGATCAGTGGGCAGGACTTGGTTAGTTTAGCTTTGGAGCTCTCTCATTATTCTCTCTCTCTCACTCTTATACTCTTGGACACTTAGAGTTTTCTTGAAGCACTTTGGCATTGGAGAAAGAAAGGCAACGAAGGCAAGAGGAAGCAAATATCAAGAAAGGAAAGGTAGGATAAAGCAGCTACAACAGACTTCATTGAAGGTATCAACTCGCATGTGTATTTTCCTTGCTAGATTTGGCATGCATGGGATTGTATGTGTTTCTTTTCTACCATGGCATGGGTTTTGCCAAGTGTGACAGTATTTTCAGCCTAGCCTTGCCATTTCCTGATATATTTGATGAGATGGATTCTCTCATGCGTTTTATGGGGGATGGCCAGATTGGATTCGAAGCTGAGTGAGGTGGATCTCTGAATTGACAAACACATGGTGGCAGTGATCCCTGAAACAAACTGAGGATGCATGAAGCAACTGGCCTAGTAACCCTTGAACCATACTGTGGGTTGCGGTAAAGCCAAATTGTGTGCCTCGGTGGGCCTAGGAATCCTTGTCGGTGAATGGCAGGATATACGATAAAGCCAAGAGGTGGATTTTCTCTTCGTTGGGCCTAGTGATTTTGGGATGGAATGCACAGTAAAGCCTAGAGAGTATGTCTCATTGTAGGGCCTAGTGATCCCTGGATCAGACTACGGATGCATGGTAAAGCCTGAGAGACTAGGAGGAACTCAAATTCCTCACGGTGTAGGCGGAGAACTCTAATGGCATCCACATTGATTGGTGATTTTGATGTGTTTTATGAGTCTGACATTCATGTTTGGAATATGGCATAGGGGTGATTAGCTGAAGAGAGACTCGGCTCATCCAATCAATGGTCAGGTGGAACGTGGTAGTCCCATCACTAGTTAGTTCATTGCATTATTAATGAAAAATTCATTCCCTTGGTTTTCATGTGCAAATGTACTGATGTATATATGGATTTGATGGCTGATATGTTTATTGTATTTCTATTCAGATTATTATTGTTATATGCACACTTACCTGGGAGGGTGTTACAATAAACATATTAAATTAAGGGCTATTAATAAGATATCATCAAGTACCAATTTCCATTTCCAAATGGATGATATCATATACCATTTATGTGGGGAAAAGTAATTTTGAAAGATAGATTTAAAAAGTGGATATCATCAAATCCAAATAAGGGAAGCTTAAATAAGTGGAAGATAATGTTCAATATAAGTGGTTGGTGATTCCATTTGGGTTAGCCACTATACCTACTATGTTTACCATTTGTTGACAAATGAAACCTTGAAGGCCTTTCTTGGAAATTTTCTTATTGTATATCTTGATGACATTCTAAATTTTTGGTATGCCTAAAGAAGAGTATTTGACACACTTGGAGAAAACTACAATTACCAACTTAATGAGAATTATGACATCAAAATAAGGACTCTAGCCCTAAATACCCATATTTTGTTGTAAAAAACACCAAAATCAACTACCAAACAAAAAAGTGGTGCTTCTAGAATCACATTTTTTTTTTCAAGGTTAAAATTACATTATTTTCCCACCATAAACATAAATCCCCATAAAGTTGGAAACGTAACTTAAAATTGACTCTTAAATCAAAAACCTCTTTTCTTCGAGGTTAAAATCACAACTTCTTTAATATTATGATCTTGACAACTAGTATCTTTCCAAACAAGAACCTTAAAATTATCCCCTAAAACAAACAATGGTACTAGCAATAACGCCTATTTTTTTTAGATTAACATCATAACTTGTTTGAAACCATGATTTTAACCACTAATAACTTTGCAAACTAAAACCTAGACAATTAAATGCTCCTTGAATAAAAACATAATGCTACAAGCAGCACATTCATTTTTTATTTCAAATTTAAAATTTAAAATTTTGATGTTTATGAACAAGGTTTAAAAAAATCATAAACAAAGAGTAAATAAAAAAAATAATAATGGAGAAAATGCATCAACATTTTAAATGAAAATACTTTATAATTAAAAAATATAAAAATGAATTTCAAACAAATTAATTTTACTAAAAAAATAAAAACAAATCAATTTGATAATTAAAAATTAAATTATAAAAAAAATGTATTTAAGGGGATGCTCTTCCCTTCTTTCTTGTTGGCTCCAATAAGGGCTCCTTGAAAGGATTGGGAGCTTTGTGAGTGCTAATAGAAGGGAGGGAGGAGAGATAGGGAAAGGTGATTCCAAAAATTATGCTCACCTCAAACAACTACATACTTTTTTGTTTTTAAGGTTGTGTTTTGGAAAAAAATTTAAATGATTTTTCTCAATTTTATTTAAATTATTAAAAACCAATTATGTTTGTGAATTATTTTTGGTTTTTTTTGTATTTTTCCATTAATTATATATATATATCTATATATATATATATATATATATATATATATATATATATATATATAATGTTTTTTACAATTAAAATATTCATTTTTTTCTCAAAAACGACAATTCATATATATATATATATATATATATATATATATATATATATACACTTTTCATTAATATATTTACTTTTATTTATTTTTTATTATGTTTGCAATAGTTTCAGTTTTTTATGGCATGGTTTCAAGAAACATTATTATTTTGGAGGAATTAAACTATCCTTAAGGGTGTCTAAGTTGATCAAGCCACACAATCCTAGTGATAACATCTTACTGTGGGTAGATCATTTTTCCATCTAAATCTTTGTGATAACATCTTACTGTGGGGCCCTTGATTGCTGTGCGAAGGGATATTGGAGCCGGACGAAAAATGGGAAGGATAGATGGATGGTGGCTAGGACAGTCGGATAATATATAGGGCAGACATGTTATTGTTAGGGCAGTCGGAAAACATAAGGTTATGACAGACGGCATAAAGAGGAGGGGAAGTGGGCGACTCTTTCGAGGTCCTCACACAAAGGAAGGGGAGGAGGATAGGAAAAGGCGGTAAGTGGATGACGCCTCGGGAATGAAAATGGGCAGGTGGGAGAGCAGCCGGGAAAGAAAGGTGGCGAGGGAGTTGGGGGAATGCATGCAGAGGGAAAAAGGAGAATGAGTGACAAGAGATGTGGGTGAATGTGGAGAGAAAAGCTAGAGAGGGGGAAATGGGCGACATCTGGACTTCACCTGCAACAACCTAGAATGAAACTGGTATGTAAAAAAAGCCCCCCTCAGAGTAGATTTGGCAACAATGTTGCAAAATTGGAGGAGAGTCTGGAAAATAAGGAGAGAGGTGTTGAAAGAAATAGGAAAATATTGGTCCTGTTTTAAGAAGATAATGTCCAGTTTCTTAACCGTGGAAAGAAATGAAAAATTTCGTGAATTCAAGTTTAATTGTCTGTTGATAATGTCTGGGTATGAATTGATTGTATACTATGAAGGGCGAGGGGGAAAAAATGAGATTTTTGAAGGGTCTGGAGGGCCTATAGAACTTGGGGGAAAGAAAATACTACCTGCCATAGGCTATGATCCCTTTGTTAGCTCTTGGGGGCCCTGTTGCTTCCAGAAATAGTGGGGGCAGAGAGAGGAGGGAATGGGAATTGGCTGATAGGCCTTGCTAGGATAATCTAACTTCTGGGGGGCTTTGCATGGCCGGGGGGTAATCAAACCTCTGAATCTGTGTAGTAATGGACTACAAACGAAGTCTAAGTCTCGAAAAGCTGAGGGGGGGGGTGGTGCATAGCATGCTGAGAGGGTCCGTCCCTGTGGCGGAATTGCAACAAAAACCCAGCTCCCCTGTAGTAGGAAAGCTAATTCCTTGCTGACCTGATCACAAGAGAGGTGGGGGACCTCTGTGGGGACCCCGGGGGATGGGAACCAGGGGGGTATAGAGCTGAAGGGAGAAGCGAAAACTGAGTGGCTGTGAACTAGGGCCAATTGGATTGCCGAGAAGAAAACTGGAAGTGCTAATGCTGAAAAACACATTAAAAAGGAATGACAGAATGTTATGGAAAAACTTAGGATTGGTTTTAATGAATATATTCATGTTAACATTACAGGTAGTATTAATTTCAGTACTATTCTGTCTCCAGAGATCCGGTACCAGAAACAGGTGAGGATGCGGGAGGGGAGGGGACGAAAGAACTGCTGCAGGAAAAGATGGTGAAAGCAAGAGGGCAACAGGGAAGAAAAGAAGGCAGACCATAAAATGAAGGGCTCGGAGGCATCAACAAGAAAAACACAGAGAAAAAGGGGAAGAAGAATGGGAGAGTAAAACATGCAGAATTTAATACATGCTTACCATGCAGGCACCCCAGCACAAGTAAAGGCATTAACAATAATGTTGGAAGTAGAGCTAAATGCCAACATGTAAACAGACCTGGTTTCCTTCGGGTAGGTTGAGGCTACGAGACATATTTTGTTGCTTGATAATAGATAATTAATAGAAAAGGGAAGTACTACCAAGATTACAAAGAAAAAACATCTTACTATGGGTAGATCATTTTTCCATCTAAAAGAGAAGTTGGCCCCGACCTAGGCTTAACCTAGTTACAAGAAGAGAAAGAAATGAAGTGTTACTGCTAACACCACTTTTCATTTCAAGAGCTTATTTTAAGTTTTAAATAAGTTGTAATTTTAACCTTGGGAAAAAGAGGTGATGCTGGGATTAAATGGTTAACTTTAAGTTTTTTATTTGCAACTTTATAGATTATGGTTGAAAAACTATGTATTTTTCTTTAACCATGAAAAGAAAATGATGCTACTACTAACATAACTTTTTGAAATTGGCATAAAAAAACCATTAAATACCTCTAAAAACAATAACTCTTTTTAAAAATGATAAATCTAAAGGGTACTTATCAAGTAGGTAACTCTGTTGAAAAATATGGAAATATTGAAAGAAAAGAGATTGTTGATTAACTTGAAGAGATGTAATTTTTTGAAAAAAATTACCTTTTATTTAGGTTTTGTAGCTTCCTAAGAAGATTTATAAATAATCTCAAGAAGGTAAGAGAGATTTTTAAATGACTTATACTTAGATGCACCTTTGATGTGAGGAGCTTTCATGGCTTAACAAGCTTTGAGAAAAAACTTATTAAGAACTTTAATGCGATTTGTGCAACACTAACTAAATGCATGAAGAAAGGACTTTTTCAGTGTACGACAATAACAACATAGTCATTTGAGAACTTGAAGGGAAGGTATATTAAAATTTGATATGAGCACTCCCAAATTTGAACAAGTTACTTTAAGTACATTGTTATGCAAATGATTTAGCAATTGGAGTAATTTTAAGCTATGAAGGAAATCTAGTTACATTCTTTATATAAAACTCGAGTAAGGTTATGAAAAAGCACTTCAATTATGACTAAGAATTATTTTCAATTGTTGAATATTTCAAAAAACAAGTGTTGCAGCGCAACGTAGTTCCTGCCATTTAGGATATGTATGTATGTACAAGTTAGAAGAATAAAGAATTCCTCAATTATTTCCCTTAACCTCATTACTACCCATTTACAAATGTAGTTTTTTCTTTAGTATGAAAATCCTTCGAGAATCGTGGAAATTTTTTTATTGGATTTGAAACGTGTAACTAACCTATCTGTAGAAGAAAATTAATAAGTAGAGGTGACCAGACAAGTAGAAATTAATAAGTAAAGATAATTTGATAAGTAACCAGGTAGGTTTTTCTGTATGTAAATCTTTAAGAATTATATTTTCAATTTATGTGATGACCAAGAAAATGGTAGATAATGGTTGGTTATGCAAGAAAGAAGAATAGGTTATTAGGTATAAAATGTCAAACACATTACATATTTGTGATTATAATTAGAAAACATTTGAATCACAAAAAAATAACTTTAATTTGTAAAAAGTTTGGTAAATTTTAATAATTTTACATGATTTAAATCTAGAAAAGTTTGTTGATAATATTAAGGTTAAATTATTATTATTATATAAAATTTTGATTATTTTTTTAAATAAAAAATAAATCTATCTATAAATTAAGTTTTTATTTTTTAAACTAAAACATTAAATCATTTATACAAACTTAACTCTTAAAAATGTTCCAATCTTCCAATTTACAAACTATTTTAATTTAAACATGGAAAACATATATATAATTATATATATATTTTTTATTAAAAATGAATTTTACTTTAAAACCCTTTTTATAATTGGCAAATGACTTTTCATTTAAAAATATAGATTCATTTAGTACCCTTTACTTACAAGCTGACATCACATGTTAGCTTTCAAATTTGATACATCCATGCTAAGTCCAAAAAAAAAAACCTCATTATATAACATTGGACAACAAGTTGTGTTACTACATCGTTAACACAACACCATGAGTGGGAACTTTATTTATTTGAATAATTTATTCTAGGTGACTTGTTCAAATAGGATCTCTTGTCACATAAAGTGTCTAGGCACCACAACAACACTCAGAGTAAGGGTTGTCACTTTAATCCTTACTCATTCCGTTTAGACTGTCTCCTAGACAAGTCAAGGGGGGTAGTCCCTGGGGGGATGAATGAGGGTAGTATGTGGAACACAAGCTTTAGGAGACTTAAGGATGAACAACTTGATGGATGTAAACAAGTCCTGGTTAACTGAGATGAATAGATCAAACAATTAATATGAATAAGGCACAACCACAAGATAAAAATGATTGTAGACCAATGCCTTTATATTCAATTAACCATAGACTAAATAAAAACAAGTTATCTAAAGAAATTTATAAATGTGGTGAAAGTGACGATCATGGATGATTAAATGTAAACACCTAAAAATTTAACATGCAATATATTCTAGAAATTAAATACTATGAAGAATTATGAAACTTAAATAATAAGAAATATATAATTCTAGATTTAAAATGATTTTCTTCAATAACCCAGATCTAGAATTTATCTTTCTCCTATAGTCAATCTTTAGATATGATTCTGAAACATTAATCGTGTTTGACAATAGAGAAATCAATACCACAAAATTCTACACTTAAAATGTTACACTTAACACAAAAAGACACCAAGGAACTTTAGATTAGAATTTTAATTATCCCTTAGGTAAATTTCTAATGTGCTAAGCTTATGAAGCAAATTTAATGTGGCAATTAAATTTTTTAATGTGACCAAAAATAAAAATCAAAAGTACTTAATTAAATTTAAAAATTTTATGGGCCATAGGCTATGGCCCATAAAAATTAATATTTTTTAAATGTGAGGGCACAAATTCTCCTTTTGATTTAATTCCTTAGTAATTTCAAAGTCACCAATTTTGATTTTTTATTTTTAAATTCATTTTGATTTTTTATTTTTTGGTCACATTAAAACTTTTTGCCACATTAAATTTTCTTCATAAGCTTAGCACATTAAAAATTTGCCTAAGGGATAGTTAATTTATAATCTAAAGTTCCTCGGTGCATTTTTGCGTTAAGTGTAAAATTCTATAGGAGAAAGATAAATTATAGATCTAGGTTATTGAAGAAAATCATTTTAAATCTAGAATCATTGCTTAGCAGTTAGTTTTCATAATTCTTCATGATATTTAATTGCTAGAATATATTGCATGTTAAAGTTTGGGAGTTTACATTTAATCGTTCATGATCGTCACTTTCGCCACATTTATAAATTGCTCTGGATAACTTGTTTTTGTTTAATCTATGGTTAATTGAATATAAATGCATTGGTCTATAATCATTTCTATTTTGTGGTTGTGGCTTATTCATATTAATTGTTTGATCTATTCATATAAGTTAACTAGAACTTGTCTACATCCATCAAGTTGTTCATCCTTAAGTCTCCTAGAGCCTGTGTTCCACATGCTACCCTCATTCATCCACCCCAAGGACTACCCCCCTTGACTTGTCTAAGAGAGAGTCTAAACAAAGTAAGGATAAGAGTGATAACCCTTACTCTGAGCATTGTCGTGGTGCTTAGACACTTTGTGTGACAACTGGATCTCTTTGACGTGCTCTTTAATTTCCATATCACATGCAAGTGTGAAACCATCTCCCTACTCGTAAAATAACTGCATTGATCCTACATTATTAAAAAAATAGTCTCTTGCATTTCTCTGACACATATTTTTCACCCTTGAAATTTGTGAGGGTGATTTCCATGAGACTATAAACATGTTTGAGAGATTCTTCCTAACAATGTATAGTGGAAGCCTCCTCGCCTTCACCTCTCTTCTCTTGCACTAATAGTAGTTAGCAAAAATACTTACACTACAAAATACTGTGTACATATATTTAATGATGAATGAAAGAACCCAAGGTGTTTATAAGACTTGTTCAAAAGAAAACTCAAAAACCCATAACGACTTACTCATATAAATAATTACCATCAATTAAGAACATGATGTTTTGTAGTGATAATGACATTAACTACAATTTAATATTTGGAAACAAAAGGAAAAAACCAAAAGAAAAATTTGCATCCAAACAATTAGGGCAACCGTTTAGATTGTAAAAATGTAAGGCGATGACTATTGGATGTAACTACCTCAATTAGCCATGTAGTATACATGTTGAATTTATTTGTTTGGGGGAAGCTTCTTTTGTTTGTCATGTTGTTTTAAATATATGAACAAAATATTATTATATTTTATATCTTTAAAAACATTATATAAAATAAACAAAATTGTTTATGTTCAAACATAAATAATGGTAGGTATATTTATTTCCATATTGTTTCTAATTTTTTATGCAAATATTTGCTTAAATTATGGTGGACAATAACTAATGGTAAATAGGTTATTTACACGAGTAAGAACTGTTTTCAATAATTTTAATTTTAGATTGTTTTCCTATGAAGCTTAAAAATGAAAAATCATTGCATAAATATTGCAACTACATGCAAAAATTATGGAAAAAAAAATTGAGGCATTTATCGACAAGGCACAATGGCTACAATAAGACCTTCAAAGTTATGGTCCAATCAAAGGTTTAAAAAATATATTTTTCAATAATATTGAAAAATAAATATTTGTTTTTGAAAGTTAAACACTATAACTTGCATTGGTCAATGCTAAACTAATAGTAGTCAAGAAGCAAATCGATCCTGCCATGACAAGGACTGGTAAGACATTATTTGTTGTTAATATATATATATATATATATATATATATATATATATATATATATATATATATATATATATATATTTACTGATTATAAGGTGATTTAATACACAAGAAATCAAGGTAATGTGGATCAAGGGCATCTATAATGGTTGGAGTTTACAAAGATATTCATTTGTTTTAAAGCATATATTTAAAGAATTGAATAAGGGTATGCAAATGTGGTAGGTAGGAGAGCGATGTTGTTGAGAATAATGTCTATTGAAATTGTTAGTTTGAACAAAATGAAGGGGTTGTATTTAAATGATGTTGATTTTTCAAAGGCATGAATGAGTTATAAGGAGTTGTGAATTACACATAGATTTGATTTAGGTGGCTCCAGAAAGATTCAAAAATGAAAGTCTTCATATTTTGTGGAAACCGGGACGAGATCGAAGATTTCATCATCTTGATTCCAATGGTGCAAACATAACTCAAATCTGAGTTCGTATGCTCAATATATTCACAGTCAAAGTTTTGGTTAATTTGGCTCCACTAACTAAATTTAGCAGGCCTCTAACTAAATTTGGAAGATAACTAAATCTAGAGGTCCAACTAAATTTGGCAACAACTAATAGAATGAAAACTTGGCATCTATTAGTGATCAAAATCGGTTAATTTGTCCAATGCTTAATTTGTCCAATAATTCCTAGAAATTCGT
This sequence comes from Pinus tabuliformis, assembly GCA_031772625.1. NCBI lineage: Eukaryota > Viridiplantae > Streptophyta > Pinopsida > Pinales > Pinaceae > Pinus > Pinus tabuliformis. The sequence goes on from CM062818.1 coordinate 1,164,303,180, forward strand.
TGATGTGATTTTTCTTATTTTTTTTGGTGGGGGGGCGGGGGATCCACCCACCCAAACCTAAAAAAAGAAAACACACACACACACACATATATATATTTCATGGCCTGTAGGCCATTACAATTACAACCCATTTAAATTAGGGCTGACGGGGATGGAACCATCTTGGCCACATAGGCCGACCCACCCAACATTTACCATGCCACCCAATTCTTAACTGCCCACCTTTTAAATCAAACACTACCAAAATAAATAAATAAAATGCCGAGTAAATATGGGGGGTTAGTGGGGTTGGAACCCATGCTCACCCTAGTCAAACGAACTCCAAACTAAGTCTTCCAACCAAGAAAACCCAACGGCCACGTTGTAATTTTCTTCCATGTTTTTTAATTTAAGCCCGACGTTTTACCATTCAACCAGTGAATAGAGGAGAGCAGCGAAACAATGAGCACGAAAGCAAGAGGGGCTTGTCCTGGTCACATTTTTCAAGAAGAATATTCTATGGAATATTCTAAAGGAATATTCTATGGAATATTCTAAAGGAATATTCCTCATGTCGAATCTTGGAGGAATCTTTTAGATTCCTTAGGGTTGATTTTTGACAGACAAAATTATGCCAATTTTATACTCAAGTTAACTAGAATTTCACCAGGAGTTTGATGGCATGATTGGTTTTCTGATCTAAGAAACATATTTTTCAAAAGAAGAATGTTGAGGGAACAAACATGAAGTTGGAACCTTGACTTTGGAATCTGCATGGAATCTGATATTCCCTGGAGGGCCGAAATTGACAGTTTCAGAAGCAGGCCAACTTTATACTCATTTGTCTCAATTTTTTGGAAGGAATGTGATGGTGTGATTAGTTTATTCATCTGAGTAGCCAAATTTCAGTTAACCCACAGAAGAAAATATTTGAGGAACCTTTGAGATTCCTAGGGAGACCATATTTAATTGACTCATAAAGGGTGGTTTTTCGCAAGGAATGCGATGGTGCAGGAAGTTCCTTCACCCGAGTAACCTATTTTCATACCATCCCCAGACCTGAAGGTATAAGATGCATTATTTCCATGTCTTCATTTAATTTTGTTGAGATGTGTTGACGATGATGGACCCACCAACATGTAAGGGGATCTCCCTGGTAAGAAGTCCCAATCAGACCTTAGACTATTTAGTGTAGCAGTCCCAATAGTGGGTTGTAAGGTAATTCCTTGACCGCGATGTTGCACTGAGGCAAGTAAGATAACTCTGTCAGTAGTAAGGGTGTGACGGCTGTAGTGAGTCAAGGAAGGTGTATGAGAGGTTCTAACACAGGTGGGTTGAGATGAGGATGAAGGTGAGTTCCAGGTTGAAAGGGATTAGTCCCAACTTGGCTAGGAACACACAACACATAAGACAACACATAAGACATACACAACTTTTGGCAAAGAAGTTCACTTGGATTCGGTAGTCACAACGTATAAGGTAAGATAACACGTACAACACTCACGGATCCGTCTAAACAAGTGTAACAGTTGTTACAAAAAGGTTCATGTGAAAGGCATGTCTAATGTCTGGCAGAGCAGTCAACACGGACGAGACAAAATTAACAACATATATAACACATTTCCATTAATAGATTATGCATTACAACAAATGAATCAGTTCAGATGTAGAACACAAGTTAAATCAACATGCATTGCAAGTGTTAAAGATCAGTCTTACAACAGATACAATACATGTGTGAAAACATGTTGGCTCTTATTAGATAAAAAGTGTAAGTTCCAATCATACAATACATCCATATAAACCCGCTAGCGCCAAAAGTGGAAAGTTACAACCACATCTGCTTGCTCCTCCAAAGAGATGAACTAGCTCTTTGAAGTGGAGAAGCCAAGGCACATTACAATACTTTCCAAGCTCTTTCCAAGATAGTCTTATCAGAAGTTTGGCTGAACAAAAGCCCATACAATGAGTTATCATGGACTATTTATAGCAAAGGGTGGGGTGACCCTTGACATTCACCTTTGTGACAGTTCAACTACCCTCATGACTCTTCACCTACTCTATGACTATTACATCCAATTATTGACACTTGACTTACACTTGACATGACTCAACATCACAATGCATATGTACTCATGTGAGATAACATGGCTTGAGCAAGTCGTGCAAGACATCACTGACACTTGGTCCACTGTGATGAGACCAACTCTTTGACATGCCTGTGATGGTGAAGGTGGTGAGCTGATGCCAAGCTTGGTCGTCCGTGATGGTGTGCATACACCTCATGGTGACATCTTGTTGAAGTGAACTCTTACCTCCGTTGCAACTGGTGCATCGGTTCATCCCCTTCATCCAACTCGTCTGCTAACATGCATATGGTCTTCTTGGGTGCGCTGAACCAACAACACACTAATGCATAATGTCCATGCTGATCTTCAAGTGTGTGTTGGTGGTCATGCGCATCAACTTGCCGAAGTACATGTTCAACTCCAGTTGGACTTGCTTCTTGTCTTCACCTTGTTGAGTGTGTTGAATGAGTTGGGTTGCATGCATGCGCACAGTGACCTGCATGTTGATGAATCCCTTGCATGCGATTAACAACACTGCTCACCATTTCTGCTCCATGTTAGCTGCTAGGATGGATCTTTAACTTGTACATGCACACTCTCATCCGTGAGTGCATGTTGCGCCTGCTGCTGTTCCTGATCCTGCTGCAACTCATTCGTCTGTCTGTGCAGTTTCATGTTCTTCCTGAGTTGCTACTTCGACACATGCAACTCCTTATCTGTTCCATTCTCTATCTTCACACAATATTCATGTCGCATCATCACCTCATACACTGTGTCTCCAAAGTTGCTTTCATTATCAGTGGATCTCCTTGATCTTACAACTTTGTTCTGCCTCTATGTTGTCAACAACCTTCCTCTTGCATTCATTGCATTCGTTGTTGCGTTTGCTACATTTTTTGTATTTGCTACGTTCGGTATGCTACCTTCAGTTGATATTTATGATGTTGCTTGTTATGATATCCTAATGTTCTTGTTTATGAACAACTTGATATCTTTGTGAGTAAGAAAGCTAATAGACATTTGATCGACTGCATCTCCAGGTGTGCTCCGAATGGTGTCTTCGACTGTGCTCTCTTGAAAACCATTGTACCTACACTATTGAAAGGTAGATGAACACCTGCAATACCTAGACATGGAAAAAATCATGTCAAGCAATCTATCAGTCGAAAACCAAAATGAACTTGAGAAATGATTTACAACATACCTGTGTGACTGATTGTGAAGGTTGTGCAATTTCGGCTGGGAGGTCGAATACCGACTGCCATGACTTCACAAGGCATAGTCTGCAATGCTGAGAGACTAAAACTGACTGTTGGAACTGCTCAATGCACAATCCAGTCTAGCTTCTGACTGTTGGATTGCGCAATGTGAAATCTCAGCTGGAAATGGTTGCTGGCTCAGTGACTGCATTGCACAATTTTCTTGGCCAACAATCACTATCCCTAAGGATTGCACAAAGCAGGACTGGGGAACAAACCTTGGGTAGAAATGTGCATTTCAGGGAAGGAAGGCAGAGCCTTCCCTCTCAGGATTGCGCAATGCTGTCTTGGTGAGGCAGAATTCGGGCCAAGGTTGGCCAGACTTGCCGACAAGAAATTGAAAGTGAATGTGAGTGTCAATGCATGATGATACTGAGTGTAAGAATAAGTGAATGATCATGCATGCAAATGGTGAATGACATATTCAGAAAATGGAACAACATGCATGTGGCTAAGGCAAGTCACCGAATCAGCGACCGTTCGCAAAAAACAGTTTCATACATGCGACAACAATGAGATGTTGACGAAAACTGAAACGATGCTAGGACAAGCTAATATACATGTAAATGACAGCAAGAATTTAGAGAAATCAAGCAAACAATACTCATACAAGCAGAAACACAAAAAGTGACAAAAATGCAACATAAGGCATGGGAAGTGGGCTTACCCCACAAGAACTAAGCTGAATGTGCCAAATGCTCCTAGATGTGATGTGGGATGTTAGAGCTACAAGGTTGATGTGAGGAATGAGCTCTGCAACATTCGGTTGATGAGTTTTGATAATATAGAGGTTGTGATGCGCATGCCACAAATCTCGGGAAAGAAACACTTAGTGGGAGGTTTCTGAAATGATCCTTGCATGTAACCTCTAACTGCTAAACATAGATCCCTGAAATGAGGGATTTCTTTGCATGCTGCCTTGGGAGAAGCAGCTCATGCATGCAAGTTAGTTTTGCTCGGTCCCGGAGGGAACCAATCAACTTAGCTACACATGCAAGAGACTACTTGACTGCTGGAGAAAAATGCGCATTTCTGGCTGGGAGCAGGGCTAGTTGCCCAGGAGATTTGTGCAATTTCTGGGTAGAGCAACTGATTACTACCCATATTTGCACAAATTCTAGGCTGAGCAGCCCTGCTAGGGAAAATTGTGCAATTCCTGCTAGGAGTGTTGACTAGCAGAATTTCGCATTCTTGGAGCCCAACAGGCTGCTAGACAGGATTGCAAAATTTCTGGAGGGAAGGCTGGTTACCCTCCAGAAATGCACAATTTTCTTGGGGAAGCTGCTCATCCAGTAGTGGACCAAATGCGGGTGAATAGCCTGTGAGGGGAATGCATCAAGCCGTGATCGAAATTCTGCCTTTGTGCAAGAAAGACACTGAAGCTTGTGAACTTGACGAAGTAAGGCAAGCTGCTGTGAAGGTTGGAAGGGAGGCTCCAAAACGAAGTTAAAGCAAAATTTTGGAGGTTGGTTGTAGCCACTACAATACTTGGAGACACACTGGTAGAACTTGAGCTCTCTGAGTGGTTATTTTTCGTGAAAATCAAGTATAACGCCTCTAGAAGTATTGTTCAGCTCTCATCTAATCTTGGTTTCACACTAGCTTGATTGTAAGATGTAGCATCTGCCAAGCTCTTAGTCGATTGACACACATTCCAAGCCAAGGAAACACAGTTTTTTCGATTGGGATTGAGGGGTATATTAGTGCACAAGTAGTATAGTTGTTAGAGTCTTAGTTTCATCTCTGGTGTTGCTCTGCTGCCAGTAGGCCTGGACAGTACCCTGGCAGAGTCACATAGGAACACATGCATGGCTCTGTTGCCAGCGAGCCTAGTCATTACCCTGACGGAGTTACTTGTATCACCTCCCTGCGCAGGAAGCCTTTCTCTTATTTCACCTTATTCATTTTAATTTTGAAATTTCCTCACTTTTCATTTTTTCATTTTTCATTTTTCACTGTGCATAGCACTTATTCATTTCAGAGGCGGAAGAGGGATCACGACTTATTGTGAGCAAAAGAGGTTGTTCCAATAGAGAAGTAGTTTATTGTATCTCTGACATGCCTGCTAAGGTTTCCCCCCTCACCTTACTCTACTTGACTGTGTTGACAAGGGTTAACCCAAAAAAAAACATACTAGAGAAGGAGACACTAGTTAGCGCACAAGCATTATGTTTTCACCAAGGTTCACTTCGAAGAGTACGTATTTTCCTTCGACGTATCATGGACTAAAAGTAACAAGTTCTTCATATAGAGGCAGGATGATAGATAACGAAGTAGTGATAGGTGCACAAGCCCTCTTGTACTTCACCCAGCTCGTTTCAAGAGTCATATATGGTTTTCATGCAAAACTATCCTACAAACGAAACAAGCAAACTATACGAAAAACAAAGCAAAGCAAGAGCAGAAGAGAAAGTGAAAGAAAAGTCAGTAAGAAAACAAGAAATCAAACAAACCATCAAACAAAGCAAGTAAGCAAATAAACATGCAAGCAAACAACTCAAAAGCAAACACTACTCCTACCCTTAAGATAACAGTGCATGGGTCATCTCACATGAAATGATACTTCCAATGCGGCCACCGACGCATTGGTTGACCCATGTTGGTGAAGGCATGGTTCGCAAACAAGACAGCTATGTGAACTAGAAAATAAGAAATATATAACAGTGAAGACAAACACACTCCGAGCTTACAAGCAACCACATAAAAAAGATGAATGAAAGAGCATGAGAGGCATTCTGTGGTGCTACCATGATGTTGTGCTTCATTGCGTGAAGATGTTGAGTGTATGCATTCTCTTGATTGTGACATGTGAGAAAATGTGAGAAAGGTAGACCACTTGTGTTGTGCATGTGTGCTTGTTATGTAAGATTCCTCCAATGCATGAGCGATGGGATCGTGTAGTTCGAGTGGAGGAAGTGAAATTCGGGTGTTTGGTTGATCTTCTATGCAGAGTAGAGAGTGATGAGAAGCCTTGATTGTTTCAACAATTTCCTGACCGGAAGTGAAACCAACCTCAGGACAACGAGGGCCTGACATAACCATCAGCTTGGGCTAAAGTGCCTCGACAGTATGGGGGGTTTTGACTTCGTCGTTAGATAGATCATCATAGACTAGTGTCTTAGATAGATTAACAATGATTGAATCAACATCGTGCTTAGATGAGGAAGTGAATAGATCACGACAACCAAGATCAAAAAAATTCGAGATGTTCATCGACATCCTCATGATTCGATGAATTAGGAAGAGGGTTAGATGACAAGCAAAGATGTTCACCCTCTGTTTTTTCAAGGAAGATAAATGACAGATTGAACAGATTTTCTGAGGAAGTTGTATCCTCTCCGCACTGTAATGACAGACTAACATCCAAGTTGTCTTGTGAATGATTGGAAATAAAAGCATTCAGAAATGAGTTTTCACGGGAGAAATCAGCAGTGGCAGAACCACAAGGGATGTCAGGATGAAGCAGATGAGGCGCGGCTGGAAAAGAGTCATCCTTCACTACGAGCTCTTCTTTAGATTCCCGCACACACTCATCATGAATGATGGCACAAGTTGGCTGCATAACACCAACTCTGTCAATATCTTGATCCTCGTTCATAATAGGTGAGGAGTCTGGAATGGGAGAACACAAGACAGTACAATATAGAGGATCAACGGAACACGAGGATGAAGGTCGAGGGAACGATTCCACGTGACAACCAACAATCTTGCAAGCCAAATCTGCACAAATCTCAAGAGTAGGTGGGGTGGGAGGATGTGACAGTTCAACCGAGATGTGTGCATGATCTCCCACATCACTCCGCGGTGGTGGAGTTGTTTGATGAGGTGAAGGCGGACAATGACTTGTGATAATAATTGTGCCTGCCTGTGATTGCACAGATCCATCACCGAAGTGTGCTGAGTGGGGTTCATATATGTGAAAAATATACTCAAATCTTCCATCAAGAAATTCCCATTCAATATCATCTTCTAGGAATCGGTATGTAAGATTACAGAATCATGTGTGAAACTGTTCAATAGATTCATCAAGTGCTTTTCGTAATTTTAGAATTTTTTTGTTGAGTGGTTTATGGTCATAGTGATTGAAAGCACGGTCTATCTCTGCAACCAGATGAGCAAGAGAACGAATAGATTTTTCAAGCAGCATGTCACACTAGTGCATTGGGTGCCCTCGAAGCATGTAGATGAACAATGCACAACTCATGTACTATTCAAAGAATCCATGTCTTTTGCATGAGCCTATAATGCCGACTGCGTGTGTAACCAAGGCTACGTAGCCTCCACCATCAAATTTTTTATGAGACAAGTTATCCAAGAGCCTTTTTGGGATGATGAAATCGTTTCCATGAGACATACATTCTGGAAGAGCAACTCCGTAGTTAACGATGATAGATGTGTAGAGATTCAAAACAAATATGATGATTCAGCGTGTCATTTGGCCCTCCTTGTAGCGCCAAAATGTTGACGGTGCTGGACCCGCCAACATGTAAGGGGATCTCCCCAGTAGGAAGTCCCAATCATACCTTAGACTGTTTGGTATAGGAGTCACAATAGTGCATTGTAAGATAATGCCTTGACTGCGATGCCGCACAGAGGCAAGTAAGATAACTCTGTCAGTATCAAGGGTGTGACTGCGGGAGTGAGTAAAGGAAGGTGTATGAGAGGTTCTAACACAGGTGGGTTGAGATGAGGGTGAAGGTGAGTTCTAGGTTGAAATGGATTAGTCCCAAATAGGCTAGGAACACACGACACATAGGAAATACATAGCTTCCAGAGGAGAAGTCCACTCGGATGTGGTAGTCACAACGTACAAGGTAAGATAACACGTACAACACTCACAGATCAGTGCGAATGAGTGCAAAGGTTGTTACAGCAAGGTTCATGTGAAACGTCTGTCTGATGTCCGACAGAGCAGTCGACAAGGATGGAACAACATTAAAAACATATACAACACATTTCCATTAATAGATTATGAATTACAACAAATGAATTAGTTTAGATGTACAACACAGGTTAAAGCAACATGCATTACAAGTGTTAAAGATTAGTCTTACAACAGGTACAATACATGTGTGAAAACGTGTTGGCTCTTATTATATAAGAAGTGTAAGTTCCAATCATAAAATACATCCATGTAAACTCTCTAGCCCCAACAATGGAATGTTACAGCCACATCTGCCTGCTCCTCCAAAGAGATCAACTAGCTCCATGCAGTGGAGAAGCCAAGGCACATCAAAATACTATCCAAGCTCTTTCCAACATAGTCATCTCAGAAGCATGGCTGACCAAAAGCCCATACATTGAGATATGAGGGACTATTTATAGCAAAGGGTGGTGACCCTTGACATTCCCCTTTGTGACAGCTCAACTACCCTCATGACTCTTCACCTACTCTATGACTGTTACACCAACTATTGACACTTGACTTACACTTGACATGACTCAACATCACAATACACATGCACTTATGTGAGACAACATGGCTTGAGCAAGTCATGGAAGACATCACTCACACTCGGTCCCTTTTGATGAGACCAACTCTTTGACATGCTTGTGATGGCGAAGGTGGTCAGCTAATGCCAAGCTTGGTCGTCCGTGATGGTGTGCATGCACCTCATGGTGACATCTTGCTGAAGCGAACTCTTGCCTCCATTGCAACTGGTGCATCGGTTCGGACCTTCATCCAACTCATTTGTTAATATGCACATGGTCTTCTTGGGTGCAGCTGAAATGGCAACACACTGATGCATAATGTCTGTGCTGATCTTCAAGTGTGTGCTAGTGGTCATGTGCATCAACTTGCCGAAGTACATGTTCAGCTCTAGTAGGACTTGCTTATTGTCTTCGCCTTGGTGAGTGTGGTGAATGAGTTGGGTTGCATGCGTGCACACAATGACTTGCATGCTGTTGAATCCATTACATGCAATTAACAACAATGCTCACCATGTCTGCTCCGTGTTAGCTGCTGGGATGGATCTTTAACTTGTAAGGGTGCAATTTCATCTGTGAGTGCACATTGCGCCCATTGTTGTTCCTGATCCTACTGCAGCTCATTCATTTATATGTGTAGCTTCATGTTCTTCCTGAGTTGTTGCTTTGGCACATGCAAATCCTTCTCTGTTCCATTCTCTATCTTCGCGCGATCTTCATGTCGCTCTGTCACCTCATAGCCTAAGTCTCCAAATTTGCTTTCATTATCAGTGGATCTGCCTGATGTTGCAACTTTTTGCCACCTTTGTGTTGTCAGCAACCTTCCTCTTGCATTCATTGCATTCGCTACATTCGCTACGTTTGGTAGGCTGCCTTCAACTGCCGTTCATGATGCTGTTTGCTGTGATATCCTGATGTTCTTGTCTATGAACAACATGATATCTTCGTGAGTAGGCAAGATCTTAGAAATTTGAATGACTGCATTTCTAAGTGTGCTCCAAACGATGTATTCGACTCTGCTCTCTTGGAAACCATTATACCTACACTGCTGAGAGGCAAATGAACACCTACAATACATGGAGACATGGCAAAACTCATGGCAAGCAATCTGTCAGTCAAAAACCAAAATGAACTTGAGAACTGACTTGCAATATACCTATGTGACTGATCGTGAAGGTTGCACAATTTTTGTCGGGAGGTCAGGAGACCGACTGCGATGACTACACAAGGCACAGTCTTGGCTATTAAGAGACTGACTAACTGTTGGAACTACTCAATGCACAGTCCAGTTTGGTTGCTGACTGTTGGGATTGTGCAATGCACAATCTCAGCTGGAAATGGTTGTAGGCTCAGTGACTACATTGCGTAATTTTCTTAGCCAGCAGTCACTCTCCCTCAAGATTATGCAAAGCAGGTCTTGCGAACAAATGCTGGGTAGAAATGCACATTTCTGGGAAAGAAGGCAGAGCCTTCCCTCTCAGGCTTGCACAATGTTGTCATAGTGAGGCTCTTTGTGAGGCAGAGTCTGGGCCGAGGTTGGCCAGACTCGCCGAGGGGCAACTGAAAGTGAATGTGTGTGTGAATGCATGCTGATACTAAGTGTAAGCATAAGTGAATGATCATGCATGAAAAATGGTGAATGACAGATTCAAAAAATGGAACAACATGCATGTGGGTTAGGTGAGTCTCCGAATTGGCGACCGTTCGTGAAAACCAGTTTCATGCATGCCACAACAGTGAGATGTTGACGAAAACTGAAACGGTGCTAGAACAAGCTAATATACATGTAATCGACAACAAGCATTCAAAGAAATCAAGCAAATAGTACTCATACAAGAAGAAACAAAAAAAGCGACAGAAATGCAACACAAGGCATGGGAATCGGGCTTACCCCACAACAGCTGAGCTGAATGTGCCGACTACTCCTAGATATAATGTGGGATGTCAGAGCTGCAAGGTTTATGTGAAGAATGAGCTCTTTAGCACCTGGTTGATGAGTTTTGATAACATCGAGGCTATGAGACGCATGCTACAAATCTAGGGAAAGAGACACTTAGTGGGAGGTTTCTGAAATGATCCTTGCATGTAACTTCCAACTGATAAACATAGATCCCTGAAACAAGCAATGCCTTTGCATGTTGCCTTGGGAGAAGTAGTCCATGCATGCAAGTCAGTTTTGATCGGTCCCGGAGGGAACTGGTCAACTCAGCTGCACATGCAAGAGACTACTCGACTGTTGGAGAAAAATGTGAATTTTTGGCTGGGGGTTGGGCTGGTTGCCCAGAAGACTTCCACAATTTTTGGGTAGAGCAGCTGACTGCTGCCTATATTTGCGCAAATTCTAGGGTAAGCAGCCCCGCTGGGGAAATTGCACAATTCCTACTGGGAGTGTTGACTGGCAGAATTGCGCAATCTTGGAGTCTGACAGGCTGCTAGACAGGATTGCACAATTTCTAGAGGGAAGGTTGGTTTCCCTCCAAAAATGAACAATTTTCTTGGGGAAGCTGCTCTGCCTGCAACTGGACCAAGTCCAAGTGAACAGCCTGTGAGGGGAATGCATCAGGCTGTGATCGATTGTTGCCTTTGTGCAAGAAAGACACTGAAGCTTGTGAACTTGACGAAGCAAGGAAAGCTATTGTGAAGGTTGGAAGGGAGGCTCCAAAATGAAGCCAAGGAAAAATTTTGGAGGGTGGTTGTAGCCGCTACAACAAGATGATAATTCGATTTTATTATCCATGTATGACATTTTGTGAGAGGATCCTTGTATGCACTTTATGTGAGAGATTGTTATTTTGTCATGCTGAAAGAGAGCTTCTATGAGTGAGATTTCTTATAGAAGAATGTCTCGTGGAGAGAGATGTCACTCTAGTAAAAGGGGTTCATCCTTGTATCAACAAATATTGCATCATGTACTCATTGTCTTCTTGCAGTAGCTAATTCGGCCCAAAGACATAGTCCACACTGGATGAACTCCTTGTATCGACAAATATTGCATCATGTACTCATCGTCTTCTTGCAGTAGCTAATTCGGCCCGAAGACGTAGTCCACACTGGATGAACTCCGTTATCATGTCATATGTTTATGGTTGTTCATGATTATTGCTTCTTGTTTCATGTTGATCGTTTGATGAAGTTGTTTAAATTATGTATTTCTCATGATTTCACAAGCAAATGTAAGTGTCAGTGAGAGGTCTTGTATAATGAGGATTTTTGTTTGAAAACACTCACGAAAATTTCCTGAATCAAGATTAGTATACATAAATTCTCGTATTCACAAGGGATTTTTGTTAAGAATAAATATTATATATAATATAGAATTTGTTGAGAAAAAACCTCATTTGAAAATACATACAAAATTAAAGGAATTATAAGATTTAAAATGGATCTCTGAACAAAATATGAATTAGCAGAATTAACTTTTAAAACAATTAGTCACGATTTAAAGATGACATCATCCCTTAGAGTTAGAATGACATTGCTTAATCTAAAAATACATATTTTACAATATTAGAAATCCATCGTTAATTATAATAATGTTTTAAATAAAATACAAATAATAAAAAAGTACTCATGAATTACTTTTAAAAATAACATAAATATTATTATATAATAAAATATCCTTAAAATTAAAATCTTAATATAATACTTTATTTTTAAATATATATAAAACAAAGTATAACATCAATCCATATATTGATCACGCTACGTTCAAAATTCAAAAAAAGCAAGTCATATACATAATTTCATATTCATATATCAATTTTATATTACATTTTTTCCAACAAATAAATCTTATATTAAAAATTACATATCACATATAATATATTAAATATTAATTTTTTGGATATTTAGCGGAGAGAAGATGGAGTGATCACATCCGGCTAGGGTTTCAACTTTATGCAGAAGTTTACGGTTCATTGCCATCGAGGGTTCCGAACTTGCTTTAGTGATGGTAGGTATGCCACGACTATTGGAGTTTTTTTTATGCGATGGAAACGACTCCAGACAGGGGTTGGATCTAGGTATATTTGTAGATACCGAAATTCCTCTCTATTGCCCATTATATGTTTCTGCGATTGTTACCTTGGATCGGGATCTCTGGTGCACATAGTAGCTACAACCTGGATCAAAAATCTGAGTTTGGGTAGAGAAGTTGAGACTCTTTTTCTCTACATAGATGTTTTTGATTTGCAAGGTATGGGGGTCAAAAATAAATTTGTGAGGGAGATGTTCTATTTACAAACCTCTAAGGATTTGGAGGAAAGCAGGGAGCTTGGGCCTCTGTGTGTAGTTAAATGGTGGTCCAAGCATTTTTTTGCAATAGATCTAACTTTGGAAATCCCCTCCATGATTTCCATAAGACACAATGTTCATATCAGATTAGAACTGTACAAAATAAGGCTCTTTCCCCATCGTTCAGATGGTTGGAAGGGTTTGAACTTTCAATTCAATTCCAGAATGCACATACGTATGGATCCGACTCTACATGTTCAGATCATAGTCTTTCTCCATCTTATGATCCCCTGAAGTGAGCAGATCTGATAGATCAAGAAAAGGGTTTAATATTAAAAGAGGAGAGGTTTTTTCAGATCTTCATAAAATCACTGGTTGGTAAATCTATTTTAATCTCGGTAAAGGATGAGGATTTAGTGGAAAATATCAATGCAAGATACAACGACGAGAAGGAATCCAAAAAAAATTCCTTCAGGATTGGAGGTCTTTCAAAGGATACAGCATTAGAATAGGTTATATCCTATTCTTAGTACCTGTTCTACATGGAGGATGAGGATCTGAGCCTTCAACTTCCTATAAAGAACCTACTAAAAGGAGCGCAAAGAATGCAAAGGTAACAACAACTCCTGGACATTTCTCGGGCCTGACACAGTGGAAGGAAAGGAGAAACATCCACATATTGAGATCTAAAAACCCCAGGTAAATGACATGTTCTCATATTTTCATGTCGAAGCAATTATTTGTTGTTTTAATTGTCACTGGCCTAAATCGGAAGGTCTGTACCAATGGAACTATCAAATTGGACTACAGAATGTGATATTTATTTGTGTTTGAAGGGTTTCTTTATATTACACCTCACCTAAAAAAAAATTACTAAAAAATATTTGAGGAAGGACCATGGTTCTGGGACAAAGCAGGGTTATTCATCACACCCTAGTTCTCAAAATTTGATTCATCTACAATGCAGATAACAAAATGTCAATTTGGGTTTGTATGCCCAACATTCCACTTCCTTTTTGGCACCATCAATTTCTTAACTATATTGAGAACACTTTGGGAAATTTTATGAAAATAAACAGTGAGAGAATCATAAAGGGGCCCTTTGTTAGAAAACTAGAAAGGCATAAATATTTTCTTTTATTGATAATTATTTGTTTTATTTATTATCTTCTTTATGTTCTTCTTTTATCTTCTTTTCATCAAGAAATCATCAAATCAAAACATGAATATAAATGACACCATATGTAGGCACTCAACAAGGGCTAAAACCCCTTTTTAGGGGAAAAACCAGTCAAACTCTTCCACTAATCAAATTGAGATAGACCAAGACCTTAGACCTAAACAAAAGACCTTCCTCCTCCACCAAGTAATTCTTATAATATGATTCAACAAACTTCAGTAGTCTTTTCTTTTCCAACAACTATAGCCCAACAACAATCCATAATTCTGACCCCAAGCTACTCCAGAATTTTAGCCTAGCAAGAATCTTGGATTTTGACCCCAAACTACTCCAAATTTCGGCCTAGCAAAAATCAACTTCGAACCTGTGAGATAAGGAGAGAGAAAATTTGACTAACTTTTACTTGAAATGGTCTTCCTTCTTCTTTTCTAGGGTTTTCTTCCTCTTCCTTGAACTTTGTACCCTTTTCTTCCTCCAACAATTACTAATGAAACTTCTTGAGTTGATGTTCCAAATGAGGTCGAATTGTTGTGCTTTTATAGTGGTTGTGTGAGGTTGAATTCCCTTGATGATGCCGACTTTTCCTTCTTTGAGGTCGACTTGGTGGAGGAGGCCTAAATGACCTATTTTACATAAAAATAAATTTCTTTCTTGATTTACAAAGCCAAGGAATGGTCTTTTACATTATGACATGGACAAGGACACTTGGCATAAACTCGAGAAGCCTAAAATAGAGGATTTGACCTAAGAAACATTGACCCAAGCATGAAACCCATGCTTTAATAAGTTAATTTCTTTTATAATAAAATTTATTTTTCTTTCTTTTGACAAATACATTACATCATGACTCAAATACAATTATGAAGACCAATACTAGTTACATTTTTCAACACTCCCTCTTAACCAAGGAGGTGTTCATAATTACATATATATGGAGGTACATGGAAGATCTCAAAGTGGTATAATCTATAAAGACTCACAACACAGACAATGCTACAGATTCGATACCTGACCAGGGTACTCTAATCAGGTGGGACTAAGGTGTGCTCAAGATTTAGCCACTTTATATACCATTATGATTTTAAGCTCTAACACCAACCCAAGGATCTAGGTGTGTATCCAAGGTCAAATCTCTATGACCAACTCCACCCTCCCAACTTCAAGATCTAGACATTAACACATAGTAAAACCATATGTCCTCCCAATAATCTTGTTTTCGTAAGATGCTTCATCTCTCCTTATCAGCTAAATCAAATATATATCCACAACTCCAAGCATGCTTCAAACACTCAATATTTTTACGAAGATATCCTGCACAATCACAAGCCCAATCAATAATAAACCTTAAAGTATATATATACAAGTAAACAAAAACCTTCAAGGTCCTCAATCATTCTGATGCTACTTATATTAAGTTATCCAAATAAAATTTATCAAAAGATTTCTTCTTTCATTTATTTAGTGGTGCCAAATATAGCCTCAATACTTCTCAACTCTTTTGTTTTCAAATCCATCTGTAGCACTTTCATTCATTCCCTGATTTCATTCTTTCTTCAAGGTATTCATTGTGACTCTAATAATATGCCCTTCCTCTCAACTTGGGAGGTGTACCCTTTCTTCTAACCACGCTCCCTCTCAACTTATGGAGAATGACAACATCAAATATACTTCATTCTTTCTCATTTCATCAGGGTTTTCTTGATCATTATCATTCTTATAGCTTCCTTCATCATGCTCATCATTATTATCATCTTCAATTATGAACATCTTCAACATCTTGAAGATTATGTACCTACAAATTTTTTAATATAAAGTACAACCAAATACAAATATACAAAAGCATGAAGTCAACTATAACAAACTGATGTCATTACAATGGAAGCATCAAGACATAAAATACTTAAACTTAGTTAGGTTCATAATCAACAAGGGTTACATTTTACATACTATACTTCAATATCTTGTTATGGTTCTATCATAAACCCTAGACTCCATCTTCGAGACACAAAGCCTTAGATAAAAATCAAATAATAATCCAATAATAGTACTATAAATCTAAGGTTTCAACAATATGCTTTTAGAATTTACATGTGAGACTCTACTAGGGTTTGTTACAAACCTTAGATTTTACCATCAAAGCTAAATCATATCAATAATTGAAAACAATATCATCGTTTCCTAGAATATAAATATCTACTAGGGTTTTGTTGCAAACCCTAGATATCACAAACTAAAACATGAGTATCAAGAATTAAGGTAGCATACTTGCATATACATATCCAGGATGCACTAGCATTTCACATCAATATCTACTAGGTAAACCCAAGACACAAACATCAAAAAAAATACATCAAAGTTAGATATACAACAATTTTGACCAGACTAAGGTTTCAATAACGTGGAAGAATATACACTAAGATTTTCATTCCTAGGATATTTACTTTAGTTATTACAAGGGTTTTGTTCGTAAACCTTAATTCATCCAACCCTAAAAATTTAGGGTTTCATTATATAACATATATATTAACAAAAAACCCTAAAGGACTAGGGTTTCTACCAAAAAACCCTAAACTTCAAAAGAATCATCTTATGTTCTATACTTTATCAACAACTCCGAAGAAAAACTAGGGTTTCATTATTAACATTGATATACCCTTAACATTAAGAGGCTAGGGATTTATAGTGAACCCTAAAGGATAGGGTTTCACCAAAATGATCAAACAACAAGAGATAATATAAGGAGGGTAGATTCAATATAATGATTAATCACCCTAACAAGAATATTTATCATTCAAAACCTAGACATAAATACGATAGTAGTGTAAAGCAAATTTCAAAAACAAGAATTTTTTTACCTTTTGTATGAAGAAAGCCTTGCAACAAATATTATGGCATACCTTGAGTTGTTCATTAAAAAAACATGTAGATTAATGAAGGGCTTCCTATGTAACATAACTCCTTCCATCATTAAAATCTTTCCTTTGAAGTTTCCTTCACAACCTTTATGTATTCTGTAAGCTTTCCTACCAAGGAAAATATAAAAAGGTTATGAGTATATAATACACACAAATATTGATGTGAGGAGGAAACCAAACATGAAAGATAAAACAAAGAAAAATATACTTTTCTTTTGATAAAATAGTGAAGGCTCCCTATTAATCAAATCTTTCTGAGGGATACCTACAACTTATCAAAACAACTCCAAGAATTTTAAAGAAATATATTGAATCTATGAACTATCAAAACATAAAAGAAAACATTGCAAAACTTAAAGTAGGATATGCAAGGGATAATATATCCAAGAGTATTTAGCAAATAATTCTTTTAATTTGGATTCTTTTGTATTTTTCTTCTTAGCTAGAGCTTCATTAACAACATTTGCATGTTATCTTTCTCTCTTCTATTCCTTGACTTCTCAAGACATTGACTTTTGAAATGTCCCACATCTACCCAAGTAACCTGCCAACCAAGGTAAACATGTGATGAGAGGATACTATGATGGGATTCAACCTCCTATGTGACCTTGAGGAAGTGGAATTGATGGAAACACAACTTACAAACGTTCAACAACAACAAAAAGACCCTTAGTAACCATCCCAACCTTTCTGACAACTTGCCCTTGAGTCCTACCAAGTTTTTTTGACCAATTAACCTCTGGACTCTCCCATGTTATGGGCATGACAATGTCCAGGGGGATCTGGACGCTCCTATGACATGTCATGAAAGAATCCAGGGATTATTTTTCTCAGTGTTGTGCCAGCGTCCCTGGGATTTGAGCCACTTTTTTAGGCCTAGAGCCCAAGTCACTGCCTAGAATTCATTGACACCTTCAGAACATAAATATAGCAAGGAAATGATAATGTAAATGGAATTATTTGAACAAGCCTTTGATTGGACCCTTAATAGCCATGACAAGCATTTCATCAAACATATCACAAATATGTAATCTACAGGTGTAAACTACATATTTAAGCATAAGGGTCTCATATGTATCTGAGAATCACTAAGAAGCATTGTTCCGTTATATCATTAGCTGCATTATCATCTATTAGGTCATAGATACATTGTTCATTAATTTACAAGTAAAAGTATGAGGAGAGCCATACATCATCAATGTTAGAGTACATGCTTATAACCAACAAAATAACAACATAAATAACATGAATACATCAGCCATAGAATCCACATATAAACCAATACATTTAAACATGAAAATACAAGGGAATTAATTTCTCATTAATGAATGTAGAAACCAACTAGGGATGGGACTACCACATTCCACCTAACCATAAATTGGCTAAAACAAATCTCTCTTCAGCCAATCACCACTGTGCCATATTCCAAGCATGAATATGGGACTCATAACCAACCAAAAACAACCAAACAAGCATGAATGCTACTAGAGTTCTCTTCCTACACCGTGAGGAATTTTAGTGCCTCCCAGTCTCTCAGGCTTTACTGTAATCTGCAGTATGATCCAGGGATCACTAGACCCTACACTGAGACCCACTCTCCAGGATTTATCGTACATCCCATCCCAGGACTACTAGGCTCAATAGAGAGCAATCCACCTCTTGGCTTTATCGTATATCTCACCATTCACTGGCAAGGATTCCTAGGCCCACCAAGGCACACAATCCTAGATTTACCGCAACCCATAGTTTGGCTCAGGGGTTACTAGGCCAGTGGCTTTACCATGATCCACAGTCTGATTCAGGGACCACTAAGCCATGTGTTTGTCATTTCAGAGATCCACCTCATTGAGCTACAAATCCATCCAATAATCCATCTCAATCGAAGTATGATATCCCATCTCTTCAAGGCTATTCGGAAATCGCAAGGCTAGGTTGAAAACAGTGTCACACCTAGAAGAGCCCATGCCATGACAAAATAGAACCACATGCAATATCATGCGTGCCAAATCTAGCAAGGAAATCACACATGCAAATCAATACTTGTAAAGAATATTGTTGTAGTTGCTTGATCCTGCTCTTCCTTGCTTGCTCCTTCTTTCCTCTTGCCTTCTTTTCCTTTCTTGATCCAATGCCAAAGTGCTCCAAGAAAACTCTAAGTGTCCAAGAATATGAGAGCGAGAGAGAATAGAAGAGAGCTCCAAAACTGAATTGAAAAAAAGTATGAGCAAAATCCTACCGATTGATCCTTATAAGCCTTTTTATTAATGAGGCCTCTATTTTCTTTATTTTCCATTATTTTCCTTCATTTTATTCCTCACATGCAACCTGTGACCTTTCACCATCCTTTTCCCCTAATTTCCTTTATTTTCATAAATAAAATGTCAATTAATGCCTCTTTGCCCTTCCAAAGCCTTTGCCATTGCCTTTGCTAATTTCCTTTAGCCATAATAACCAAAATGAACACCCACTAGGATGTCTTGTCCACCATTCATCTTGGAATACGTGTCCCATCAACCATGGTCTTATATCTTTTACATGGATTTTTAACCAGGGTTGGTACAGAATGCTCCCCCTTGGGGGAACACCATCCTTGGTGTTCAATGACACCTATAACTAGCAAGACCATTGGAAACAAAACATACTGCCCATGGAGCTTTATAAAACATCTCGTTGCAGTGTTTACAATGACCATCTGCTAAAACGTGACAAACATACCATTTACTAGAGCTTTATAACATAAATCATTACGATATTTATAATAATAACCACATATACACACATACACATTTGCTTCACCCAAAAAATAATCATACTGTCTACGGAGATTTATAAATCTAGCTTGATATAATATTTACAATAATATACACATATGAACATTTACTAAACCAACAAATAAAGGATATGATGCCTACATCTGCAACAATGAAATCTAGTGGCTCACAACTCCACCCTCAAAGTAATACCAAGATTCACCTCCTTCCTAGGAAGTCTACAATCCAATGATAGAGCAAAAGTATGCATCAATGTCCAATGCTACAATCTCGTGCTACATGTCCCCTCAGTGAACAATTGCTAGCTCATTGTCCTAGGGCGCACTCCCAATGTGTATCTAATTCCATCTAGCAATGCTAATGACCAAAACAAATCCATACTTGGCCTTCCCTTCTTTGCTACATAGTCCCTTAGGAAATCTAGTCACCCCCTTTTGTGCAGTCACTCACCTTCCAAGTTCCCTGACATCCCCTATCCCGGTGGATCGGCTTCCTTGCATCGGAAGGTCAAACAACCAAGGCATATACCTACCTCAAAACCATCATACACGTCATAACATGCTCATGGAAATCAATGGACACTATTGGGTAGCAGTTTCCCACAATGGCCCTGCTCTTGAAGTGCTTTACCAACATATTGTTGCATGTTCCAATTCCTTTCACTCACACTACTAATTCTTATAGTCAGTTTCAACCACCCAACCATGCATTTCCATGCTTCCTGTACCAAACACATAAATTCCATTAGATTTCAAATAATTTCAAATAAATTCACATCATACCTCATCGGTAGCTCGTCAATAAGGTACACTTGCAATTTTGTTCGCTTCCTGTCACAACAAGACAAACTAGCATCTTTGACCAAATCATCATGTATAAACATATCACGTCAGGTTAGCTCAAAACACAACCATCATAAATCAAAATCTTAAATCACATGTAACCATCATAAACTAGAATTGTAGATCACATGTAATCATCATAGACCAGAATCACAAATCATATGCATAATAAAACTGAAATAAAATACTGATACTTATCCTTTAATCAATCCTTAGTTTCTACCTTTGTCCATTATGTACACACGCCAGATCGGTTGCCACACCCAAAAAACACTCAATGCCTTTTTCTTGTCTTCAATCACATACACATACACAGTGTACATCACAACGCATACATTCACGCACAATGTGCGACAACACATAATGCATACACCTACACCTGATATATAACACAACACATACATCTATACCTGATGTACAACGTCACACAATAAATGTACCTACACCTGGAGTACCACACATGCATCTACACCCAGTGTACAACACAACACAATACATACCCCTACATCTAGTGTACAACACAATACCTATACATACACAAAGTACAACACAACGAATACATATGTCATGATACCACGACTACACAATGCACATACTTAGTACCGCATGCCCGCAACACAACATGTACAACATGAACACAATACCACATGTACACCAGTACCATAGGTACAACATGTGCACAGTACCACATGTACACAACACCACCTGCACAATGTGTGCACAAAATCACATGTGTGAAAACTACCTGTACAATGTGTACACAACGCCACATGTACATTGCACCACCTATACAACATGTACACAATACCACATGTACAAAGTGCCACATGCATGGCATATACATGACACCACATGTACACAACGCTACATGCACAACATGTACACAAAACCACCTGCACATAATGCCATTTGTACAACATGTACACAACACCACTTGTACAATCATGCAGACAACACCATATGTATTGGTTTGTAGATTTCTGTGGAGTGGTTTCTAAGAGATTGAATTCGGATATTCCACAGTGTTCATCTTTTCATTAGTCGACGTTTCGAGCCTATTCATGTACATATCACTACATATTCAACATGTACATAGCATCATCTGTACACATCACTGCATATCCAACATGCACACAACACCATATGCACACAACACCACATATCCATCATGTGCACAATACAATATGTACACAACACCGCATATCCAACATGTACATAGCACCATCTATTACAAACACTGCATTTGCAACATTCACACAACACTACCTGTATGACCATGTACATAACATTGCATAAACAACATGCACACACACTATATATTCACAACACCGCATGTGCACAACACCACAGATGCAACATGTACAACATATACAACATATGCACAATATTAGCACTGCACATTTAAAACCACATTGTCTCTACTAGGAAATCTTGCTTCTAGTGTCTCTCTGCCATCCATGCTTATCCCAACATCCCGCAGACCACACTGCTTTCATTTCGTTGATGTATCCCTTGGTATAACTTGTCCTGATAACATAAACATAATATAATCACATAATATCAACTCATAACCACATGATACTAACCTCATATATTATTCATGACTACTCGTCCACTCGATTCCTCATAACCCAGGAACCTCTTCACGTCATTCACCTACGTAAGCAATCATTCCTCTACAAGAATGATTCATAATGACCCTATCAAAAAAACACACACACACAAACACACATATATATTAGCATTAATAATCATGATCCATGATAACCTTGTCATACATGACTTACATACATGCATACATGTACACATACATAAACATCAACAAAATCATGACCATAACATAATTACCAAATAACATAAGGTCAACGTTAAGAGAACTCCATTTATCCATTCACAACATGCACAACATTGAGAACAATGATTCCCAACATTTTTGGGTTGTGTTATATTCTTTCCACGACTAGCCCACGTAGTTAACTGGGGGGTTAGGGGGGGGGGGGGGTGGAGCACCCCCTTCGTTGCGCCGATTGTGTAGTAAGGGGGGGCCACTGGGGTTTTGAGGTGTACCCGTAACCCCACTTTATGGGGTCCAGGGTAGTGCCCCAGAAAATTTTGGTTTTGGACCCTATGTTAGGTTAGGCAGACCCAACTATGGTTTTGTGCATGATTTTCGCACATGTTTTTTTGACATGATGGTTTTTGGTCCATGGTATTGGACTCGATGGTTTTCGGTCCATGGTATTGGATGCTTTGGCATGTATAAATATGTATTATAACATTGAAAGGAACATAATGAAAAATCAAGCTAGTAGTCTCATTTTTGGGATCCAGGGGAAATCTCTGTGTATATGTGTTTTATGTGTTCTGCTCTAGCATTATTTATTTTCAGTGTTTTAGAATTCGTATGTAGGTAATTTCTGTATGGGGTTAAAACCTACAAACATAGCCAAGGCATTTGATGCCTCAAATCTATTTACTTTACCTTTCCTTATTACTTTTCTCATGATTGTCCTTCCATCGTCCATTTACATCAATGAACCCAACCAATCATACTGGTTTTCATACTCTTGCCTTCAACTGCACTTATTCATGCACCTGCTTCATCTGAGTCTTACATTGCATGTTGGATTTCATTCAGCTCTCCCCAAGCTCCACTAACTTTCCTCTTTCCCAACCAATTCCCAAGACTCTCAAAACATAAAAGGCAATACTAAGAAGCAAGAAAGAGAAAACCAATAACAATACGACACAACAAACAAAGTGGTATGGCCATACACTAGACGTAAAAAAAGCCACAATCAAGCATGAAAAATCACTAAAGACCAAAAGCACAATACTAGCAACAAACACCATGACTCAATCCCCATGGTTCCCATAGCCTCCAAGGGAAATCTCAACCTGAGCCTTCTTCGAGATTTCATGGCAACCTCTTTTCCATGTAATCCCTTGCATCATACTTCCATCAACACAGAACTGTTAGTGTATAAAGAAATATACCAATATACAAATTATCTTACCTTGTTGTGCTAATCACATTTCCTTGCAACTGAACACATCCATGCTGTCTCTCAAGGGACTCAAATTCTCTTGACATATCTAGCTATAACTAGACACCAGTTGTTATACCTATCATATACATGTCCATGAATATAGCACATACCCACATAATTTTAGACAAGATTAGGGTTAAGAATACTTCCTGTATGCAAAGCAATCATTCGTTTGGAATTAGGGTTTCAAAACATAGCTAGAGGAATTCTTACCCAATTCCTTTCTTTTACCATTTACCTTGCTACAATTGAGTCTTATGATGCGCTATCACCTCATCCAACTGTTATTTATATAGACAAATCAATTATTACCTTGTCACACTAATACCAAGCATGTTACCTTGTAACTTCTCACACATGTCCATGGCGGCTAAACGCCTACAGACAGGCACGGCCATAAGCAAAGCAACCAAGCATTGGAGGCTTGCCAAAGCTACGGAAAACATAGCTGAGCTAGTTATGGGGATGAAAGGTCTAATCTTTCAAACAACCAGAAGAAAGGCGAATGGTCTTGCTGACCATCTGGCAAACTGTGGAGCAGACAACCCCAACATTGCCATTGACAGATGCTGGCGGGAGTTTGATGACCCAATCATAAAGGAAGCATGCATACAACTGGCAGCGAAAGATCTTATCCAGATCACCCAACCTTAATCGAGGACGGCACCTGGCCACAGTCTCGAAATCACGAGAAGATCGGCAAGAATTATCAACCTAAAGCCCTCAACGGGCTGATGGGACACAGGGGGCAGTGGAGCTCCTGGCGGCAGCAGCTCTTGGAGATTGGAGATCATAACGAATTAAGCGACGAGATCCAGTACATCAGACACCGTCCTCTCAGCACGCATGGAGAGGATCCGTATGGAAAGGTTTCATCACCATTAATGGCAATTCTGAGTGGAAGACGGTGGAACAAGGCCCGAAGGAACAGCATCAGGCATGCTAGCATATGGGGCATACCTCCCTTCACGCGCCACCATCCCTTAAGAAGGTTTTCACCACACACTTGGCGCCCAGCTCGTCAGCCTTGCAGTTACATCATGAGCTCCAATTCTTCCAGGGACAGGCTCGCTTGTGCGACTCCTCAGATCACCCATCAGCAAGGTACCACCACTCTCAGAGGCATTTACTCCAATCTCCTGAGGAAGCATCATTGCTTTCATTATAAAAACATGGGCAATTGCCCTGTTCTCCCCATTGTTCTTAGCGTTCGTGTTGAGAGTGGTTCCGCTTACAATTCTGGTTCAATTCGGGCAAGTCACAAGAGGTTCACCATGAAAGCGGGAAGTAGTCGCTGCGAGGCAGCTAATAGGGAACTTCAGGCAGCAAGAGGTGGCTACGAAACCAGGACTGCGACCAGGATCAAGCGCAAAATTGCAGAATTGGAGGCTCAGGCGAAGCTTGAGGAGGATGGCCGCTCGGATATGGAAATTGCTGCTGAGGTCAACTGGGTAACAGACCCCGGCACTCCCGCGAAGAGGGCCACACAATTTGTGCGTACCCAGGCGGAGAGCTGGCGCATGAAAACCTTAATTGCAAAGGCGCTGGAATCCATCACAGAGGTATATCTCACTACACAGGTTAATCTCACCACAGAACAAATGGCCAAGATTACAGACTACAATAGCTCCCTGGACAGCAAATTAACCGCGGTGAATGAATCGATCAAAACCCACAACCGTCTGCTTATGCTGCTCATCCAGCTTCTCAAAAATTCCATTAATACTGCTCCTGCGGCTCAGCCAGCCACTTCCAGTGCGAACCATGCTGCTCAGCCAGCTACTTCTGCAGCGTTTCAGCCTGCATCCCTGGAAGAATTGCAGGCGAAGGTCGACAGCCACGTCAGGAACAGCGGCTTGGACACCATCGCCCAGATGGGGAATTACCACTTCTAAGGTCTTCATGTTAGCTCTTTTTCCGACTCGGGTTCTTGCTTCTCTGTTATCTTTTCACTCTGTTATCTCGGCTTTAGTTTGTGTCTGTTGCTTGGTTGTTACTTCTACTATCTACTCACGGTAGTTCCTGTGGTTTAGCAATGTTTTGTTCTGTCCATCGCCACCCTGCGTGGTGTGCTTCGTTTTGGTTTATCTGTAACACTTCTTCTGAGCAGGCGATTAGCCCAGGAATATTGTACATCCCTGCTCACACTGCCTCGGCAGGTTTTTGTATTATACTTGTTATATAATATAATCTTCTCACTTACACAAAAAAAAAAACTTCTCACACATGTCAATCACATGTTCCAAATACCAAGGCAATATATCTACTAATTTGAAATCAACCTTTACCAAGACTAACAATCATGTCATAATCCACAGTCAACTAATAGTCATTAGACATAATGCTACAACTATCAACTACTTATAGTCAAGTACATATCATCTGTATCAACACATATGTATTAGTACAACCATCTTAAAACAAGAGCATTTTGGCAAGAAATTTTATAGAGACATACTCATATCATTCAAGTAATCAAACAGCCAGACAACAAATAGATGACATAATAGACACCAAATGCTCAAACACCAAATAAAGGACATAGTCAAACATTCAAACACTAAATAGACAACATAAGAAAACTCATACCTTGATGTATC
Organism: Pinus tabuliformis; assembly: GCA_031772625.1. NCBI lineage: Eukaryota > Viridiplantae > Streptophyta > Pinopsida > Pinales > Pinaceae > Pinus > Pinus tabuliformis. Next base: position 1,164,329,508 of record CM062818.1, read on the forward strand.
TCAGGGGAGGTTATCTTGTCTAAACAATCAATCCAAATTAGCATGATATAATTTCACAACATATCAACTCAACCATAAATAAGGTCTTGATATCCATAACAATAACTAGATAACATGTTCACATCATAAACTCATGAAAAATTATCATTTATACATAAATATCACATCTGCACAGTCAATTCAGATTAGTATGACATAATATCATAACATATAATCTCATACTTGAATGTCATAACCCTAACCATTTGCATATACCAATCCAAATTAATATGATACATATAACATCAATATCTTAATGTAATAACCCTAATCATCAAGTTACTAGCATATAACAACAACAAGCTATATATCATGCTCATCAACAACATATAACCTAATCATCAAGCTAACTATCATATAAGAAAAACAAATTAACCTATAACATACTCATCAACAACATATAACATAATCATCAAGTTATCTAACCTAAAACAACAATAGCAATGCATACAACCACATATTACTATCATTCATGACTATCTGACACGTGCATATGACTATACTAATCAACTAGCATCTATCATGTATGTAACCATAACATCAATAGAATGATCCATAGCCTAATTCAGAGGCCATTAGGCCATGTGTTTGTCATTTCAGAGATCCACCTCACAAAGATTTGAATCCATCTGACAGTCTAACTCAACTGAAGTATGAGAACCCATCTCATCAAGGTTATCTGAAAATGGAAAGGCTAGGCTGAAAACACTGTCACACCTTGCAAAAACCATGCCATGACAGAAAAGAACCACATGCAATACCATGCATTCCAAATATAGCAAGGAAATCGCACATGAAAATCAATACATGCAAAGAATTATGTTGTAGTTGCTTGATCCTGCTTTTCCTTGCTTTCCTGTTCCTTTCTCTTGCCTTCTTTTCCTTTCTTGATCCAATGCCAAAGTGCTCCAAGAAAACTCTGAGTTTCCAAAAATATGAGAGAGAGAGAGAGAGAATAGAAGAGAGTTCCAACACTGAACTTAAAAAATAATAATAATAATAATAATAATAATAAATAAAATAAATAAATAAAAATAAAAATAAATTAATTAATTAATTAAAATAAATAAATAAATATAAATAAATAATATAAATAATAATAATAATAAAATGTCTAAACAAAAGCCTGCCAAACTATCCTCAAAAGCCTTTTTATTAATGAGGCCTCTATTTTCTTCATTTTATATTATTTTCCTTCATTTTCCTCATCAGATACAGCCTGTGACCTTTCACCTTCAATTTCTCCTAATTTCCTTTATTTTCATAAATAAAATGTCAATTAATGTCTATTTTCCTTTCTAAAAACTTTATCAATTCCCTTAAGCCATAATAACCTAAATGAACACCCACTAGGATGTCTTAACCATCATTCAACTTGGAATACGTGTCCCATCAACCGTGGTCTTATATTTTTTACATGGAGTTTTAACTAGCGCTGTTACACTTTGGTCATTTGAACTTCTTGAATGTTCCCTTCTTATTCTGATGAGAAGAGTAGGCATTTGAAGTGTTGACTTCCATCTTCCTTCTTTTTACTTACTAATGAGATACATTTCACATTTGTTCAAAGGTAGGTGTGTCTTTCCAACTGCTAATTCTTGATGCAAAAGCACTCCAAGATTTTGGTAGACCTAATAAAGAAAAAATCATGTGTTCATTTTCTGGTACAACTTCATATATAGCTTGGAGTTCATCTCTTACCCTAGAGATCCTTACAAAATATGATGAAACAATATCATCTTTCATCATCTTAATTATTATTAGTTCATTCTTGAAACTAGCTATCTCACAAACATTCTTGATGGTGAACAACTTGGAAAGGGCTTCATACATTTCTTGAGTGGAATCTATATTGGATATGTATGGGATTAGATTGTCCTTTACTCCATCTACTATCAGATTCATGGCCAATATGTTGGTTTCCTTGAACTTCTCATTTCCTGCATCATTTATAGGCTTCTTGAATTTTCCTTGAACGAGATCCAAAACTTTATGCTTAGATATAATAATATCTATCCCCGTCTTCCATCCCATATATTTGGCGGCTCCTTCTAGTTTGTTTTCTATCTTCATCAAAGTTGTCACAGTCTTTATAGATAAAAGGTTTCTCTTCTTATATGATTCTTTCCTTAATGACCTATTGATGTGAAAACACAACACTCCCATTTATAACTTATTTATTTCAAATAATGGGGACTCTTTATGTAAATTTGGGCTAAATCACTTTTTATTATCTTCTTTTGTTTAAGTATCCTACAATTTTGCCAAATTTTCATTTTATTCAGATTCTTCTTTTGATTGCTTTCATTGCATTCAATTTTCCGCTAGCTTTCCATCAGTACTCGTTTCATCTCATTTGGTTGCACGATTTGCAAATGAGGCTTCTCTGATATTCGATAATTTTTACCACCAAGGCCAAAAAATGTACAAAATGTATAATTTTAATTTTTGTAAATATTGGTTTTTAGTTAATTTTTACTAATTAATTCATTTTTTGCTAACGGTCCTACAAAATTTCTATAGCCAAATTGTAGAACAATTAAAATTATGGTGTTTTCAGATTTCAAAAGTCTATGTGGAATCTCAATTTAAAATAAATTACAAGATCTAAAATCTATAAATTGCAAAGTAGCTATAATTCTTTATGTCGAGACTTTTACACAAGTGACTATAATTTATAATGGAAAAGACCCACTCTATGTAGACTCCATTTCACCTCGTTCAATCCAACTATTCTTCAACACATATCATAGTATCGAAACTTTTATAAAATCAGTTTTTTTTGGGTACATAATGCAATATCAGAAATTTTATAAAATCAGATTTTTTATTTATCGTTACCTCCATTTTAAAAAACACCTGATATTAATAAAACCTGATGCATACCTTGACACATTCGTCGGCACATGTTTTATTCAACGCATTTTATTTTGCAATATCAGAACCTCGGGGCTGTTGGATATCAGAAGCACACGGGAAAAAACTTACGATATTCTTAACCTCCGATGCCCCGAGGTCTTCATCCCTCTGATAAAACAAAACCTCGATGGGATTGTGTAAAGCATGTTTATATTTAAAATCTATTATATAAGGGGATTTTCACATATTAGGCTGGACTAATAATTATTCCATTTACAAAGGTTCATATACATGAGACAAAAGCCACTTAGGCCTATTTGTTGGAGCCAAAAGCCACTCATTACTTGACATGTGTCCCATTGTGTTTTTAATATTAATTTATTTTTAATTAATTAGTTTAGTTTTTTATACTTTGTAATTATAATTAATAATTTAATTTTTCATTAATTTGTAATTAATTTAAAGATTTTAATTGTATATAATTAATTAATTTTTGTAATTAAATTGTATGTATTTAGTCAATGAAATAATTACAATTAATTAATAATTAATTAGAATTTTTAATTTAATTTAGATTATGTTTTTTATTTAAAAAAATTAATTTTGACTCAGGGAATTGTTTTTCCAGAACTATGACAGTTTTGACACTTCAACTTTGGAGGCTCATAAGTTGAGTTTTACTTGACCAAAAATCATGGAGAATATTTATGAAGTGGTTGTATGACTAGATTCGATCATTAAATGAGTCTAAAATTTAGCAGAAAATTAAGCTCCAAATTTGCAACAAAAAACTAGTTTTCTGAGTTTACTTTTTGCATTTTTATTTGCCCAAAGCCTCTAATGATTGCATACCCATTTGATTATGTTCTCTTTGACCAATAAGCGCTTTAAAAGGATCAATGGGAACCTCAAATTTTTATTTATTTATTTATTTAATTAAATTTTGATTGGATATGTTTGTTTTCTCATATTTGGTCAATCTAATTTTGATTTGCAATTTAATTTACTTTTGATTGGTATTTGGTAGAAGAGAAATTGGAAGGATGAGGAAGAGAAGATTTGAAACAATGGAATTGCTCTAGCAAGAGAGAAAAATGAATGTTGGCCAATCAGTTTGTTGGAGAAAATTTATTTCTCCGTGGCTCTCTCATTTTGGTTTTCATCTTGTAATTATAAATATGCATTTTAGAGAATGTTGAGGGGGGCCAGGGGAGGGAGTAGGCAGGTTCCTCTTCTCTGCACCTAAGGGATTTTGAAGCACTATTGTAAGGGATTTTTGAGCTATAGAAGTAGGAGGAAAATCTCAAGAATGAGTCATTGGGATTTTTCTTTTTCAAATGTGGACTTTGTATTATAAGAAAATCTTGCACTATTGTAGCTCTTCCTTTTAATGACAAAATGTTTGATTTGTAAGATATTTCTAGAGGTCAGTTCAAGGAACAAAGCACAAAGACGAGATTTTAATAAATTGGTATTTTAAATATTGTTATTTGTAATGAAAATTTCATTTTAAATAGTAGATCTATGTGAAGATTTCTTATATTATGCATTATTGATTGATGTGGAAGGTTGTTTCATGAATTAGATATATGTTATCAATTTTCTCTTTTGCTCAAATATGCTCAAATAAGAATTCTGAGTAACTTTTTACTCATAAATCTTCTATCTAAATTCGATTTAATTACCATTGACATTAAGTGAATTATTTCCTAATGTTATTGGTTAATCATTCACTGTTAATAGGTCTCTGAACATAGCATGCTTTGGTAATTATAATATCAGCGAGTATAACTATTTCATTAGCTAGATATTCACCTAAAGCTAGGCATGTTAAAACCTCAAATCATTTAATTACTTCTTTCTCAGTTGGGTTAGATATACATTTTCCTAATCGAGATAAGATTAAGATTTATTTCCTTTTTCTTGCATTCTAGTATTAGTTTGCATCTAGATTAATCATTACATTTCTAAGAAGTCCTCTCATCAGAGAGACAAACTTTAATTGTGGCTTGGATGAGCCCTATATTAGCTTAAAGGTCATTTCCTTGCCTAAGCTCAGCAAGAGAGTTGATTTGATGTCTCTTCTGTATTGGTAAGTAAAAGACATACTTTAAGCCAGTAGATATAGAAAGAAGGTAACTAGACCTAGTTTAACCGGTTGGAACCACCATTCCAAATGGAAAAGGAGTTGTTTTAAGTTCTTGACTGGATGGTCTCCCTTATAATGTTGAATGATCATTTTGGGCCCTCAACATGACCTTATTTTGTTCCTTTCTCCTTAAATCTTCTTTCAATTGACCTTCAAGCTACCTTTTCCTTCCTTCTTCACCTTATCTCTAATACCATGTTAGAAAATAAGAAAGGCAGAAATATTTTCTTATGTTGATAACTAGTTTTATTTATTATATTCTTTATGTTCTTCTTTTATCTTATTTTCATCAAAAAATCATCAAATCAAAACATGAAAATCAATAACACAAGATGTAGGCACTAGCCAGGGATAAAATCCCTCTCTAGAGGAAAATCCAGTCAAACTCTTCCACTAATCAGATTGAGATAGACCAAGACCTTAGACCTAGTCAAAAGACCTTCCTCCTCCACTAAGTTAGCCTTACAATATGATTCAAAAAAATTCAGTAGTCTCTTCTTGTCTAGCAGCTACAACCTAGAAACAATCTAGAATTTCAACCCCCAGCTACTCCATAATTTCGGCCCAACAACAATCCATAATTTCGACCCCCAACTACTCCAGAATTTTGGCCCAACAACAATCCATAATTTTGACCCCCAGCTACTCCAGAATTTCAGCCCAGCAACAATCCAACAACTTCGCACGTGTGAGACAAGGAGAGAGAAAATTCAACTTCCTTTTGCTTGACAAAGCCTTCCTTCTTCTTCGCTAGGGTTTTCTTCCTCTTCCTTGAACTTCGCACCCTTTTTCTGCCTCCAACAACTGCAAATCGAACTTCTTAAGTTGATTTTCCAAATGAGGTTGAATTGTTGCCCTTTTATAGTGGTTGTGTGAGGTTGAATTCCCTTGATGACGTCGACTTGTCCTTGTTTGAGGTTGACTTGTTGGAGGAGGCCAAAATGACTTATTTTATATAAAAATAAATTTATTTCTTTATTGACAAAGCCCAAGAAGGGTGTTTTACATTATGGCATGGACAAGGACACTTGACTAAACCCTAGAAGCCTACAATGGAGGCTTTGAACTAAGAACCATTGATCCAAGCATGGAATCCATGCTTTAATAAGTCAATTTATTTTATAATAAAAATTATTTTTCTTTCTTTTGACAAATACATTACATCATAACTCAAATACAATTATGCAAACATATACTAGTTACATTTTTCAACACTCTTCACACATGCTCGCATTTGTGTGGATATTGACCTCAACAAGGGGCTACTAGATCGTATTTAGCTAATCAACAGACCATTCCAGTGGACACGGAGCTTAGATTATGAAAACACGACTTTTAGATGTCATGTATGCAATCAAACTGGGCATCTACAAGATAACTATCCTTTGGCCAAAAAATCAGCAAATAAGAGGAAGGCGCAGAAACCCAAATCAAAGAATGGGAAATATTATGAGTCCCCTCACCCTGATGATAAAGAAGAGGTGAATCTAAAGGACCCACCAGGTAAAGAACAATGAGAAGGGAATGAAACAAAACTGGAAGAACCACTTCAAAATTAAATGGAACTCAACCAAAATTGGTTATGGCAGTCTCACATAGTTCTACAAGAAATGAAATTGCAATAACAAAAAATCAAGGGATTTAAGTTACCAAAAGATCCCATGTAGCTGAGAGCTTTGAATCAGAAAAGGAAAACACACTTGAAACTCCGAGGGAATAGGATTTAGCTATCATCCAACCTACTACTCGGGTATGTAAGGAAGTAAAAATGAAGAGGGAGAAGAAAGAAAAAGTGAATGATTTTTATAACTAATCCAAACAGTGATTTCTTATGGGGTTTTTGTCTGTGATGGAACCTAACGGGTTTTTTTCTGAATGCAACATATAATTTTGTTTTCAGTAATTAAATTATGATTTTTCCTTGCAAAAAAATATATTAAATATTAATTTTATATTATATTATCTCTTTCCCTATATGGTATATTTGAGTTAGCCGAGATATCACATATTATGTGTTATATCACCTCCTTCTATATTATAAATCAAATACCAGATGTAATATAAGACTAATACATAATGTAATATATTATCCATTATTACATTATATTATATATTATGTATCATGCAATATAATATATTAAATATTTTTTTAATCACTATTTATTAAATTTTATATTATATAAATTAAATTTATTCAAATATTATATAATATATTATATTATATAACTTTTTCTTATATCACATACTACGATACGTAATATAAAACTAATACATTATATAATATTGTATATAATTATATTAGTTTAGATCTATTTTAACTATTGATTTATCAAGTGTTTAGATATCAAATCTTTCCATGTGCAAAACTCTTTTTTAGTGCAAAACTTGAAAGAAGGTTTGCACTTCAAAATATTTGATCCTTCTCAACACTTGATATATCCTGAGTTAAAATGAATCTAGTTTATATATATATATATATATATATATATATATATATATATATATCATGGCTTAAAGCCAAATTACAACGAAGTCTTTAGATCTTTAAATAAGCTATATTACATAATAATACTATTGGCAAAACCACAAGTTGTTAAAATTTTGAGCCCAAAAACCGTCAATGGTAAATTGATTCTATGACTTCAATTTTACCTAAACTTCATAACAATATTTATAAGCATTAATTTGCTATAATTTTTTTAATTTATTTTATTTTAAATAATTTGACTTCCATAATTTTATTTTTTAATTTTAATTTGACCAAATCAAAATATTTACATAACATTACAACATGAACTTAAACACATTTTGACATAATTATATCATGTACTAAAAGTACTTCATTTATCCTTTATATCATACCTTATATACCATCTAAACTAAGTTAACCCAAGTATTGCACATAATATTACATCACCTCCTTTCTGTATTACCTACTAAGTGCTATATGTAATATAGCTCTAATACATAATATATTAATATGTTATGAATTGTGATATATATCTATATATATATATATATATATATATATATATATATATATATATATATATAAGATGTTGTCTACCAACGCCACAAATTCAGATTTCTTGTTGGGATCCAGTAAAAAAAAGGTTCAAAAATCGGAATGTTGGAGCGTTTGAATCGTTTTTTAATGGTGGAAACACATTAAACATCATCAAGAACCCCTGGGGCACCCAAAATCCTGCAGTATGACAAGTATAACCAATATTTTTAAAAATTTCTGCTATATTTTGTGATAATGTTATCAGAATTTCCATTATTTTCTAAACAAATTTGTGAAAATTTTAAACTATACTTTTATATAATAAGTTTTTGATTTATATATATAATTTTAATTATATATTATTTTAAGATTAATGTTGAATAGTTTAAAGTTCAAATAATAATATATTATATAATTAAAAACTCATAAATTTAAATTTAAATTTTATTTCAAGTTATTATGTGTAAAAGGATAAAGGTATTATTAATTCAAGTGTAATGACTCTTTTGAAAAAATCTTGCCATAATTTTTTTAGTCATATTGTTAACATAGTTTTTTGAATTAGTTTTAAATTTAAACAATTTTATAATTTAATTTATTAATTGATACATGGATTGTAGTTATATGGATTGTATTGTAATAAATGAGTTAAATTTATGTTTTTTTTAAAATGACTAATTCATAATATTTTATTAAATCTCTAATGTTTTTACTTATATTTATGGATTTTTATGAAGCAAGGAGATCTTTGGGAGTTGCATGGTCCGACATGAGATATACCTATATTTTAACATCAGTGCTGGAGGGAGTAGTACTAGCCCACCTCCACCTCCATCCTCCGCCTCCTCTGGCACAAAATCTCTCACTACAGCTACCCAAACTCCTCTAGTGAATAGAGCTCCACCCACCTCGTCAAGTAATCACTCTCTGCTACATTTAGTTTTATGATTGGGGGTTATACAATTTCATTGTACTTTTTATAATTTTCATCAACCTTATGTGTTGGCACAAATTTTGTAGCTACAAAGCTATGGGATTGCAAGATTTCGTTTGTAATAGCCATTGTTTGATTATGTGTTTCCTAGTTTTGCACGAAGTAGTATAGGAGCTATCTTTATTGTTCATATTCGACATTATTGTACTGTGAAATTGTGGTTACATTGTGACTTAATATTGTTTTAGTGTGAGTGATTACTGTAGGTTTTAACCCCCTTCAAAACTTACCTACATACAAATTCTAAAAACAGAAAATAAACAAAGACGAGAGCATAACACATAAAATAAATATACACAGAGATTTTCCACTGGATCCCAAAACTGGGACTACCAGATTGATTTTTCATTATGCTCCTTTCAATGTTACAATACATATATATACATATTGAAGCATCCGATACCATGGACCGAAAACCATCTCACCTAAAAACAATGTAAACTTTGAAACGAGAACCCATATTGTTACCCGTTTTGTAGAGATAGCAAAAAAGTGACCCGATTTTCAAAAGGGGTGATGCAGAACACACATGTGTTTTGTAGAGCTTAGTTTTTTGCACTATAATTTTTTTTATATACATTGCGTTTTATAATGGTAGTGTTTTTTATGCTGATTTAAATACGTGGTAATTCTACACCAAGCCCGTTTCTTAAAATGTTTTTTTTTACTGTATGAAATGTAAATAATTATTTTGTAAATTTAATCATTTTTGAAGTGGTCTTTTTCTTCATATTTTTTTTTTTTTTTTTTTTTTAATTTTATTTTTTTTGTAGTGAGGTTTTTATTGTTTCGCATATTTAAAGAAAAAGGTCGATATTTTGAATTTTCGATATTTTACATATTTATACATCGTTAATTAATTTTTCAATCCACATAAAATAATTGTTTCTAAAAAACAATATTTTTTAACAATTGACATAAAAATAGCCATTTTTAACATAAATATAATTAAAAAACTACACATTTTGATAATTTTTTGCTACAATTGACATGCGAAAATCACAATTTTTATACAAAAATTTTAACTAAAAATAGTTAAATAATAGTTTTTTTTATGAATTTCATGTCAAAAAAATAATAATAATCATTTTTTTTCAAAAAATAATGATTAACTTAAAAATTAATGCGAAAATCACATATTAAAAATATTTAATGCACAACAACCTTAATTGAGTGTATATTCTTCTCATAAAATGTCAAAGTCAAAAAATTGCAAGTATAACTACTTAATAGTTACAAAAAATGAGCCTGATTTCCAAGCATAACTTAAATTTAATCAACAATGTCATGTAATCCAAACTCTTCGTCCTCTAGAGTTTCATCATTGTCTTCTTCCACAATATTTTCTGCTTCCTTTTGCTCATTTTCGTTTTCTAATGGATCTTTAATGTCTGCGAATCTCCTAATGTATGTCTTTCCAAACATCCCATGTAATGGTGGTTGAGGTTCCTTTGCCTTTTTTGCCACATATGATTCACTAAAGTCCCGTTTCTTCAACCCAATTTCTTACATTGCATCTGTAAGAAATTGAAGAGCATTAATTCTTCGCTGAATGAAATTTCACTGTAATGGATATTTTTCAATTGCAATGCAATTTCTTCCTTTTTGAAGGCAGCATGCTAGTGTTGTACCTAATTATCAAGCACAAAAGAAATAATGAAGTAAATTAGTACAATGACATATTAATTAAAAAAATAACATATTGAAATTCAATTCTATATAATAAAACTTACCTGAGCCAGAAAATAAATCCAGAACCCAATCTCCTTCATTTGAACATATGTCTATAAGATAGTTAATCAATAATTGTGGCTTTTGATAAATGTTAACTATCTCTCATTTTGCTTCTTTGTCTTCATATGTTAGTTTTCTCACAATAACATCATAAGTCAGTATTTGGCTATGACTCTTTCCGTCCACCCGATTAAAAATCATAGACATATAGCTATCATCTTTTGCCCAACTATCAATATGAATGAACTCACAATCATTTATAAATACTTGATCGTCACGGTTAAGAAGATTTGACTTTTGCCTGTAACATGAAATAGTAAAAGTTTAATCAACTTGTACATAAATGAATTTTTCAACATTAATAAAATATACATTTTAAATGTCTTACCATGTAAGCTGCATCCTTGAATTTGTTTTCCCTTTGAAGCTTGACAATATCATTGCCAATTTTGTGTCTGAATGAAATGTCACAAATCTCCATAACGGCGATGACGTGACTTCTACAAATCCTGCAACCACTTTAATAAGAGCTTGATAAGTATAAGGGTCACTATCATAGTCAATGTTTGGAATATTGAAACCATGGGGAATATCTACAATAACTAGGGCATAATCCCTTTTAGGTATGAGTTTAGCAATGTCTTCACAGTCGCCTTGTATTACTTGATATTGAACAGTGTCTAGCCCATTCCAAATGAAATGAGTAAGAGTTGGATCAAGTTCAACATTCTTAACACGTTGTTTCCTCAGTTTTTCGGTCTTTATTTTTTCAATAAAGGTTCTGAAGCTAGTTTGCGCTCCATTATCATCCTTATTCATCTTTTATAAAATAAAAATATATATGTGTAAGTTATAAATTAAAAATAGTACACAGATGAATAAAAATGAATGTGTAAATCAAGATACCTTTTTAAATGCAAGATAAAAATCTTTTAATGTTGATGTAGAACTTGAATCTGGATAGTTGCATACAACATCATCCCAACTATCTTCATTCAACAATCTAACCATTTGTTCTTGAATTTTCATGTAAACTTTGTGACTGCATAGATAAAGTAACAAAAAGTCAATATAATGATATGTATAACAAATACTACCAAGAACAACATGTTTTATTTAAAAGAAAATTATAATCTAGAAATAAATAAAAATAATTCAACAAACTTACTTTTGAAATTCCTTAGACATTTCCTCCAATGATAATTCCCCTGACTTCACACAAGATAATATTGTTTTGACAATTTTTTCATCTTTCACTCCTTGCATTGCTCTCCAAGGTGTGATAGTCATATCTTTTGGAAGCTGCTTCAATTTAGGACCTGATTTACTGCCACCACATATCAATGGCTTAGACTTTTTGACCTTCTGGTTTTTAATGCCAATGTTTTCCCACATGCTAAAAATCTCATCAATCAACTTCCAAACATTTCCAGTTCTAAATGCCAATTGGAAAATGTTATCAACACCTCTGAATATATCACTAGGAAGGTTGTGTTTTCCACCTTTTGAATTGGGTTTCTCTTCAATTTGATAGCCTATTTCCATACAACATTCCCTTTGGAAATCTGCAGTAACATTTATCCTATCCCCACCACATTTTTCTTGAAATTCACTATGAATAAATCTAACCCTTTGGATGAAAGTCATAGACATCCTATATTCATTATCTGAATTATGATCCCATGCCACTAACTTTGCTTCTGTATCCGATAAACCAACATAAATGATACATTTCATTGTTTCAAAACGTGGGTTATTGGGATATTCCTCCATCAATTGTCTTTAAGTTTCTACAGAATGGTTTCCCCCAAGCACATAATAATTGTATTCAAAACATTTTGACTTATCAAATGCTTCTTTGTTGGGAACTTGAACTGGATCAACAAGAAGCACATAATTAACCACATGAGCATATGGATTGTAGCATCATCAACTACTACATTTTGCTTGTTTTCCATATCTTCTTCTGACACTGAGTAAAAACTGCTGAAAACTTTCATGATATCATGCTTTATGAAATGAATGCCTCCCAACCTAATTGAACAACTTTCAACAAAATTGTGCCAAACAAAATATCATATGTCAATAAAAACAAAATTAAAAAATATAGCGAGACACTTTCAAGATAGCAAAATACAAATATAAATAACAATACTTACGATGTTTTGTTTCATCTAAGTTACGATTTGTTTACACAAATTTGTAGATACCTCTGTCGTGTCATACAATGAATATGTTAGTCGATATTTAATCCTTTCATGTGACTTGGGAGCTTTTGTAAGTATGTAAACAACTTCAATGGCCGGTACCAAACACATATCTATGACTCTTCCCATCAGCTCAAAAATTCCATTTTCATTCGGTATATCAATATATAGATATATGTTCACATTTTTCCTTTCTCTTTCTTTCACATACCAGATTCTTGATGGGAATTTCAACTCTTTTGAATTCTTCTAGTCTGAAATCATCTTCTTATCATTTGAGGCACTTGAAAGATTTGTAGCCATGAGCTCAGGTGGAGTTCGTTCACCAATGTTTTTTGAAGATGCACCTTTAAGAGTCTTTGGTCCAGACATATTCACAGAAATCTTCTTTGATGCCATTTTCCTGAAAAATAGAAACACATAAATCAGTAAATAACGAAAACATATTAACTTAAATCCACAACGAAAATATATCATAAATTTTTAATTTGTATAATCAGATAATTGAAATTAAAAAAATATTAACACTAAGAAATGGCAGAAGCCCACTGACACCACCCTGTCCATCCACGGAGTGGCGGGCGATTTCCCCACCCCCTACCCCCCACGCCCCCCCACCCCTCTTCCCCCCAATCGACCCATGCCACACCATGCCACCCCACCCCGCAATCGGATGACCATCCAACCCCACCCTTACCCCCCTTCCACCCCTCCCCCCTACCCCCATGCCACCCCACCCCCCAACCACTTTCCCCCCCACAGCCCCCTCCACCCCTACCCCCCGCCCCCCAACCCCCACGCCACTCCACCCCCCCCCCCCCCCCCGCCTAATCCCCTAACCCCCTACAGCCTACCCCACTTCCCCCCCCCCCCAACTGAGCCACCCTACCCCACAATCGGATGGCCACCCCATCCCACCATTACCCCCCTTCTACCCATTCCACCTAACCCCCTCGCCCTCCCCCCCAACCGACCCACCCCTCCCTACAATCGGACGGCCACGCCACGCCACCCTTAGCCTTAGCCTTACCATTACCCCCCTCCCCCTACTCCCAAACCCCCCTCAGCCCTCCCTCCTACCTGCCTCCTACCCCCCATCTCCCCTACCTCCTACCCTCCCTCTCCCCTACCCCCTCTGTTGAAAATGCAATAAGATGATGGAGCTTAGTGAAAAGGAGTCGCCTTCACTAAGTGGGCCCGCAGGCTATTTTTGGCGCAAAGTTTATTTTTAGACTGTCTATTTTTAGACATATGGATCATGGTCTATGAGTTGCAAGATGCTACTTGTGGATGATTGGTCATGTTGGTAAAAATAGATGGACTTCTATTTTTAGACATATGTGCGGAGTCTCTTTTTAGACTGTCGGGCTAAAAATAGAACAGTCGAATATTATTAGCTCTTAATAATATTTGGACTATAAACATTATCTTATCCTCTTGGAGCACTTCAATTCGAGCTACGGATGTGGCACATGCAGCTGCCAGAAGGAAATACGCTTTTCTTATGGGTTAGTTGAGCTATTGCATGATGGACTTCAGTTAGAACTCAAGTGATTGCGATTGGTGGAGTTGATTGAGGAGTTGATGGAGTTGTGTTCAGTTTGACTTGGTTGAACTAGTTGTATTTAGTCTAACTGCAAATACACTAGTGATGAGTGATTTGAATTAATTATTAATTAATTCACTAATTATTAACTCATAAAACAACTAAATAATACATCAGTTAACTCAGTGCATGGACAGTTCAATGGAGACAGGTGTTAGAGGTGAGTGAAAGGGCAAGACAGCTGTCAGTTGTGACTATAGTTGTGCATGATATTTGCACAATCAATGGATTGAGTATTGCCAATGAGGATTGTGTGGTTCAACCAAGGAAATACGAGTTTGGATCAGCCATTCTCATCCATTCTCATGCAGGATTGCGCAGTGGAGGCAGGCAAACAGCGGAGGAGATTTGAACCTGTGATTGATCCAGATCTGAGCTAGTTTGTGTGTAACAGGTGGAGATAGTACTGAGTACTTGCGAGGAGTATTGTACTATGTATTGTTACATGTTCTCAATCAATATAATATACATATAGTTGGGGGTTTTCAGCTATATGCTTTCCCCGATTACATAATTTGTTAATGTGCGCATGCGATTGATGTTTCATTGTGTTTAATTCCGCAAAATTGATGATCAACGTAGAGGAGGTTATGTATTATGCATGTATTCCGCAATAGTGTATAATCAGGATAATCTCTGTGAATAAGTGTCATATTATTCAAAATTTCTACATGGTATCAGAGCAGAGTTGATCATCAGATCTATTATTCAGAAAGTGATTACATTTTATTTCTTCAAGCAGACTCTGTAATGAGGCCAGGTAGCCTCTGGATTCATCATTCTTTTGGAAGGTGAGATATCCGGTAAAAGCCCATATAGTCAATCTCTGTACGAGACATACTTTGTTCTCACGAATTTTAGATCAGAAATGGTTGAGTTTTGAGCTGGTGGAATTCGAATTTGCAACAGTGTTTTATTGGTGTCAAAATTGAAATGTCTTTCAACGGATTGCGATTAGAGTATGCCCTTGAAGGCAGCTCGAATTATATTGCATGGAAAGACAGGATGGAAGCGGTGTTAGATGACAATGGGCTGAAGAAGTTCATAGAGGCTGAGGTCCCAAAGCCTACTGATGCTGCTCACGTTGAGGCTTGGCAAAAGAAGACAAAAAAGTGTCGAAGGATTCTGTTGGAGGGCGTGAAGTATCATATTGTGTCCAGCCTGCATGGAAAGGCTTCTCCATACTTGATGTGGAAAGAGTTGACAGATTTATTCCAAATCAAGAGTGACTAGAGGAAGTTGGCGCTCAAGGATAAACTCAGAAACATTAAGTGTGAGAATGGAGACAGTATCCCCAGGTATCTCACGAAGTTCACCCAAGGCCGGGATGAGCTGGGAAGTGTGGGGGTGACTGTCGATGATGAGGACTTGGTGAGCTTGGCTCTCCTTGGTCTTCTGAAGAGTTGGCATTCCTATCAGGACTCTGTCAATGGTCGGGAGAAATTGCCAAGATGGGAGAGACTTTGGTCGGATCTTGTGCAACAGGAGATCAGGCAGAATACCAGGGACGGATCTTCATCAAAGGTATCTGATGAAGAAAATTGTGCTTTGGCTGCAAAAGCAAAGAAGGGGAAGGAGAAGGGTTCTCTTTCCGAATTTAGTTCTTCCAATGATGGGAAGAAGGTTGACAAATCGAAAGTGCGATGCTTTTGTTGTTATGAGGTGGGCCATTATGCTGCAAATTGTCCACGGAGGAAATCCAAGAAGGGATCCGGGGAAGGATCTGAAGGTGAGGCACTTGCTTCACAGTTTGAGTTGGATTTCACACTCTTCGCATGCATGGTTTCATCCATGGTGGGAAGTGGTTGGTTTCTTGACAGTGGAGCTTCTTTCCACATGATCGGTGACAAGATTTTGTTCAGTACTTTGGAGGAGAAAGATCTCCAGATACTCATAGTGATGGGTAATGATGAGAAGTATAGTGTCTCAGGTGTAGGCACGGTTATTTTTCAGAGGGAGCATGGAGCTCGCCTTACCTTGACCGATGTCAAGTATGTACCAGGACTGAAGAGAAACTTGGTGTCGATCGCGATGCTGGAAGATAGAGGCTGTGATGTAGTCTTCAATAAGGGAAAGGTTTTCCCTAGACACATCATCACTAGACAGGTGAAGCAGATTGGTTCATAGGTCAAGAACCTGTATGCTCTTGAGGTTCAAGATGCATGCAAAGCCTTGAGCAGCGAGGCAACTGATGGAGACTTGGTGGTTGCGAGGGAGCGTATATTACCCTTCAACATGCAGAGCCAGAAGAAGTCTCAGACGATTGTGGAGGAGCCACGATTGGTGCAACAACTTTAGGAGGTTGTGGAGCAGACACAACAAGGAAAGCTGAGAGGAGATTGAGTAGAGACATCTACTCATGCAGAGACCTCCAGTAGGGGGAAACTTCGAGCCAGGTGGGCTGAGGGATCGCATGCAGCCATACCTCCAGGTAGGAGGCGGGGTGATGTGGATTGATTGTCCCAAGGAGGGGCATGATCCTTGAGGTATCCAACCTCTTGGATGAGCCCTTGCTACGGGAACCCCGATGTGGAGTAGCAGGAACTGACTGATTGGGTAGAGACAGATGCGGATGGAGCAGTAGGGAATCCCAGGACAGCGCATAGCTAGCAGGCTGCAACAATGCGAGAGGCATAAGTGTTTTGCACAGTGCTAGGTGGCACAGAGAAGTGTGCAATGGTGCGAGATGCATGGAGATGTTGCAGTAGTGTAGATGTCAGAGAAGGAGCACTTGTCAAAAGCAGGTAGAGCTTCAGCATCAGAGTACGTTCCTAGCCCAACAGTGTGGTCAGTTGGGAGTGTTTTTGTTCCAAGTGTTGTTGGAGTAAGTGGACTGGGCAAATGTGTTGCATGCAGAACATTCCAGAGTTGCAGGATAGGGGTTGCAGATAATCCATATCTTGTTGAGAGGGAGTGTTGAAAATGCAACAAGATGATGGAGCTTAGTGAAAAGGAGTCACCTTCACTAAGTGGGCCCGCAGGCTATTTTTGGCGCAAAGTCTATTTTTATACATATGGATCATTGGTCTATGAGTTGCAGGATGCTATTTGTGGATGATTGGTCATGTTGGTAAAAACAGATGGACTTCTATTTTTAAACATATGGGCGGAGTCTATTTTTAGACTGTCAGGCTAAAAATAGAACAGTCGAATATTATTAGCTCTTAATAATATTTGGACTATAAACATTATCTTATCCTCTTGGATCACTTCAGTTCGAGCTACGGATGTGGCACATGCAGCTGCCAAAAGGAAATACGCTTTTCTTATGGGTCAGTTGAGCTATTGCATGATGGACTTCAGTTAGAACTCAAGTGATTGAGTTTGGTGGAGTTGATTGAGGAGTTGATGGACTTGTGCTCAGTTTGACTTGGTTGAACTAGCTGTATTTAGTCTAACTGCAAATACACTAGTGATGAGTGATGTGAATTAATTATTAATTAATTCACTAATTATTAACTCATAAAGCAACTAAAGAATACATCAGTTAACTCAGTGCATGGACAGTTCAATGGAGACAGGTGTTAGAGGTGAGTGAAAGGGCAAGACAGCTGTCAGTTGTGACTAGAGTTGTGCATGAGATTTGCACAATCAATGGATTGAGTATTGCCAATGAGGATTGTGTGGTTCAGCCAAGGAAATACGAGTTTGGATCAACCATTCTCATCCATTCTCATGCAAGATTGCACAGTGGAGGCAGGCAAGCGGCGGAGGAGATTTGAACCTGTGATTGATTCAGATCTGAGCTAGTTTGTGTGCAATAGGTGGAGATAGTACTAAGTACTTGCGAGGAGTATTGTACTATGTATTGTTACATGTTCTCAATCAATATAATATACAGATAGTTGGGGGTTTTCAGCTGTATGCTTTCCCCAGTTACATACTGTGTTAATGTGCGCGTGCGATTGATGTTTCATTGTTTTTAATTCCGTAAAATTGATGATCAACGTAGAGGAGGTTATGTATTATGCATGTATTCCACAATAGTGTATAATCACGATAATCTCTGTGAATAAGTGTCATATTATTCAAAATTTCTACACCCTCAACCCCCCTTCCCCTACCCCCTCTCCCTTGGCCCTCCCTCCTACCCCCCTAACCCACCCCTTACCCCCCCCTTCTCCCTCAACGCTCCCTCCCACCCCCCTTCCCCCCTACCCCCCTAACCCACCCCCTCTCCCCCTCTCCGTCGACCCTACCCCAACCCCCCTTCCCTACCCCCTCCAACCCCCCCTTCCCCACCAACCCCTACCCCTTGGCACCCCTTCCCTACCCCCCCCACCCTGCCCTCACCCGCACCCCTCCCTTTCCCCTTACCCCCCTCGGCCCCCCCACTCCACCCCCTACCCAGCCTCACCCCCCACCCGCCACCCCCTCACCCCTCTACCCGGCCCATCCACACGACCCCCTCATCCCCCTACTCAGCCCCCCTTACCCCCCTCGACACCCTCACCCGACCGCCCTACCCGGCCCCCACCCACCTCCTTACCCCCCTACTCAGCCCACCCACCCGACCCCCTTACCCCCCTCGGCACCCCCCTTACCCCCCTACGCGGCCCCCCACCCCACGCCCTTACCCCCCTCGACACCCCCCCTACCCACCCCCCCAGCCCACCGCCCTCGGCACCCCCACCTGACCCCCTACCTGGCCACCCTTACCCCCCTTGGCACCCCCATCCGACACCCTCCCCCCTCGGCCTGCCCGCCCTACCCCCCTATCCCCCTCCCTCCACAGCTCCCCCACCCTTCCCCCTACCCGACCCCCACCTGCCCCCCTACCTTCCCCCTCCCCCGACACCCCAACCTAGCCCCCATCCGCCCCCTTACCCCCCCTGGGCACCCCTACCCGACCCCCCATCCCATCCCCTTACCCTCCCCCCCTACCCGGCCCTCCACTCGTCCTCCCTCCCTTCCCCCTCCCATGTCAGCCCCCCTTGCCTATCCCTCTACCCGGCCCTCACTCGCCCCCCCTACCTCCCCCTCCCCCCTCCTCCCCTCGCCCCCACCCGTCCCTCTACCTCCCGCCCTCCACCCCCTCGGCCAGCCACCCGGGCGGGTGGGCGGGCCATCGAGGTGGCGCAGGGTGGGGCACCAGAATCAGACAGCCACCCTAGGTGGGTCGCTGGGGTGGCACGGGGAGGGGCACCCCGGAATCAGATGACCACCCCAAGCAGGCAGTCGGGCTGCCGGGGTGGCGCGGGGTGGGCAGCGGCGCCCCACCCCGCGCCACCCCGGCAGCCTGTTGACTCGCCTGGGGTGGTCGTCCAATTCTGGGGAGACCCTCCCCGCGCCACCCCGGTGGCCTGCCCGGGTGGCTGTCTGATTCCCCCTACCTGTGCCCCCTCCCTCCCCATCCACCCCCCCTCAGCCCCCTTTCCCTCCCCCTCCCCCCTCCTCCCCCCGCTCCCCCTCCCTCCCCCCTCCTGATACCTGCACCAATGTCTATTTCTCCTGATACCTGCACCAATGTCTTCAAAATGTCGAAATTAGTTAGGAACACCTTTTCCTGAGCTCAATTTGGTCGAAAATTGCTCTAGTTATGGCTCAAACAGTTTTTCCCTACAATTTCTCCTCCAAATATGGAAGAACTCCAGTTAGGGCCACTAAATTTGGTGAAAATGTTGGATTTAGTGGGTTCCGCCAAAACACCGCCAGTTTAACTCCATATTAATTAAATGCTAACTGTGATTAGCTGGAAGATTAGCATTAATCGCGCAGATTAGGCTAACTGCTTCCCGAAACCGTTGGCGGTCTCTACGGAGGGTTCACATGTTGTGGTTAGTGGCATGGTTTGTTAGTGTTATCTGTCGTGTTAGCTAACGTCCACCGTAACCATTACCTGTTCACATGTTTTGCGCTTAATCGTTGGTGTAATGGTCCTGCTGGAGCCGCCATATTAACTAACCATAACCACAAAAATTTACACGCGTTCAAATGGATTAGCACTAACCGTTTGTAGTGTGGTTTGTGGAGAGTTTGCCATAGCCGTTTGCGGTCACCGTGGTTGTGTTCATATGGGGAGGGCAAGCCTGTGGGCTGGCCCTCCCCTAACCACCAACCTTGAAGCCATAACACGTTAAATATATGTGTGCCACTATAGTAGTTAAGAACCCCTCCCCTAACCACCAACCTTGAAGCCATAACATGTTAAATATATGTGTGCCACTATAGTAGTTAAGAACCAATGTAGTGGAGACGGTGGAGAGTCTTGGTCTGTAGGTAGGAGGTCACTGGGTCAAACCCCGGTGCCTCCATACTATTTTTGTTGAACTGTGCCAAGCCCTAGGCCATTGGGAGGTGCCACATGGTGGCCTCTGGGCTTGCCACGTAGCATTCTCTCATTGGCCCAAAACTAAGCAATCAAATTGTGCCATGTCACCAATCTAAAACCCAATAAGAACACGACACTTGTCACATTGTGATTAGATGTTGACTGTATGTTGACCCTACCTAGTTAGTTGCCACGTCAGTAGTATGGACTGCTGACTATGCAGTGACTGGGCATTTTTTTTGCAAATTTTTCCTGTTTAGAAAAGCGAACAAAACTCAATAACTTCCTCATACGAACTTGATTTTTAGTGAAACGAGTTGCGTTAGGATCATTTTTCCAAGACGGATGCGATCATTTAGGTTTCAATCCATTCTGAGAATTTTGATTTTTGAGCTAAATACTGAGCGCCTGATCATTCCTTCCCACTAGAAGCCTTTTGGACCCCAAAAGATACTATCAATTATTCAGTAGGTGAGGGTACAACTCCCTCACCTTCTTGATCTGCAACCATTTGGCTTTTTTCCCTTGAGTCCCACTCTAAGGTATTCAACACCCCCTCTTTTCGAAGTCCTGGTTCTTCTATCAAGTATGAGATCTTGTTGAAGTTCATCATGATATTCTGGCGAGAAATAATCTATTGATGGTAGCTGAACATGCCCTCGTTGATCATCAATCAAAGGATACTCAAACAATCTCAAATTCTCAACATTAACAACAGAGTATATTTGCATATAAGGAGGCAAATCAAGCTTAAATGCATTGTTACCAATCTTTTCCAAAATTTTAAAAGGACCATAATGGATTGGCTTAAGCTTTTTACCTTCCCTTGAAGTCTCTCTTTCCTAATATATAACCAAAATTCGTCACCAACTTGAAATTTGTGATCAACCCAGTGTTTGTCATGCCTTGCGTTATAACTACTTTTACTTTTCTCAAGCTGTTCCTGCACTGTATTATGTATCAACTGAATTTTTTCTATGAACTTCCTTTCTCTATCGATGTCACTGTGACCATCGATGGCGACATCTTTCTCAAATATGAAATCTAATGGCGATCTTGGAAAGTACCCATAACATGCCTCAAATGGCGATATGTTTGTGGAAGAATGCTTTGCCTTGTTGTATGCATGATGTATGTAATGCAACTATTCATCCCACAACTTGGGATGTTTGCTGCAATATTATTTAAGAAGATGAATGACTATTCTGTTGACCACCTCGGTTTTTCCATTTGTTTGTGGATGAAAGGCTTTACTCTTCTTCAACATTGTCTCCATCATGTCCCACAAATTTGAATAAAAATTCCCAACAAATCGAGAATCTCGATCACTTACAATGGAAGTAGGAAGAAAAAAATGGACCCAAATGTTTTGGAAGAAAATATGAGATGTTTGCTCAACTATCATTTTCTTTTTACATGGTGTTAATATGCACATTTTGTTGAACTTGTCTACAATTACATACAAGTAATCATGACCTTTCCTTGACAATGGAAGACCTCCTACAAAATCCATTGAGATACTCTCCCATGGACGTGAAGGTACCCAGAAGTGGAGTGTACAATCCAAGTTTCCTATTGCTAGGCTTACTTGTTGCACACAAATAACATCCTCTTATGAAACGAGAAACAGTATCAAACATGCGTGGCCAATAACATTACCTTTGGAGATTCTCTACTATCTTGCATACATCAAAGTGTCCAGTAATCAATGAAGTGTGTGCCTCCCTTATGATATTGTTTCTTTCTCCCTGTGGAATACACAACTTGCCCAAATGATACAACAAACTATTATGTACATGATAATCCAACTCTTCAATTTGGTTTCCTTGACTCAAGCTTGCATACACATCTTGAAAGTCACTATCATTTGCATATTTCTCAATGTAACTTTCATGCAAAACATAATTATGCTTGAGTATAACAGATGAATTTACAATAGGCCTTGAAAGCATATCAACTACCTTATTGTAGATTCCCTTTTTATACCTGATAACCAAATGAAATTGTTGTAGAAAACCCATCCATCTAAAATGTCGTGACTGCTGCAACTTTGGTTGTGACTATAAGTATTGCAATGGTTTATGGTCGGTATGGATAATGGTCTCTTTCCCCATCAAGTAGTGTTTCCATTTCTTAACACTATGTACCAATGCGTAAAGTTCTTTTTCATAAGTGGGATAGTTAGTTACACCTCCACTAAAAATTTTAGAATGAAATGAAATGGGCTTACCATGCTGCATAAGAAATTCTCCATGGCATAATCACTAGCATCTGTTTGAATCTCAAATGGTTGTCAAAGATTCGGAAGAGCCAATACTGGTGATGAATTGATATTTTTCTTCAAAGCATCAAATTCTTTCTATTGTAAATCTCCCAAATGGAAGACTTTCAGCTTCCATCAATAGATTATTTCTCGCCAGAATATCTTGAT
The DNA here is from genome assembly GCA_031772625.1 of Pinus tabuliformis. Taxonomy (NCBI): domain Eukaryota; kingdom Viridiplantae; phylum Streptophyta; class Pinopsida; order Pinales; family Pinaceae; genus Pinus; species Pinus tabuliformis. The sequence continues at coordinate 1,164,352,805 of CM062818.1, forward strand.
GAACTTCAGCAGGATCTCATACTTGACAGAAGAACTAGGACTTCAAAAAGAGGGGATGTTGAATACCTTAGAGTGGGACTCAAGGGACAAAAGCCTTCTAAAGCCAAATGGTTGCAGATCGAGAAGGTGAGGGAGTTGTACCCTCACCTGTTGAACAATTGATAGTATCTTTTGGGGTCCAAAAGGCTTCTAGTGGGGAGGAATGATTAGGCACTCAGTATTTAGCTCAAAATCAAAGTTCTCATAACAGATCGAACCCTGAACAACCGCGCCCATCTCGAAAAAACGATCCTAACCCAACTCGTTTCACTGAAAACCGAGTTCATATGAGGAAGTTATTGAGTTATGTTTGCTTTGCTAATCAAGCAAAATTTGAAAACAAATGCCCAGTCACTGCACAGTCAGTATTCCGTACTGCTGATGTGGCAAGTGAATAGGCAATGTCAACGAATGGTCAACATCTAATCACAGTGTGACAAGTGTTGTGTTCTTATTGGGTTTCAGATTGGTGACGTGACGTATTTTGATTGGTTAGTTTTGAACCAATGAGAGAATGCCACGTGGAAAGCGAGTAGGCCGCCACGTGGCACCTCCCTACGGCCTAGGGTTCGGCCCAGTTCATCAAAAATAGTATGGAGGCATCAGGGTTCAACCCCATGACCGCCTACCTATAGACCAAGACTCTCCACCATATTCGCTATGTTGGTTCTTAACTACTATAGTGGCACACATATATTTAACGTGTTATGGCTTCAAGGTTGGCGGTTAGGGGAGGGCCAACCCACAGGCCATCCCTCGCTATGTGAAGACAACCACGGTGACTGCAAATGGATATGGAAAACTGTCCACAAACCACACCACAACAGTTAGTGCTAAGCCATGTGAACACGTGTAAAGGGTTGTGGTTGTGGTTAGTTAACGCGGCAGCTCCTGCAGGACCATTACCCCGATGGTTAAGCGCAAAACATGTGAACAGGTCACAGTTACAGTGAAGGTTAGTTAACGTGACAGACAACACTAACAAACTGTGCCACTAACCACAACATGTGAACCCTCCGTAAAAACCGCCAATAGTTTCAGGGAGCAGTTTGCCTAATCTACGCGATTGGGTTAGCAACAAAAGGAGAACAATGGTTGAGGGACATAGCCATTTGCAATGCAAGGTATGTCAGTGTACCCAAGTGATTTTCATGGATACTTTTCAAGTATAATTAGTTGATAGAACTTGGGAAAGAGAAGAGTATTCAGCTCTCATTAGATAACCAGCTTTTGTGGGTCCAAAAGCTCGTCAGTGGGAAGGAGTGATCGAAATCTGGATTAGGGGCATAAAATAGCTCAAAAATCAAAGTGCTCAAAATCACTTGAAAGATAAATGACCGTGTCTGTCTTGGTGATATGATCCCAACGAAACTTGTTTCATCCAAAACAGAGTTCATATGAGGAAGTTAGAGCCCGCTAACCGTTTCACCAAATAGCAAAAAAAAATTGCACCAGTCCGTACTGCTAACATGGCATGTGACCTGGGAAAGTCGACAGAGCCAACACCTAATGAGGGCTCGCCAAGTGTCACTGGGTGATTTTTTTTCAAGTTGGTGATTAGGCACAATTTCATTGGTTAATTTTGGGCCAATGAGAGAATTCCACGTGGCAAGCCCGAAGGCTGCAACGTAGCACCTCCCAACAACATTGGTCGGCTCGGTGGAGGTCAAGGTCAAACCCATGACCTCCTCTCCACAATGCACATGGACTACCACTACACCACCACATTGATTCTTAATAATGTATGGGCACGAATTATATTTAAAGAGTTAAAGGTGGAGGATTTAGAGGTAACAACAAACTTAACCGCCACATGTGACCGAAAAATTATTAACCGCTAACAGTTAAGTTTAACCACTGGCAGGATTTATTGGGCCAGCTAACTGTCCTACAAATTCACCCAAAAATTGGGGAATTTATCGCTCTGTTAGTGGAAAATGGGGCGAAATTGTAGGATCATGCCGATTTGGTGCAATTTGTGGAGCGAATAGTGGAGAAACTAGGAGAGGTCATAACTTCTTCAGTTTTCGACCAAATTGAGCTCAAAAAAAGGTGTTCCTAGATGATTTCGACATTATGAACACAATGGAGTAGGTTTCAGAGGCAATGGGGCACTTATGTATGTGATTTTTCCACATTGAAGTTTAATGAAGCTTAGGGCCACCAGGGAGGAGGTCAAGCCCATAACAGTTGTGGTCCATTTGCAGAGTTTGGAGAGTCATCTTAGGGGTTTTGGGATGCTTTGAGTCCATTGAAGCAGATTTCAGGAGCTGTAGAGCATTGTAAACTGTACTTTTTTCCATTTTGAGCAAATACATAGGCCCAAGCCATGGAGACTAGACCAAGGAGATGTAGCCCAAGAGGGGTGAAATCCTTTATCAAAACACTGTGTTAAGTGTTTTTCTTGATGGTTTGTTGTTCATTTGATTTCTACTGTTCAGAACTTTACTTTCATGTTATTATGCTCATGATTTCACATAAAACTTGACATTAAATTTACCTGTTTTGATTCACAAACAACATAAGAGAACCCTGCACATGAAGCAATAGACAAGCATATTTTTATAAATCTGAAGTTGAAATTAGCATAGCAAAAATAAAATTCAGCTACAGATCAAGTTCCCATTGCATTGAGTGCCTCCATGAGATGGGGAAACTACTGTTGAACTTGGTCCCTAGTGAGCCACTTGCCTTAGTGGAGGAGTTGGCCAACTTTGACAACCCGATATAGTTGGATCTTCTGCTGGCGAGTGTTCTTGATCTATGTGTCCATAATCTGATCAATTTTGGCTTGTTCCATGCAGTAAAGGTTTAACTCTATTGGTGTGATTTGTTTTGCAATGTCTGATGTGTCTAGTAATGGTGGGAAGTATGGTCGAAGGTAATCCACATTGAACATTGGGTGCATGCCAAGGAATGGGGGAATGCTGAGCTCAAAAGCATTGTTTCACATAGCCTTGGTAATGGTGTAAGGACCATATCAGAGTGGTTTTAGCTTCCAATGGGCTCCACTAAGATGTTCTTTCTGTAAATGCAACCAAACTTTGTCACTCGCCTGAAACTTGTGTGGCACGAGATGTTTATCATGTCGCTACTTGTACTTGGCATTTGACTTCTCTAAGATGTCGTGAACCTATTGGTGGATGTGTTGGATGTGTTCAATAAATCTGGTCTCTTTATCAACCTCAGACAATACATGTATGGATTCTCTCTGTGTAGTCGCATGAGGCATGGCAACACAATCAAACACAATGATTGAAATCCTAGACCCACTTGAAAGGGACTGCAACCAATCGAGCTATGGAGAGATTTGTGATAACTGTGTTGCACATAGGCAATACTCTCATCCCAAGTTTGTGGATTCTTGGAGTTGTACATGCGGAGTATGTGCACTATCATCCTATTAATGACCTCCATCTGGCCATCATTTTGGGATGGAAGGCAGTCGACTTGGTGAGTTTGGTGTCCAATAGTGTCCAAAGGCTTGACTAGAATGTGCTCAAGAATATACTATCATAATATGATATAATGGTCTACGAGATCCCAAAATGTACCCACACTTGTTCAAAGAAGAGTTGGCAGTGTCCTCTATTATGATACTCTTCTTGCATGCCACCAATATAGCCATCTTAGAAAATCTGTACATGACCACAAATACATAGTCATTACCATGCTTGGTAGAAGGGAGGCTAGACATATAGTCCATGGAGATGGATTCCCATGGCTGGTTAGGAGTAGGTAGAGGAGTGTACATGCCTTTCTTCTTGATGACACAGGCAGTGCAAGATCTGATATATTTCCCAATATCCAGTCATAGTTTTGGCCAATAAAAGTACTTTTGTAGTACAACCATAGTTTTCTCCATACCAAAGTGTCCTGCGACCCAAGTGTAGTGCGCTTCCAAAATCCGCTTGGAACGCTCGCTTAAAGGAACACAAAGGTGGCCCACGTAACATAATAATGCATCATGGAGGTGGAAATCAGGAACTTGCTTGCTGTCTACTAGCATCTGGTATGTGGAGGTGAACTCTGGATAATTTTTGTATAGTTGCAACCATCCAAAGGTCTTGTGGCCATAAGAGTTGAGAATAGTAATTAGTGTTGCAACTAGGGGCCAGGTGAGACAGTCTGCAACATGATTGGTGCTGCCCTTTTTGTATAAAATTTTCAAGTGGAATTGTTGCAGATATGTAGACCAATTATGATGGCAATCATTTTGCAACTTCCCTTGTGCCTGTATAAACTAAAGAGGTCAGTGATCGGTGTGGATGACTGTATCCTTCCCCAAAATGTATTTCTTCCATTGTCAACAAGCTTGCATGATGGAATACATATCTTTAGCATAGGTGGGGTAGTTCCGAATTGTATCAGAAAGTGTCTCACTATGATAGGCCACTGGATGCCCGTGCTGGGTGAGGACCACACAAATAGCATAGTTGGAGGTGCTTGTCTCAATTTCAAATCACTGTTGCAAGTATGGTAGTGTGAGTACCAATGCAGAGCAAAGATGGTGATTCAACTCACCTTCTGTTAAGACTTGGACCAGGAAAAATTTTATTTCATCCCGCCCTTAGTAATCTGACTCAAGGACCAAGTGATATGGGAGAATCCCAACATGAACCTCCGATAAAAATTTTCACAGCCCAAAGCGTTGCGAAGCTTTGTTAGAGTTGTCGGGGCTGACCAATCCCGAATGAATTGGATCTTGGTCGGATCCACATTCACGCCACACTCATCTATGATGTAACCCATATATTGGACATGACTCATGCCAAAGGTGCATTTATCCAAGTTGGCACACAGTTTATGATGTTGAAGGGTTTGAAGGACCTGCCGAATGTGTTGCAAGTGTTCTTCCCAACTCTTCCTGAAGATGAGGATGTCATCCAGATAAACAACCACAAATGATTTTTTGAAGGGTCACAAGATGTCATCCATTAACCTCATAAAAGTAGTAGGGGAATTTGTCAACCCAAAGGGCATAACCAACCATTCAAAAATGCCTTCCTTGGATTTGAAGGTAATCTTCCATACATCTATGGGCTCTATTGGAACCTGGTGATAACCAAACTTCATATCAATCTTGCTAAAATAATTGCCCCCCTTGAGTTGGTCCAGAAGGTTATCAATCCATAGGATTGGATACCTGTTCCTAAAAATGATTTTGTTTAGTGTTCGATAATCAATGTAGAGCCTCCAGGTCCCACCCTTCTTCTGTATAAGTATAATTAGGCTCCCACAAGGCAAGGAACTTGGTCGGATGTGCCCTTTTTGTAGCAACTCCTGGATTTGTCACTTGATCTCTTCATTTTCCATAATAGAGTGTCGATATGTTGGCCCATTGGGTAGAGGTGCTCGGGAGTCAGATCGATCGAATGCTTGACCTGACAGTGCAAGGGTATCCCTATGGGTGAGGAGAAGATGTCCCTGTATTCTTCCATTACCATATCCACTTACTTCTGCTGCGTGGAGGAACCCTTCCTGAGGGCCATGGATGTGGCTGCGATCTTCCCCTTACTTAGAGAGTAAATTAGAAAGAAAACAAATTTCCTAGTCCAGGAGATGATCTTACTGCATTTCTTAACAGAGATCAAAGAGATGACGATAGGTGGGGCTACCTCTAGTATCCTATATAACTTATTACCCAAAGAAATAATAATAGAGCGAAGTCTAGACTCATATACAACATGCGACTTCCAAAAGTATTGTTGTCCTAATAATACATCACAAACTTCAAGAGGAGCAACATCACATAGTACCTCATCCGTGAAGGGCTTGATGTTGTAGGGAAGGTGGCACTATTGGCTCACGCGGAGATCTCGTCCTTAGTGAAGCCACCTAATGGCGTACGAATGCGGATGTGATGTAGTCGGTAGGCCTAGCCACTTCACGAACTCTACTGAAATGAGGTTCTTTTGGCTCCCACTACTGACAATGAACTACAATGGAGAACCCTTCACCCACATCTATCAGTGGAGGAGATGTCCCCCCTCCTCTTGATCTTCAGGCTCAATCTTCTGGATCTTGGTGGTGGCCATAGTGGCACTAGTCTCTCTGTCAATGATCTGCTTCCCTTTGTTAGTGATCCCCTAGTCGGGTTCTGACTCAAAGTTGGAACATGCGTCTAATTCAGAAGCCTTCAACGTGATTTGGGGCAAGATCTCATCGGGAGGCTACTAGCCTAAAATTTGTACCTTTCTCTGGCTCATTATAAGGTGAAGGATACTTGGGACCAGGTTAGAAAAAAAGGGCATGGAAGGGCCTTCCTATGGCCATCTTTGCTTAAATGTAGAAGAAACCATGGAGCATCTACTCAATTCTTGTTCGTTTGTTGTAGGAGTGTGGGATAATATTATCTTTATTTTTGGTATCGATAATCAAAGGCGTGATGATTTGGTTGACTCATTGTTGCAATGGAATTGGTCTGCTTTTAAAAATCTCATTGTTCATCATGCTTGGTGCCCTGCTATTGGTTTTCTTCTATGGAATGTGTGGAAGGAAAGGAATGCTCACATTTTTAGGGATATGAAGAAGGTGGTTTTAGTGGTAAATTACTTGGTTATTCAAAATATTCATGAAACCATTTTGGTGCCTCTTGGTCTGCGAAAGATTGGAAGGTGTATAATCTTGAAGGTCTCTTGTTGATGAGGTTGAATTTACATCAAAATATGACCATATTTATAGCTTAGTAGGATCAAATGTGGATGTCTTCATCAAATTCTTCTTTTTCTCCTCCTCCTACTAGTTTTATTAAATTAAATTTCGATGGTGCTTCCAATGACAGTCTAGGAATCATTAGGTTCAGTGGTGTTTTCCAATATTGGAATAATACTACAGTGTGTCTCTTTGCTTAGAGTTGTGGCTTTACTTGCAATAATCTGGAAGAATTTATGGCTCTGGGGAAAGGTATTATTCTAGAAATTCGAGAGGGTTTTCTTTTACTACAGGTTGATGGGGACACTAGTGGTGATCCAGTGTCAACGCCTCCTTAATGGGAAACCTTCAAAGAAAATTGTAAGGATTTGGCATTGAGAGGGTGATATTGGGCATATCATTGCTTTGTTTCCAAAGTTGGATTATGTAACGACTACTCACACTAGGCGAGCTAAGTACAAGGTCCCTGATTTCCTAGTGAATTTAGGGTGTAAGTCTCGAGAATTGATGTTGGATGATGAATGGACTATTTCGCTTTTAAATGAAGACCTTCAACAACTCGAGGCCTTTTTGGATAATGACAAGCACTCCCCCGATGGGGGGTGTTATTCTGGATGCTAATGGAGCCTCCTTGTAAGGAGTGCCCTCTCTACAGATGTCTCTATTTCATTAAGGTATGACAAACAAACGGTGAAGGGAATTAGAGGGCGTACTTAAGGTCAATTCGTTATAAATGAAAGTTTATTGCTCTGGGGTGGTAGAGGTACATACCTGGTGGGAAAGGAGGTGAGGTGGTGTCCTTGTCATCCTTCACTTTGTGTAGCTTAGTGTTGTTGTTATATGTGTCTATTCTATATGTGGGTGCGATTGGGTTTCTTGAACAACGAGAGTCTGTCCTTTCACATTTATTCAGTGTGGATACATTGCTAAGGCATAGTGAGTGCTTGGAGTTTGGTGAATTCATATGTTTCTGGTGGGAAAGTGGTGTTGTCCATGGTTAATTTGTGGCAAGTGCATTCTTGTTGGTCTGTGGTTGGGATGTGGATGTTCCCCATATATTTTGAGAGTGGTCGCAGGATTGATGGTAAAACTCTTCCCTGGCATCTTGGACCCTAGGGATATCACTGTTCTAAAGTCTTGCAAATGGTTATGGAAAGCGATAAGAGTTACCACTGTGGTTATGGCTATGGCTATGGATATGGTGCTAGCAAAAGCTATGTTGTTGCATATACCTACATTTTTTGTCTCAGTGATGTAATTTGCATGTTCTTGTATTGGTGTAACCTTATTTCTTGGTTAAATGGGGAATGGTTTTTCATATGTTGTTGTATTCATCATTGAAATTGAGTCACGATTGGTTGTTGTTGTGGGGAGGAGTTTTACACCCCATAACTCTATCTTTTTTTACTATATGGTATAGAGTTGTATCATATATTTCTCTTTATGTTAATGAAAATTTAATTTCAACAATTAAAAAAAAAAACACATTTTGGTGTGAGAGATCAAATTGTGGCTAAAGAGAGCCACGACATCTAAACCAAAAAGGCATCCAAACCAAAAATTAATAAGTCAATTTCAACGGTATTATCTAGATAAAGTTTGATTTATGCTTATTATTATTTTCTCTGGCTTGTATTTCATTTTATTTTCTCTGGCTTGTATTTCATTTTATTTAGTTTTTTTTAATAATGCAATTTTATTCATTTTAAGTGTAATATATCTTATAATTTCTAATTTCTAAATATTCTACAAATTTAATAAATACAAAAAAATCAAAAAATTAATTAAAAATTTTCTTTATATAAATTCTAAAATCTTTTATAGAAAAAAGCTAAATCAAACCATTAACTTTCACTCCTATCTCTCAAAAATATTAAAAATATTTCAAAATCTACACTCGAAAGTTAAGTTCACTATTTTAATCTATATTTCCAAACCTCCCAACAACCGGCATTAAAGGTATGATTTACTACCATATACATCTAAGATACTAATTCAATGCAATATTGTTGAATACTTAATGTTTTTTCACAGAATTTTTATGTGAAGCAAAATATTAATTGGAAGTTGGAAGGTTCATGATTAAGCAGGGATTTATTCTACAACTCATATGATGTGTAAGGGTGTCTATATGTCATCAAAGTTGAAATTTTGTTCATGTCTACACAAATAAGAAATTTAAAAAATCTAAAAATTAAATAACTATACAAAACATTAAATATATAGTCATAAAAAAAAAAAAAAAAAAAAAAATAATAAAAAAATAAAATTATACCTAAAAAAAATTAGATCCTTCACCACTCATGTTAAATCTTTATTTAAGATGGTTCTAGTCCAACTTTGAAACGATATTGTGTGTGAAATGAAATGATTTTTTAAGGTCCACAAGACTAAAAATAGTCTATGAGACCATTAGTTCCTTGTTTTTCGCTTTTTGCAATTCAATCCTTTTCCAATTCAAACTGATAATGAACTGGCCCAACCTTCCAACAATCCCCTCGCTAAAAAGACAATTCCAAGAAACTGATGCTAACATGTTCTCATAACTTTCTCTGATGTCTTTGAATTCATCACATTCCAAAATGAAATGTTTTTTTCGATTCCATAGCTCGAAACGTACAAAATGTACACACCCGTTCTTCCCAAGCTTTTTTAGGCCTTTTCCACCGTCCTGTTTCACAACGAAGTTGATGTGAGTTGGTCCTTAATTGAGCAATAAGAACCTTTGCCCTCCACGAAATGCTAGCTCCAATGAACTCTTTTTATTGTAGATTACACGTAGGGTTGAATTCTTCAATGTAATATTCCTTCTTTCTACCCAACTCTTTTCCCCATACCCTTTTACGAAACTTCTCCATAAAAAAATCCTTTAGCTCCTTGCTATTTGTGAGATAGGCATTGAGATAGATATTCCATTTTTGCATCCATGTGTAGTTTTGTTTCATCCATGTTTTCTTTCTTTCACTCATGTCTTTATTGAATATAACATTAGGCCATCTACCTACTCTCATTTGCTCAATTTTTTTTAGATATTTTGTTTGCCGCACCATAGCAATTGCTTCAATGGAATTGATCCTATTTCACTCAACATTATCTCATAAGGTATTAAACTTTTTATTTTGAACTTGCTCATGATCAAGAGTTTTTGGATTTTCTCAATTTGTTTCCATTTTGAGACGGGAGTGTTTATAGCCCACAATTCACACCCATATAGCATCATTGGACAAACGAGGAGTCCAGAAAGCACTTTAATCGTTTTCCAATCCCATAACTTTGCCTTTCTACATCTGTTTTGAAGAGCATATAATGCTTTCCACCCTCCTAAAATTCTCTTCCTTATGCAGTCCTCCCACTTGAGTTTGTTGTTGAAATCAATTCCAAGGTACTTGTACTCATTTACTTCTTCAAGAATGTTGTGTTCACAGAAGAAAGTATGCTGGCTCTGCTTCCTTTTATTAGAAAAAATCATTATTTTGGTCTTACTAGTATTGACTTGCATCTCCACTACTCTCCAGAAATGCTCAAGGGCATATAAATAGATTTGCAATCCATGGGCCGATTTAGAAATTAATACAATATCATCAACATATAAAAGAAGCTTTATCAAAAACTCCCCCAACCGAACACCATTTCCACCTTGCAGATTTAGCCACTCTTTCAATTTATCAATATATAGTCCAAAAAGAGTAGGGGATAGAGGGCAACCTTTCTTCCAATTTATCAATACATAGACCAAAAAGAGTAGGGGATAGAGGGCAACCTTTCTTCCAATTTATCAATATATAGACCAAAAAGAGTAGGAGATAGAGGGCAACCTTGCTTGACTCCAATGTCACTTCTAAATCTTTCTGAAATCCCTGCTGAAGTTCTAATTTTGACTTTCACTTCTTCATAAAGTCTATGGACTGCGGCTCTATAATGCACAGGAATTTCAAGTTCTTCCATTCTACGCCACAACTCATCCCTAGGGACTGTGTCAAATGCTTTTTTGAAGTCAACAAAGCAGCAAAATGCTTCTTCTTTGTCCTCCCAAAACTTTTCAACAATGTGTCTCAACGGGATGCCATGATCCACTTGTCCTCTTGCCCTCTTTTCTTTTACTTCTGCCCACTTACTAATTCTAAGCTTTGCAAACAAAAGGTTGATCATAATTGTTCTAAAGTTGGATGGATTATTAATGTCTCCACTTTTAAAAAAGGGTATTGCTAAGCTAGTTGTCCAGTGTCTTGGAAATCCTTGTTGAATGATGTTGTTGAATATTTCCATAATGTATAGTAACGCCCATTAAGTATAGGCATAGAGGACGAATAACTCGTGGGGTGGAGATTGGCCAAGCATCGTAGCACCACTGAATGAGGCTTCTACGGAACGTGTTTTTGGATTTTTAAACGTATTTCATTGTGAAAGAAATTTTCGAAATGTCCAAAGCTACGCCTGAAAAAAAAAAAAGTTGAAACTGTAAATTTGACATTTAAGCTTTTACGTTGTGCATCATAAATTCTAATAAATGGCAGACAAAGCCAGAGTTAAACAATCTACTTAATTGCAGCACTAATTTGTTGTTATCATTTCTTTGTAGATTTAATAGAAATGAAATTCTCGTATAAACACCAAAAAAATAAGAAAGATTGGGATTAGAGTAATGCCCGTATCTAGTTGCCAATCGGCCTTGAATGCGTTTATTATTCATCCCGGTCAAAAAAAAAGAGTTTATTGTATATGCACTCGTTTTTTAACAATAATCGATCCTCTTTCATGCATATCTCCCTCATAAGAACATTCCCTCACCATTAGTAAGTTAAACTTACACTCATGGAATTAATTATTTTCAAGTCTCTAATTTAATATGAAATTAATTATTGTTAACCTTAATAACTCTATAAATTATAAGATGTAAAGGTGGGAATGTACACTTAATTTTTATGTTTATGAAATATCTTGCGGCATTTTAGCTTTTATCCAATTTATGTGAGTTTACTGTCCAAACCATCGAATTTATGAGAGTTAAGTGGTTTGCTATTCCGAGTTAGCTAAAATAACATTTTATCATTATAAAGTAGGGAGCCGTGTGTTTTTTATGAAAAGATTATTGTATTTGTGGGGAAATACTGATTAAGCGATGGTCTAAATAATTTAAATATGAATAATTTGAAAGGATATTTTTAAAGTTTATTAGGTTTAAATTTCAAGTTAAAATTCATATTTTTATTTGTATTGCTTTCTGTTTTGTAGATTATATGAATTAGTGATTTGTAACATAAATGTTAGTAATTTTATTTATTTGTATGTGATTGAAAGAGGTGTGGTTGGTTTTAGATTGCATTTTTAGAAGTTTAGAGAAATGTATTTCTCATTTTTACATTAATATTTATACATGTGAAATAAACAATTATAAATAACTAAGTATAATTTAAAATGACATGCAAGGATGTATAAATTAAACTATATAATTTCATATTTTTTAAGATATAGTAATTCAATATTTTTTTATACACAGATTTTTAATAATATATGGGGTTTAACATATATGTGATATTATTTTATAGTCTTTCATTGGAAATAAATAGAATCTCACTCTTCATATCTTATTTTTAGGCGTCTTCCCTTTTCCAATTTAGAGAGTTTTGATTTGAACCTCATTTATAGGAAGTTGTGGTTTTCAAGATCATTTGAAACTTGATATATTTTTAAATGCTATAGAACTAGACAAATGAACTAATGTGGTTTGTTCTTTTAAAAATAATTACTTTCAAACCTACCACTCAATTGTTATAAAAAACATTATATATAACATCATTAAAATTTATATTTAAAACTCATAAATCTACATAAAATATAAAGTAACAAATTAAAATGTATTATCACATTTAACAAAATAAATTTGAAATTCTAAATTTATTAAAATAATAAAAAATTAAAACAATATTTAATTTTGAAATTCCAATCTTCAGCCTCGGCACATTGGAGGACCGCCTCAACCATTAAATTTCAATGAAGGCGCTTATGACCCCCTCTTTTGTGTGCTAAAATTTAGGAAGATGCGTTCAACATCAAATTTAAATTTAACTGTTGAAAGATTAGAGAGACTAAATATAAACGGATAGAGATCATAGCCGATAGGTGACCTCATCCTACAGTCCTCAGTGTTCCTTTCTCTGTCATTTCTGTCAGAAAGCTTCGGGCATGGTTGGACCAAGTTTTTTTTCCAAAATTCAATTATAATGTTTTTTTTTTTTTTTTTTAATTTATTTGATGATGAAGGGAAAAGAACATTAGACAATTTGTTTAGTTATAGTATTTTTTTTTTTACTTTTCTAGAGTTGATGAGTTGAAAATGAGATTCTTATAAACCCAAAATGGAAAATGAAAAAAGTTTAGAGTAATGGAATTTTTTTATAAACAATTTTTTAGTGTTATAAAAATAGGCCAGTAAAATATATTGTTTTCTTTTTGGGAGAATAGGTACCTGCAAGCCTCTCTCCCAATTGTTATAGAAAAAATGCATAACACTAGAAAAATTGATGCTCTGAATCTATATAAAACCTAAAGTTACAGGCATAAAAAATTCACTTGAAAAACAAATTAAATTTGAAATTCCAGGTCTGTATAGCATCCTGCAGTGAATCATCTATTGGTTTAATGCCTTTCTGTCCTGTTTGCAGTGAAACATCTATTGGTTTAATGTCTTTCTGTCTTGTTTGTTTGTTGTTAATTCAGTATCTTCTCATTTTGTCTATTAAATATTACATTATTTAAATTTAATGGACAAGCTGAAAAGACAACGGACCAATCATTAACTCATGTAAGACTTTATCATAATGTTTTAGCTTATTCCCAATTTCAATCATTAACTCATCTAAGACTTTTTTTTGAGGGGTGCTTTTATTAATTAGAACCTTGGAAGAAGCATGGATAAGTCCCATCATTACATCATGTTACATATGATTGTGTCATCTGATGTCATCATGTTACATATGATTGTGTCATCTAATGTCAACAATCATGTCGCAACAGCAATTGGAACCCGGGTAGGAAGGTTATTATTAAACCCTTCCAACCACCCGAAATAACTCATCTAAGACTTTATCATAATGTTTTAACTCACTCCCAATTTAAATATAACCAGTCAAGAGATTCACGACCACTCTACTATTTATTCACTGTCACTCTACTTTGTCCATTAAATGTCACATTATTTTATTTCATCACTACAAGATAAAAAGATAACATTGATTCACTATCCATTCTTTTTTTCGTATTTCCACGCAATTCAAATTCCAAAAAATAATAATAATAATAAACCAATATAAAAAATAGTAAATCAATTATTCACTCACTGCAATATAAAAAAATATTAAATCAATTATTCACTCACTGCATCAATTATTCACTTACTGCAAAATGCTAACATTTACCATTTACGGATTTCCAATGTCCTGCAACCATCATATACTATTTTCCTATTTCCGTTCAATTCAAATTCGAAAAATACGCCGAGCTTTCCTCCATTTTTATCCACCAACATATGCTGACGCTCTGTATATCTCTTCTTTTGTTTTTTTCGTCTATCTCCGTGCAATTCAAATTCCAATGACATTCTGAGTCTTCATTTTCATCTTCTTTGTATAAATCAGAATTTCGTCGTGGATGGCAAAATAAAGTAAACAAGGCACACGCTATCTCACGCTTAGAAACGCAGATTCCCCTCCCGAATCTTTGAAATACAGCTTGTCTCTCTATCTGTGGGTCACATGACGCTGAAAGTTGACTCGAAAATCAATATTATTCTCGAAACAAAGGGGAAGGGACTTCAATCCTCTTGTCATCGTGGAAAAAACGCACAGATCAAGAACAAGATCTCTGTAAAGTCAATGGCGGAGCTCTGACCGACTGCTTCGCCACCTCTCTATCGATGCCGAACCCGACCTCACATCGCAAGACGAGCGCCACCGTTCATGGCTCTGCTCAAGTACACTTTCATTAAATGACTCGGACTGCTAACTCAATCATGATGCTAAATATTATTAACCACGGTCAATAACAATCAATAAGCTCCTCTTATTTTTGGTTATGGAGTTATTTAACTAGGTCACAATTTTGTTTATATCTTTGGTTATGGAGTTGTTTAACTAGGTTACAATTTTGTTTAGACCGTAAAATTCTCTTCATAATCTGGCTAAAATTCTTCCAAGAAATGTAATCTTAGAAGTATTTGAAATTTTTTTTATAGTGGAAATGGATTAAGTACCATCAAGAAACTTAGGTGCAACCCGAGGGCACTTAAAATCTTGACATTTGAGGGCTTTCCAAAATTGCTACTTAGTGTTAGAGGAAATTTATAGTAGATCTCATGTTATAAAAGTAAAAAATTAGTAAAATTAATTAATTATAATTCTATTTTAAATTATTATTATTATTATTATTACTACATCATTTTTTCAATGAGAGATCATCTTGGTGTGTACTGCTCAACTCAACACCATTCCTTGCGTTCCTCTCTTCACCGAAGATGGATCAGAGTTCAGGAGGGCCCTCAACTCCTCCCTGCCACCCCTCCAAACGTAGCAACATTCAATACCCTTGTTGTTGGAGGGTTGCATTTCCAAAAGGCCAATTCCTCCAAATTTGTGAAGAAGATTGACAACATTTCTCAATCTAGATCGATGGCCCTGAAGCACGTAGATTGGAGACTTATTGGAAAGTTTATGGGATTATGACCCTCTCTGAAATCCCTATGGGCATGGTTTGATAAGAACCTGGTACACAAGATTAAAAATAAGGTTTCAACGTCATTTTGTGAATGAGGGTTTTACACCTTCCTCTTCAAAGACAAAGCAAATTGGGCTCTCATCTTTAGGAATGAACCCTACCTCATGGGGGTTCAAGGGTTATGTTTAGACTGTTGTATTCTAGATTTTAAACCTGAGTGTGATATTCTGGGAGCAGTCTCGATATGGGTCAAGTTTCCCTTCTTCTTGCTACATTTCTAGAATGAGGAAGCTTTTAGGAGTATAGGAAATTCCCTTGGCAAATACATCGATCAAGCTAAGCCACAAGAACGATTACTATCATGCACCAAGATCTGTGTGGAGGTGGACCTACACAAGGTTTGCCAACAACAATAAATCTAAACCTAGACAGTTTGTCTCACATACAAGAAGTTGATTATGATCAACTTCCATTTTAAAATAAGTTTTGTCATGAATGTGACCATTTTACATGCAATTGAAAGAATAAGGTAGAAGAGAAACTAAAGTAGCTTGATGATGGAGAATAGTGGTAACAATAGAAAATAAGAGGCCCCACAAGGACTAACAACCATGATCCTCCTCAAGCAACCACGAGGAATAAAGGGAAAAGGCATATGTCTCCAGAAAAGAAAGGGCTAGCACCTGGAGATCTTGAATAGCTTTGATATCTTGAATCAGTTGTTGGAAAAAGGGATCCAATTGCTGCAACAATAACAGAGAAGGCCCTAATCCCCACTAAGCCTTCTTCTCATGTATCACCAAAGGGTTACCTCTCCTAGAGAAGGTCCCTGTGGGAACTTAATGGGAGAGTTTATATTCAAAATAAAAAGAATTCCAATCCCCTAGGGCCCTTAAAGCCTAGGGAGAAGGGTTACCAACAAGCTCTACAAATGAAAAATTGGACATGGATAGGGAAGACGAAATAGATCATTCAAGCAGGGAGGAAGACAAATCGACAACTCCAAAATGAAAAACTGAAAAAGATAAGACAATGGGGACCCAAATGATAATCGATCCATCCAAAATGATCACTAAATGTTATGAAAAGTAGTCACAACCTGCATTCTAAAGGCAACAAATCGCACATGAAATAATGAAATTCCTCTCCTGTAATTGTAGTGGGTTAGGATCCAAAAAACCGATGTCTGAAGTTAAATCTCTAATAAAAAATGAAATGCCGTCCATCCTCCTGCTCCCAGAATCAAAGATGGGGGAACAAGAGTCCCTCCAAAAGTTTTCAAAATTAATGAAGAATTATGAGCTTAGAGTGATTAGATCGCATGGGGCTTTCGGGGGTTCTGTTCAATTCCATCTACCTATAATTTTAGGTTGATTGACTCACATTTAGCGCCTCATTGGTTGGTTCTTTGCTTTCTTCAAGTCCCATTAAACTAGGTGTGTAATGTTGTTAATATATGTGTGCCTGTTAAATATACAAAAGATATCAATTGTTGGGTGTCTTTCCTAGACCTCAAACACTCTCCTTGGAGTCAAGATTGTATTATGGTTGGGATTTTAATACAACCCTCCATCATTGGGAAAAAAAGAGGCTCCCCCATTTGAGATCAGTTTCAAGAAATTTTAGAGGATTTGATTGCTTCACTAGATCTAATGGATATTAGGTCTGCAACCAACAAATTTACATGGAATAATAACAGATATGGCTTGGGGAATATTGCAGCTTGCTTACACAGGATTTTAGTTTCTTGTTTCTTTCTATCTCAAGACTTTCAAATCTCCTCTCAAATTCTTCCCTGGGAAAGTTTGGATCATTAGCCAATTTCTTTTGATGTATTGTAGACAATAAATTATGGGTTGTTTCCCTTCCACTTCTCTCCTCTTTAGATCCAAAGGGAAGGCTTCTCAGATTTGGTAAAGGAAGCATGGAGCAGATGGGAAATTGGTTCTCCAATTACCATCTAGGAAAAAAATAAAAAATCTGAAGTTAGCCATTAAGCAGTGGATAAAAACAAATAATGAAGACAAGGGGGCCAAAATAAACATGCATAAATCAAATATGGAAGAAGCCCAAAGGAAAATAGAATAGGGATCCATCAAAAAGGAGCTTCTACAATATGTGCAAGCAAAATTCTAGGCCTTCAATCATGCACTCAAATTAGAAGAGGACAAATGGTCCCTCAAGTCTCGCAACTTATTGTTGCGAGCTGACAATTGCAACACCAAGGTCTTCCATAACCAATCTAAGGCACAAGTTTGGAGGAATAATATTAAATATGTTAGCATGGATGGAGTGCAGATCGAGGAATTCAAGGGGATCCAAAAGGTGGTTGTTGATTACTTCAATTCGCTATACTCTGCCCAACCTATACCCAATTCAAAGGCTATCTAGTGTATGTTAGATAAAATTCCAAAATTGGCATCTAAAGGCAACAATTTGGACTTGCTGCGAAGCATTACAACAGAGGAGATTAGAAAAATGGTATTTTCTTTGAGCTCAAATAAAGCTCAAAGTTTAGATGGGTTTTCAACCCACTTATGTTAGGCTCATTCAAGTGCCATTAAGTTTGATCTAATTCATCTAGTGGATTACATCTTCAAGCATGATTTTATGGGAGGAGGGATTAACTCATTTTTTGTTGTCTTGATTCCTAAAGAAGTCATTATGACCTCCTTTTCCAAGTATAAATTGATATCTTTATGCAATGTTTCTTATAAGATAATTTCTAAAATTTTAGCACGGTACATAAAACCAATCCTTCTGAAGCTCATCTTTAAAAATTATGGGGGATTCATGGGCCAAAGGAACATAATAGATAATATCATCTTGGTCCAAGAAGCAGTACATTCAAGCAATGTAAGGAAGGATAAAGGTATGTTCATCAAACTTGATATGGAAAATTCATTTGATCATGTCAATCATGACTTTTTATTAAAATTTTAAATCAATTTTGCTTCAATGAGAAATTTATAAAATGGGTGGATGTTTTTATCTCATCCCCTTGGATCTCCACCTTGGTGAATGGCCACTCCTCAGGATTTTTAAAGCTTCAAGAGGGATTCATCAAGGGTGCCTCTTGTAACCTTTCCTCTACATCTTAATGGAAAATTCATTAAGTATATGTCTTGACTATGAACGCAGGAATGGGAGCCTTCTGGGTATAAGATATGTATAAGATATCAGAGTATAGATCACTCCCAATTCGCAGATGATACCCTCTTGTTGGGAGGAGCCTTATTAATTATTGTAGAGCACTTCAAGTAGATTCTAGATCAATATCTATTGGCATTTGGAGGTCTTATTAATCATAGAAACTCACATATCTACTCTTGGAGTATTAACCCCCTTCTTCAAAAACAACTGGATCTCCTTCTTGGACTTTGACCTGTAGCCTCTTGGAAATGTTTCATATATTTGGGGATTCTAATTTGCTTAAAATCTAATTCTTCCTAGCCCTGGTGAGGAATTATTGTGAAATTCAAGCCTAAGCTACAATAGTGGGGATAAATTTGGTTGAACTTAAACAGACATCAAGTTCTTATTAAAGTGGTATTATCAAATTTTCCTCTTTACCAGTTCACAACTATCCTAATGCCAGTTGAGACTCTTCACAAACTAGCTAAGGAAACTTTTATGGTAGGGTGGTAAGCAGAGCCATAAAAAGTTTCATCTCATCAAATGGGTTATGGTAAAATCTCCGAAGTCACATGGTGGCCTAGGCATCTGAGATCCCTCCCTTATGAATATTGCATTAGGTGCCAACTTGGTGTGGATATACATTTCAAATCATTATGCCTGGTGGAAAGAAGTTCTGTAGTGCAAATAATTTCAACAATGCCAATATTTCAGCCTCAAAGTTCCCCTAGCTCCAAAAGGAGGCTTGTCCATCTCAAAGTTCTTTTATTCATCTATGGGTCTAATTAAAGAGCATCTTTCCAGATATCTAAGGAATGGGAACTCAATATATCTATGGTTGGATATTGAATCCTTAATAATCAAGCTTTGGATAGTCATGAGGAGTTTATCCCCTTAAGAGATTGGTTGATCTCTGAAAGAAAATTCATGCTATCAGATATTTCAAAATGGGATAACTCCAGTTTGTGGATTTTCACAGACCTAGGTTGTGTTCCACACTATCTCTTGGCCCGCGTTAGCATGTTAATGTCACTATTGGTTGGTTGCACTCCTAGGAATCAGACCTCTATTAATCATTGAGTATGGTGGAACTCGAAAGTTACAGTTCGAGAAAGCTACTTTATTTTATTGTTTGAAGCAAGACTTCCTCTAAAGTCTCACGCTTGGTCATGAGTTTGGACTCTCAACTGTCCACCAAATCTCAACTCCATTGGTTTGTTGTTAATACATTTACACCACAATATTCAATTCTAGCCAAAAACTTGACACTTCTAAAAAACAAATATTTCTAATACATGACCCAATAAAGACCAATAAATATATTTTTTATCCAAAAATTTAAACCTATAATAAATTACCCTCAACACTATAAGTTTATAAAATTTAAATACCAAGAATTTTGTATGCCCAAAGCAATGCCAAAATATGAAAAGGAAAAACTATGTTTATGACTTGTCTTACTACATGGACTATTGAAAAAGTAAGATATTGAATAAAGATAATAAAATGTGGAGATCCGCTATAAGTTTATAAAATTTAAATACCAAGAATTTTGTATGGCGAGAAGCAATGCCAAAATATGAAAATGAAAAACTATGTTTATGGCTTGCCTTACTACATGGACCATTGAAAAAGTAAGATATTGAATAAAGATATTAAAATGTGGAGATAGATATGTTAGGTTTTTATTTATTAATTTTATATTTAAACATACAAATAAAAATAATTGGAAAACAAATATTAATATTAAATATTAAGGAAAGAAATTTGATTTATTTTAACTAAATTATTTAGTAATTTTAAAAATGACTTTTGCTTTCTATTTTGTATGAAAAGCTTTACTTTGATTTGTTTTGAGTGAAGTGGTATAAAAGACTTCCGCTTCACGTGTTTTGAGTCCACCAAGAACAAATAAAAAAGAATTCTATTGACCATGAATACATATCATTGAATTGCTCATGGGGTTTTGGATTGATGGTGAATGGGTGCACTGGTAAGGCACTCCTTGCGATAAGTCACCAGTTCAAATCCCCGTGGGTGCTTAGGTAGTATTATATATATCATTGAATTTTTTTATATTAAAATAAACAATTTTGGTTATATAGAATGTCTACATGAATAATATGTTAAGCTAATCATTAACTTAGTTTTTGTTCTATTTTATTTGTGTGTGGTATATTATTATATATTAAGTTAATAGGTTTGTTTTGTTTTATTCATTTGATCTAGCCATGTGAATCTGGATTTGTATGTATGATTTTGATAATTGTGAGTAGTCCTTTGTATTGTTTTTGTGAATCTGGATTTGTATTTATGATCTTGACTATTATGAGTAGTCCTTTTAACTGTTTTTGTGGACTTTTTGAACTCTGTCTACATTTACTTTATTGCACCTCACTACACACTTTAAGAAATAGTGAGTAGTAGAGTAAGAATTTGGGTTCCTTTTTATCGGTTATACATTTTTTTTTTACGTTTTGGGTCGTTATATGCTTCCCATCCAGGAACGTTACGTGTAAAATTTTGTCTTTCAAGAGTGATGTTCTGATTAAAAATTTATCCATTTACCAATAAAGCACTGATTAAAAAATTACCTTTCAAATAACATTGTTATGTTAAAAAATTTCACATATTTATCATAAGGAAAAAAAAAAAAACAAAATGACCATAGCACTCAAACAACTTCTTAAATCTTAAATCTTTGTTTGAAATTGCATGGAACACTCGCAATAAAATCTTCAGAACCTGTTATCAAATGTCCTTGACCCGAACATGCTATAACATTTGTATATATGAGGTATGATTAAAGAAACCTTATGGGACATATAAGATGATCAACATAGTAAAACTATTAAATGATATCAATATGAACTCAAAAGTAGATTAATTAATATGGTTTATACTATGATTTACATCATCTAACATATACTATCAGATTTAAGATAAAGTATACATTTTACGATATCAATTTTAGCATTGTTTGGATCATGGGATATACAGTAATATTAACAAGAGTGAATGCATAGTATCTGAACCTTTAAAAAATTAAAATACGAAACTTATAATAAATGGACATAGTGGATCTCTTAATATCATGTTATAGGATTATGTTATGGTTTCCTCCTTCATTATTACATTCTAGTATTGCATTTTTGAATGGGGTATCACAAGGAGGTCCAAATTTACATGAAAGACGAGGGAACCTATTCTTTGATAATAATCATTCCATTACATTTAGGGAAATATTAGAGGGATTAAATAATTATATAGATTTAATGGAACTAGAACTAGTAATGTTGCTAACTAATAAAAATGAAATCCACGCTTTAAGTGGTAATTGATTCTCATATAATCACTAAGGGAGAGGCGTTTTTGCATGCTTTCCCACATTGTAGATCTATTTACAACTTTGATATAGAAGCAAAGATAGTTTATGGTAGACAAATACAAAGTAAATTCTATGAAAGAAAAATATAGAGAACTTTTCCTTATTTAGATCATCTTTTGAGGTGAGAGACAAGAGCTTATCATAAGCGCATGTCTACAATGCTTCCATTTAGTAGCATGTTTTTTATATGTATAGTCCTTCTATATGTAATAAAAAAATCCATTAAATCTAAAAAAATATTGGAGAACAAAAAGAGATTGAATTAGTATATTAATATTTTTAAGTTTTCAAACTAGAAACTTTTGTGAGAATTTGCATTTTAATATTTTTTAAGCAATGCTAAATTTCTACATGTTGCAAACCAAATCACTTTAGCAAGTTATCAAAAATTACCATTACCAAGCTAATTTTGATCCAAATATATTACATGTAGGTTCTGTAATTGAATATGCATACATATAAATTTAGGGATTAATGATTACAAAATTGAGAATCTTCCCTAGGCAGACTCAACGACCAAGGGTGAAAAGTGTGAGCTTCAACCTCAAATCATTTCCCATTTGCATCCACATTCTTTCCACCTTGTGTCACAAACCTGAACATCTTGGATGAAATTCATTCAACCATTAAATATAGGAATGTTAGCAGATATGGAGCTTGGAATAAAAATGAATGAGAATCCCCATCAGGATTTTGAATTTCATACCATGGCCATTTTCAATAATGTTAAATAAAGCTTCAACAAAATCTATCGAGTGTACATAGAAAAGTAAAAAATGAAGCAAAGAAAAAAGTGAAATAGACCAGTCACTGATTGTGATATGTGTCATGGAGAAGATGCATCTAGGTTATGACACTCTCAAGATCATTGTCGAAATGAATATTGGATTGGTCACACAACAAGAATTATCCATTGCACTATTTGGAAAATCTGGCCATGAAGATGAATACCAAAATGGGTGGAAGCAGTTCTACTCTTTATGATAGTACTTTTCGCCAATTACCATGATTGGGTGAGTCTCAGGTAATGTACATTGGTGGTGATGTGAACCATCCCAACCCTAGGGACAATGACAATCCTTCCATCTCTATAGTGGTTGGAAGCATCAACTAACCCTGGTCTAATTACTACATTGCCAAAATTAGGTACCAGGCATGTAGTCATGAAGAGATTGAAAAAGTAAGAGACATGTCAAAGGAATTATTAGGTGATTATCATGAAAACAATAAAAGGCTACCAGATAGGATACTCTTGTTCAGTGACAATGTCAGTGAGAACCAATTTGATATGGTCCTCAATAAAGAACTATCAGTCCTCAAAGACGTGATCACCCATTTCAAGAATACCAACCACTAATTTGCATCATTGTATCTCATAAGAGACATCACAATAGACTTTTCCTTGGTGAAGAGCCGAACAATGTTGTCATTGTACAATACTGAAATTCATTCGAGCATTTAGATATTCACCATGGTCATCATACTGGGTAGAGCACATAACCCACCCATTATGTACACATCCTTGGTTCAAAGCATTCCCTACTTGAAATGTGGTTGACTTTGTTCAAACAAAATGTGAGCTGGGTAGGTATATAAATTCAAAATTTGAATTTGAATATTTTTTGGTGGGTTTTCAAAGTCAAGTTTAGAATTCAAACGAGCATGGCAGAAATCAAGATCAGGCGGAGGTGGCTAGATGGATGGCCACAAGCATCTGTCTGGAGGCTCATTATGGCAGTCATCAAAAGCGACCAAAAATCCCTCACACATACTATAGTCAAAGCATAGCTATGATTTCCCATCCATGGTGCCTCATCCGTATTGGGAATGTAGGGGTATTGTCATTTACAATTTACATGTCATACCAACATGCACTAAGCCAATGATTAACTTAGTGCCTAGAAAATAATCTTTGCCATGATACATAGAATCTAGCCAAAAAAGAGTGGCTCTCATGAAGTCAAAGATCCTTTGACACTCTTGTATTTTCATGTTGAATGGCCACGAGTCTCATGACATATCATTAGAGGTCAATGTCATAAGTACTAGGATGTGTTAATGGTAGTGATCACTGAGATGATATATTATTATATTGAACAAATGACACATCTTAATAGAATTTATTATCACATTTGTGCATAATAAGAATGAATAGAGAAGTTGTATACTTTTTTAATTGAAATATTATTGTAATTGAAAATAATAATTAGATTAATTAAATATATATATATATAATATAAATTTAATAAACAAAATATTTAAACTTTAAACTTTATTTTAAAATATGATCAACTACCATTGTTTATTAACCAATGAACACACTAAGTGATATTAGTAAAATAACACATTTATAAGAGAACTTGTCACTTCGAAGTGACATGTTGGATCAGTGGAAATTTTGCCAAACCACTTTAAACTTTATTTTAAAATATGATCAACTACCATTGTTTATTAACCAATGAACACACTAAGTGATATTAGTAAAATAACACATTTATAAGAGAACTTGTCACTTCGAAGTGACATGTTGGATCAGTGGAAATTTTGCCAAACCATTTTATAATAGATTAGGTAAATTAAAACCACTTTAAAATTTTGGATGTTTTCTTTTTAATACATTATTAAACTGTTTTATAATAAATTCGGTAAATTAAAACCGCTTTTAACATTTTGGATGGTTTTTATTTTTTATTTTTCCCGCATTACTTAGAACTCAGAAGGAACACATCTTGATTATTATAATGATTTCAAAATTGTGAATAAGTTTGTTGATGTTATAATCAATCCAATTTTTTCTTCACAGTGACCTTATCCAAAACCTTGAGTTAATGGATAGAATAAACAAGTTTAAAAATCAGGTAGATTGAAAAGGTTACCCTTATTATCACATGTCGCTTCCGCATTCCAAAAATCATTGTCATGCCTGCATACTGACTTTTTTTGTGTGATACTTTTTATTACTTGTGTGGCCGTGACTGTTGAGTCAAGATGAGTGAGAACTAAGAACATCATCTTAGTACGTAGAGTTTATCAACCTATCTTTAATCGGCAGCTCAATCAATCGACATTTGAGGTGTGAAGCACATTGCTAATAAAATTCACCAGGGAAAAATAAATACATGCTAATGACGCCACATTTTGGTCCTGCCTTGCTTTCTTTGTAATTATGTTAATATATTTGCTTCCCTGAATAGGGTATTAATGACTCTTTTTTTTTGAAAAAAGTAAACTAACAAAAGTACATTTTGCACACTTCCAAACACATAGCGAGAGACAGACACTAAAAAATTTAAATATCAAATACGAGAAAAATTCAGTGTTACAGCCAAAATGCTTGTCAAATTCCATCCCTAGTTGACAGTATCAAGGATTTTCATACTTGGAATGTTGTGTATTCTATGAAGCGGGGAGCTCAAGCACAATTTCTGAACTACACGGTCTGATATATGATATACCCATTTTTTTACACTTATGTTGGAGGTGGTAGTACTAGTTCACCTTCACCTCGATCCTCTGCCTCCTATGGCACAAACTCTCCCACTGTAGCTACCCAGAATCCTCTGGCAAATGGAGCTTCACCCACCTCATCAAGTAATCACTGTCTATTGCATTTAGTTTTATGATTTACCCCTTTTGGGGGTTTATACAACTTAATTGTAATTTCTACAATTTTCATCAACCTTATGTGTTAGCACAACTTCTATAGCTATAGAACTATGAGATTGCAAGATTTCTTTTGTAATAGCAATAGTTTGATTCTGTGTTTCCTAGCTTTGCACCACATAGTATAGGAGAAATATGTATTGTTCATTTTCAACATTATTGTACTGTGAAACTGTGGTTACATTAGGATTAATCATGTTTGAGTGTGAGTGGTTACTACAAATGTAGCTCATGGGAGATGATTCTAGGAATGGAGGCCTTTGAATGATAGTTATGTTATGGACTAAGACATGAGCTTCAAGGATGCCACCACAAAGAGGAATAGCATGAGGAGGCATGAGGAACTAAGAACTAGAGGATTTGAGAAGGAAAAATAAAACGATGGAGAGGTCAAGGAAGACTTAGAATCAAAATTTAATATAGCTAAATAATACAACAATAATTAAAGAGATACAAATAAATAATTGATCAAGTTTCTAAAGGAAATAGGTAATTCTAGAGTGGAAATTACTTACTGTGTTGGAATCATGATTTTGTTATACCAAAACCCACAGACATTATTCTCTGCTACAATAGTCAGAGTTATGATCCACGAGAGGTGGTTAATCCATTTTGATGGATTTTTCTTTGATTTTGATCTGACTAAGGGCACGGAAATTAAAAGAGGATAAGTTTCTGTATACATCATGTGGAGATACGGGTGGAAGTTTCCAATTAACAGAGGGGTCTGTTTCTTCTTGTTCTATGATAGCAGAATTACCAGAAGTAGATTCAGATCTACATAACCCTTCTAATGCAGATTTTGATTTTTGAATGCTATGTTAACTATATCTCTCCTGGAAACCAAACATATCAAATCCGCTCTCAAAGCTGGTTATCAGTATGTCCATCTGGGGATGGTGAGGATAGGACTGAATGCATTACATAGAAAAGGACAAAAAGCTTATGTGTTCTCAGCCCTATTTGATAATCGATGGACCACATTCACCCAGGCCATGATAGGTGGCATTGAAACAAGCCTTGCTGAAGGCCCTGTTCAGTATGATGTTTTTCCAGATTTCTCTGTTGCACTTGACGACCCAAATGTCCTGCAATGCCTAACCTTAGGTATCCAGACTGCCGGGTATCAAAATTTCAAAGCAAAATCAAAAAATTTGGCCATTTTTTATATTACCTGTGTTAGATTTTATAATACAACAATCCCTGTTGTTTTGCATACCCCTGATAAAGATGAAGGCTGAGTCACTCTTATCCAGTATGATTCATCTTGTAATCCAGTAGCACCAGTCTATGTCTCCAGAAATGACTTATGTCCGCCTGATGATTGGGTAACTAATTGGGGAAAACCCACAAAGAAACCTATTGCTGCTGCACAATCAATAATAACAGAGATAGATGGAAAGGTTACCACAAGATTTCCCAGAGTTAACACATTTCAGAATGAAGGAACCTCTACTTATGTCTCTGCAATTCCTACTACAATCAGTCAATTACATCCTGGACAGTCTCCTGCACCCCCACAGTTTATAATAGACCAAGCAGTGTATGATTCTATCAGAAGAATGTTTTCACAGCCAAGCTCATCTCAGCCTTTTAGCTCAGTCTGTGACCATCCACACTGCTCCAAGACCTTCTGTCAATTTTCTTCAGAACCACCAACTCCACATGGGGAGTCATCAGACCGTCATAGGATAAACATGATCAGATTCACTCCTTCATCTGACTCATCTGAAGAAAATTACAAAAAGGTTGTATTTTTTAATCCACAAGAAGAACTACTTGTACATACTGTATCCAGTTCTTCTACCTATGGTTTAGGTTATGTTGATTCTTCACCTATTCCTGAATACAGAAGAAATCCCATTGATAAGATTCCAAGACATGTAGAAATTCCTTCTGATTCAGAGATAATTGCCTTTCTAAAGATTTTTAAAGGAATTAATCCATATGATCCTGATGATCAATGGAAAAAGAAAATGTTCAATTGGGATATGTTTACTCATGAAAAAGAACATTTGTATTTTGAAGAAGTAATGCTTCTTCCAAAGAATGATTGTCCTGCCTTCAACAGACAGAATGTTAAAAATTGGAAAGAATGGATGAAGGCAGAAAATCAATGGATATCATTCTATGAATGGTATTATCCTTCTGCAAATATAATAGAACATTCCTTGATGAAACAATTCAGGAACCAGGCTAAACAGAAAAAAATCAAGGATACAGAAAAATTTGTAGAATAAAAGATGAAAGAAAATCCAGTAGTAATTCCTCCTCCTTTGAAAGCACATGTTTTCCAGCCAAAAATTCAGAGTATGCTAAATAAGCCAAATATTCCCAGATCTCTGATTGCTGTTCAAATTGAAGGAGAAAAACTACTGAGAAAGATTTGTTCTCAGTTCCAAGTAAACATGATGAGGACTGGGACCCCAAATAAGCACAAGTGGGAACTCCTTGATGGGAGCCTTTTAGAAACAGATACAGAGTTTCCTCCTTGGAAAAATTTTGTGATAAGAAACCAAGATGGAAAATTGTACAAATTACTTCCATCTCATGTTGATGATTCTAACCTAGTAGCAAGAGATTATGTGGCTGCTACTAATTGGACAAATTTAGCTTTATCCAGTCTTGAGAAATTTGTCAGCTCTAAATTTGAAAATATTGAAACTGCTAATTCTGAGATGAAGACCATGCTGGAAAGTATTCTCAGAAAACAAGATTACAATACAGTATGTTTGAATAGCAGTGTTACAACTTTGGCAGAAAATGATAAGGCTCTAGCCAAGAGTCTTGACAGACTATCTTTACAAACAGGACAAATAGATAAGAAAACCCATGATGCTACCACTGCTCATGGAAAAGAAATTGTAAATATTAGTAATTCTTTGGATATTGTAAAAAAACAAGTATGGGAAGTAACTCAAGGGATAGAATCCTTAAAGAATAAGCCTAGGGTTGAGGCCTATAAATCTGCAACTATATTTTCAGAACCCAAGACTTCTGTTCCATATTCTATTACTCCTTCTGTGGAAAGCCTTATTAGAACACCCAGCTCTATAACCTTTCCACCGCCGACTTCCTCTCATCCATATTCTCTGTTTGCAAATCCCAGTTTCTTTAGCCCACATCCTGCCATAAAGCAATCCAAAGAAATTGAAGGATCCAACAAACCAGAATCTTCTAATTGCATGTCTGAAGAAGAAGAAGAAAGTTTTGATACAAGTTTCCATAAGACAGAAACATCTTTCGGGGATATGACTCTTCACAAGATAGAAGCAGAACCTCAAATTGAAGAGCTTGAAACCTGTATCAATAACTTATCCTTGACAGATCAAGACCAGGATCAACCTGATAATGAGGATCAAGTCAATGCTACATCATCTAGGTCAAGATGGGAGACTACTTGGAACCCTGCTCCTGATAGAAGAGATCTTATGAAATCTGAATACCATAAGGATTGGTCTGCAAATTCTACATACTCATGGAATATTGATAATTGCACAGAGGCTGAAATTATGTCTGTTTTACATTCCATGCTTGTATGTTATAGGACTTATCTTGCTGATGATATAGGTCCTATAAATGCAACAAGGAGGATAATAGGAGGATTTGAAGGAACATTGGATTCTTGGCTAAAGGCCGAGACATTAAAAGATCCTAGTCTCCTTGCAGGATGGGAACAAGCAGTCGTCCAAAATGAAGATGGATCTACTCACATAGATCCTGTCACTAGTTTTCCTGTCAGCAATATGATAGGAAAGCTTCTTATTGCTATTACAGTCAATTTCATTGGTTTTCCTCAGATAACTAATGATATTACAACCATTACCTTGCTGGCCATGAAGTTGCATAATATGCAACATTTTGATGAATACTTTAATGAATTCCTTCACAGACTGCATACATTGACTCCAGATCTCATTCTTGAGCCAAAATGGAAGGAAATTTTTGTTGCATCCCTTCCCCAATGGGTCTCTTCAGCTATTGTCAATAAATTACCAGGGAAGGTTGGGAATTATAAATTTGGCATAATCAGACAAGCTGTAAAAGCAATCATTGTAGAATTGTGCTCACAAATGAAAATTGCAAGAGCAGCAACCAACCCTAAAAAGCCACATGGATATCAACAGCTCTGCAAACAATGGCATCTTGGTAAAGCTGGCAATTCTGAGGGGCATAAGAGGAGAAAAAGACATTTCAAGAAGAATTCCCAGATCTCCCAAGATAAGCCAAAAAGAAAACATTACAAAGCAAAACCTTACAAGCATACAAAGATGTTTTCTAAGGATAAAGAAATAATTTGTTACAACTGTAACAAAAAAGGTCACACAGCTCCAAATTGTCCAAATAAAAAGAAAGACTCCTCTAAAAAGAAAGTCCAGTATAGAAATAAGAAAGGAAAGATAAATTCATTCTATCTTCCTAGTAGCTGTGATGAAATGGTATCTTCTGATTCAGAATCTGAAAATGAATTTAATTTTGTTGATTCAGATGAATCATCTGATGAAGAATTCTGTAATGATCCCCATTGTACAGAATGTAAATACTGTGATTGTGATGATCCTGATATTTGTACATGCAATGCAGTCAGGATGATGAAGACTGATTATGATGAAATCAGTAAGAATATTTTTGCACAAATGATGG
The DNA here is from genome assembly GCA_031772625.1 of Pinus tabuliformis. Lineage (NCBI taxonomy): Eukaryota > Viridiplantae > Streptophyta > Pinopsida > Pinales > Pinaceae > Pinus > Pinus tabuliformis. The sequence continues at coordinate 1,164,383,037 of CM062818.1, forward strand.
CTGCTACAGATCCGCAAATGAAAGAAATGTACAAATCTTTGCTGACAGAACATTTGAAGAAAGCACCCTCTACTTCAAAGAATTCTCCAAATAAAGGGTATGTGCCTCCTGCTACTCTTTTCTCTGTTGAAGCCTTAACCAGACAGTTTAAGAATGAAGATTTTGGAGAAGACTTGACACATACTTTACCTGCAGTGCATCAGGCAATAAAAGAATTAAGAAAAACAATCAGAGAGAATAGAAAATTGTGTGTTGAAAGGCACAATGAGTTAAGCCTAAAGATATTAAATGCACAAGCTCCTTTTGCTTCTTCACAAGATCCTATTTCTGGGAAGACAGAAAACTGGACCTATCATACAGGGCCAGTTCAACAGTAGTATAACAAAGAAAAAGAAGAAGAAGAAGAAGAAGAGGTAGCAAGAACAGATTTTGGATGCAATAGCATGAATAGAGATGTCATGTATTGTGTCAAAATGAAGGTAAATATTGGACACCAGTATGAGTTTTGGAAAGTTCTTATGGATACTGGTTCCAGGCTAAATATTGTAAGTGATACAGTGGTTGGCATGCATCATAGAAGACCAACAACATGTCCAAGGGTAATCACTGCAAGTGGTGACATCCCTACAAAGCATGAAGCAGAAATTGATGTTCTGCTTACAGAAAAAATTGGAGTTCATCTAGTTTGTCCTGTTGTTCCAGGACTGGATTGTGCAATGTACCTCGGGACACCATTTTTTCAGAATTTTAGCATGCATGGAGCAAAATTTGATGAAAAATCCCAGAGGTATGGATATTTTATTAATTTTGATAATAAGGAAGTCTTTTTCCCATTTATCAATTCTAATTCTCCAATGAGGATTAAGAGAATTGAAAGGATGGAAAATCTTTTGGCAAAGATGGAAGTGAAAAGGGAAGTATTGAAAACAGAAGAACATCTAGATAACGGAAAGTATGCTTCTGAGATAGCAAAGCTCACTTCCCAGTTCAAAGAATGTTGTTCAGATGATCCAAATGCCTTTTGGCATATTAAGAAACAAGAGGTAGAACTTCCTCTCAAGAAAGACTTCAGTGGAAAATTGAGAAGGTCTAAAGCAGTGGCAATGAATGAAGAATAGATGAAACTCTGCAGAGAAGAATTAAAGATCTTCTGAAGAAAGGGCTTATCAGGAAGAGTAAGAGCCCCATAGCATGTTTTGCATTTTATGTTAATAAACATGCTGAAATAGCCAGAGGAAAACCAAGGTTGGTTGTAAATTATAAACCTCTGAATAATATTCTAGATTATGATGCATATCCTTTGCCAAAACCATCCTCCATACTCGCCCAGATATCAAGATCCAAGATATTCTCTAAATTTGATCTCAAATCTGGTTTTTGGCAAGTAGGGATCAAGGAAAAAGACAAATGGAAGACTGCATTCTCTGTACCTGAGGGGCATTATGAGTGGAATATCATGCCATTTGGTTTGATCAATGCTCCTTCGGCTTTTCAGAGAATAATGGATGAAACTTTTGAAGGAATGGAAGAATTCCTGAAAAAATATATTGATGATTTATTGATTCATTCTGATAATATTGCTGACCATGTTAAACATTTGAAAATCTTTCTTCGCAGGGTCAAAGAAATGGGTATAGTATTATCAGAATCCAAGATGAAACTATTCCGGCCAATGATAGACTTTTTGGGTTACAATATACAGTACGGATCCTATACTGTAATCCAAAGAAGTTTAAATTTTGTTGATCACTTTCCTGATGAAATCAAGGATAAAACTCAACTGCAAAGGTTTTTGGGAAGTTTGAATTACATTTCTAAGTTTCTGAAGCATTGTGCACAAGAAAGGAAATTATTAAACAAAAGGCTTCAAAAGGATCCAATTCCATGGAATAATGATTGCACACAAGCAGTCAAGGCAATAAAAGAAAAAGTCAGAAATATTCAGCCACTCTCCCGTATCAGAGAAGAATGGGAAAAAATCATTATGACAGATGCCAGTTATGAAGGATGGGGAGCAGTTTTATGTCAGAAGAATCCCAGCAGCAAAAGTGAGATTGAAATCTGCCAATATGCATCTGGATTATGGGCAAAAAATCAATTGAATTGGTCAAGTTTGAAGAAAGAACTCAGAGCAGTTTGCCTAGGAATAGAAAAATTCAGGGATTTTGTTATCTACACCAAATTTACTATTAAGACAGACTGCCAGGCATTGAAATTTGCAATTCATAAATGTGATTTTGAGGATGCTGCTATGGTCAGGTGGATCATGCAATTAAGCCAGTACAATTTTGATGTTGAATTTGTTAAAGGTGATAAGAACAATTTTGCAGATATGCTGAGTAGAGAATTTCTGTCAGAACATTCAATTTTAAGTCTACATTGCAATTATATCAGGAGAAGGGAAAGTACTGTTGAAATAGAAACACCAAATGGATGGGTAAGTTATATGCTTGAAACTCCAGTACTTATCCATGATGTAGATTGGTACCCAATCAAAGAAATTAGACATCGAGAAGATATTCCTTATCTATGGACAGAAACAATGCAAGATGAAATGAATCAAGAAGCAGTGGATGCTCTGGAATATTTAGAATACATTGACAGCATACACTATACTCTTGAGAGAGATGATGAGGATGATGATCGGATGACAAGCTACCACATCACACTGAGAAGGTTTGATAACCCTCTTCACAGAGAAAACTATGACCCTGACAGGCAAAAAGAATGTTTCTATACAGCTATGAATCTCCAAAATTGCTCAGCCAATTTATTTTATTCTATACAGTCCTCATTTTTATTTGAAGGTATGTCAGCAGAAGCTTTGGAACAAGAAGATCCTACACCAGAATGGTTCATTGAGTGGTGGCAGATATATGGCCTTTCAGCTCTAATGATCAAGCCGTATACACTCCATATGCTTAAAATCCCTGGTTTCAGTGAACCATTTTCCCATATGAATGGAATTGTATACAAAGATGTTGAAAATGTTGCTGACATCAGTGATCTATCTTTTCTACAAGCAATCCGACGTTGTGGTCATATCAGATGGTTTGTCACAAACCAGTACAAGGCAAGGATGATATCCCATAGTACTAATTATGAAGATTTCCACCATCAGGTTGATATCACATCAAATCCTTTCCAACCCATCAACTTTTTGGAGCCACCCAACCAAAATATTTCACAAATGTGGGAATCAGAGAAAGAAATAAGAGTGCAATACTTTAATAATTCTCTGATCGAAAGATTCAGATATCAGCATTATACACATCCTCAGATAGAATACTATACTATGGATTGAGTGACGTCTTTCTGGCCGACTATGGCGTCGGACGAGCTTTCGTGGATTCCCTCGCTCTGGAATCTCCACTTTGTACAAACCATACGATTTGCAAATCTCATATTTATGTCATTTTAGTCTTTCGAGGGTTCACTTATGAATTTCCTCTGTGTAAATAGTCTGTTGGTACTAAGATTCGGTCCCCACATGCCTCGGGCTCTCTGATAAAGAGTAGGGACGAGATAACATAGGACGATATTGTCCTATGCCCGAATCTTGCTTTCAGCGATCCACTCAGATCTGTCTGAGTACTTGTGTTTTTTGAGTCATCAGTTTGTACATAGCGCACTCATGAATGTTTGTTCCCTTCCAGCTTATAAATAAGAGCTAGCTGCGAAGTAAGACTCATTCGGGTTGAGAGAGTTTAGAGTCATAAACTTTTCCTGCTCTGCATCTGCTGACATTCGTGTCTGACCTGCTTGCATCACGAAGAGTTTGATAAGTCTTAGAGTCTGGTTTGGAAGCCTGCGCATCAGTGTGCTCGGCACTGGTGAGAACCTAAAGTGGCTGAACCAATAGAAAAGTCCGAGAGTTTGTTTGTAATCTCTTAGGCAGAGTCTGTCTATTGCCAGGTAGCCTCCGGTGACACTTGTTCCTTGGGAACGGTATAAAGTCCGGTAAATGCTTAGACAGTCAATCTCTGTAAGGAGATTTCTCTTATGTAATATCTGCATCCATATATATAAAAAAAAAAAAAAAAAAATTCCAGTTCAAAATTCCGCAATCTTGCTGTGTTCACTTTCTTATTAAAGGTCCTGTATGTATGAAACACACGGGGAGCACTAAATCTAATGTCCAACAATCTGCCCCTACCCCCCCCCACCCCCCCCCCCCCCCCAAAAAGTGTAAGCCAAGTGAGCTCAAACTCAAGGTCTATCCCTCTGATACCACTTGTTGGAATCACGATTCCCGTTAGACCAAAAACTACAAACAATAGTCTTTGCTACAATTTCCAGAGTTAGGATCCATGAGACACTGTTAGTCCATGTTGCGAAACACATGAGGAGCGTTGAACCTAATGTCCAACATACTGTTATAGTAGTTTAAAATATCAAGCTCCCATTGATTGGTTAGGATATATGGAGAGGTATTTTGAGTACCAAAAATGTCCATTACCCCATTAATTTTTGTTTTGTTGTATCGAAGTTGAAGGGTCACTCTTTTAGGACATCGTATAAAAGGAAAAATTAGATAAGAATGGATAGAAGATCAAGACCTAGAAGAAAATGGAGCAAGATCAAGGATAGATTATTATGTGTTAAACAATAGCAGAAATTGTGTAGACAAACACATAACTTAAGATATAAGGATACATACGTCCAAAAGTTTACTAATAATTCTTCAAGATATCACTCAAAAGAATACCTAAAGAGCTAGAATAGAAAAGGGTAGAAAAATATGTTAATGGATTAAAGTTCCAAATCCAAGATGAAATGAGTATCCACATTTGTATACTATAGATGAGGATTATTAGAATGGTTCAAATGTCAAGGAAAATATTAACAAGAAACAATAGTATAACCTGAAAAGAATAGGCTCTATTGGTAAAGGGAGAACACATATTTCAAGAGGAAAACCTAGTAATAATAAAGAGGATGAAGCAATCAAAATAAAATATACTAGAGGAGGTAAGCATGTTAGAAGAGGTAGAAGTTTTAAAAGAGGCTAAGGAGGTAAGTGTGTCATAATTTCTTACATGGGTAGAGTAGAAGGACATTAGGCATCTAAATATCTAGAAAACAAAAATTATGGAAAAATAAATGAGGCCATGACTCATGTCATGAAAATATATAAAGCATCAATGGTTGGAGATAATATTTTCATGATTAATCATGAATGTGGAGAGAATATAATGTCGAGGAGGGTGTTGCTCAAGCTTGAGAAGAAGACCACTAGTGAACCTAAACAAATGAGAAGTGTTTTCAAGTATAAATTAAAGATTCAAAATAATTGTTGTAGCTTGTCATCTAGATGGTAGAAATATGGAAATTTTTGTTTCTACAAAGGTTATTGAAAACCTAAAGTTAAAGTGCATTCCTCATCCTAACGCATATTGGTTTTGTGGCTATAAAGGGGTTAATGAGTCATCATGATGGAGATGCATGTTGAATTTTTAGTGTAGGTTTTAATGCTATACAATTAATTATTGCAAATATATTCTTAATAAGATAGAAAAGATGCAATGGAAAACACACACATTAGCACATAGATTTTAACCTAGAAACCCAAACTTGGAAACCCAAAATAATTTTTCAATATATTCTTCTATACAATATTACAATATAATATATATGTTTCAAAATCCATAAACTTCCAATCCATTTACCATGGATTAGAATACAACCATATTTCCTTAACTAAAACTACAAAACCATGGGAAAAAACACCATGTGCCAAAAAACCACTAAAGGTGAAAATCACATGCTGCCAAAAATGAACACAAAAAACCACCCAAAACTTGTTTTGAGTGTGATGCCCCTAAATCCCTGTGCAAGGGGTATTCTACCCCCTATGAATGCCTTGTGCAAGGGGGGTTGCATCCCCCATGTGACCCTCTCGCTACAGCCAACGCAACATGCAACACGTGGATATGATCGTGCAAAGAATATAACACATACCAAATATTCTCCCACTTGTTGTTTTCTTTGCACATAAGATGTCATAAGAGTACATGATTAGTAATTGAGGGAAATAATTCTTAGTGTTTCTCTACACCAAGAAAACTTCTTAGTGCTCACAAATTTTGTTAATGAATCTGCTACATTCTTCAAAGTGTCCACCTTTACCAACAATACCTTATTTTCTTCAATCATATCTCTCACTAGATGATATGAACATCAATATGATTTTTATTAAAATGATATGTTGGGTTCTTTGCTAGGAATATTACACTTTGACTATCACAATCTATCCTCACATGTTTTTATACCAATCCAATACTTAAAAATAATCTCTATAACCATACTACTCCCTTGCTTGCATGAGGGGCTATCATGTGTTCGACTTCTATAGTTGAGAGTGCCATTATAGATTGTTCTTCTCTTATCTAATTGATTAATTCACCAAATAGGTTAAACATATACCCACTTGTAGATCTTATACAATCAAGATCTATAACCTAGTATGCATCAACCTTCTTAATCCTGATAGTTTGTGGTTCAACCCATAGGAGTAGGATGTTGATTTTTTTTCTAAACAGGGGTGTTTTGTGTACATGAATATTTGAATTTTAGTAGTCAACATCACTAAAAAGATATTTCTTTTCCATTTCATTTAATATTTGATTTAGTTTGCTTGTCATGACAAAATAAAAAGGTTAGTAGTTAAGTTGTTGTGAAGAGGAAATGGCATAGTTACAAAGTCTATAGCTAAAGATGATTTATTATGTCACAAAATGCTACTAATAAATACATGGAACTAAAACTCTTATTGTGGAAGAAATATTTGATCATTGAAACCTCATTATGTGGATTTGGGGGAATCATTTCTTTCTTGGCTATGGCATACCCAAGATAATGTTTTGGAAATGTGGGTTGGTGGGTGGAGGTCAGGAGTTGAGAAGGGATTAAAATTGTGTGAGGAAAAAATTTCATGTGTTGTGGAAGGGATTCAAAGGAGTAAACATCCTAGGTCAATCTTGACTTAGTCAAGCATACTTAGCTTAACTTTGATTAGGTTAATGGTGGGATTTCCATTGGTATACATGTCACATTATTAGTAATCCATGGTCTTTGCCCATGGTATTTCATATGATGAAGCCTACTTAAAACCTTTCTACACTACTTTGTAAGGTGGTTAAGTTGGTTAGCTTGGTTGTGTAGGCCAAGTTAATGAATATATATCCTTTATCCTAGTTTTCTCAATGAAAGGCTTCTAGGATAATGCATGTGTTTGTTCATATTTATGGGATGAATTTGTGTTTCTTGTGCTTCTCTCGTGGCATTTAGTTTTGAATATGGTATTTGATCCAAGGTAGGTTGTCTGGACTCTTTAGTGAGAGTGATCTATGGTACTAGGTAACCATGGACATTGGTATCGACATTGATGTGGTTGCAAGATCAAATGGTTTGGATGTAGTGAGACATCGAAGGAGATGCACATTTTTTCTTTTGTTGGTTGCTCCAAGAGTAATTGGTGTGTTGGTGATTACAGGAATGTGAGCAACGTAGCGACATCAAACTTTCATGCATTATTTTGAGAAGTAATCCATGAAAGAAGTCAAGCTTGAGGAAGAGGTTTTGTGAGTGCATTGTTCATGGTGGAAATTCCTAACGTTTTTGGCTTATATGAACCTACCATAAGATCTAATAGCTAAAAACATGAGTGGAGTAGAAGTAATATTGAAGGATATGTAAAGGAAAACAAGATGGAAATTCGGAGTTTGTAGCCATGTGGAAGAAATTCAAACATAAGGACAATCCATTCTTTGGAAATATCTCAGGTGCTTGATTAGAGAAAGAAGTTGTCTAGCTCAAAATTTTGAGTACCTTGATGGTAATTCTATTCCATGCTTAGACCTCTCCAATGAAATCTAAAGCTTTAATGCATATGAAAGATGGGTATATCCATTGTTGTTATTTTGGATTTGCTTTGTGGTGGGTGGTTGTAGCTTTCCTATAGAAACAATATTTTTGTGGAAATCATTATTGATACAAGTTCTTACATGCAAGAAAATTATAGTGATAATCCTCTTATGTTGTAAACTATGTGAGAACCCAAACCATTGGGGAAGTGCAATAAGAGTGAATAATAAGAGTTTACCTACTAAAAGATAGCCTCTACTAAAGATTGAGAAGAAGAACCTTGCATAGTGTTTTTACAAATTTGTAGCGAGTGAAATATGTACATATCCAGGAAGGTGTTACCATCTTTGACTCACTCATTTTATTAGGTATGTTGGACATGTCTGTTGAATGTGTTGTTGTGTGAAATCATGCATGATGGCTCCATTGAGATAGTTCTTCTTCTAAAGTCTCATGTTCATAGAGTTGGTATGTTATGTAAAGTATCATGCATGTGTAGGGACATGTTGTGGAAGTGCATGCTCAAGTTGGTGGTGTCAAATTGAAGATTAGATTGAAAGTGTATAGTATCTTGTTAAAATATTCTTATGTCTCATTTATGACCTGAATGGAAAGGGTAATGTTACATAAATATATATTTTGTTCATTGTATCAGAAGTATTGCAATTTTTAAGGATGGTATTGTTTGATACTTGGATCATTTTATTGTTGTAAGAGGAGGATGAAACATTACTACTCTTGGTGTGGTTTTGATAATCATTTGTTTGGATATTATAGTTATTGGATTTGATTTGGAGGAGATGTTCAAACTATAGTTTGTCGTCACAATCTTGAGGCCCTTAAAAATCATTATGATGGTGGTAAGAAAAAATGTATATCATTTTCATTGCTGAAAATAAGTGAGCGGAAAAAATATGTAATCCTCTAGGTAGTGATGGAACAATTCTCTTACATTTACATTAATAAAATAGTGATGTGATAAACAAAATAGTTGGATGTTTCTAGGATCATATGCTTTAGCATTTAGTTGTAGATATTTTTTTGGAATTGGTATTGATTACATGTAAGTGAGTATATGACTACAAGATCTTGTTAGATATGTGTAACCTTGGTTTTTAGTGCATAATATATACATTTAGAACTAAATAGTAGAATTTAAGAGCTATGTTACAGTTTAAATACTTAAACAAAAATATTTGAGAAAGTAAATTTTTATCCCAATAAAATTTAAATATTAAATTAATATTAACTAAATTAAAAATAGATAACAATAATATTAATATTAGATTTACCTTTTAGTAATTTACAAGCTCGAGTATGAGAGACCAAATTGAAATTTGCGGAGAGATATATTGTGTAGGTTGGGTTGATTTTGGTATTTTGGTGCGAGAGATCAAATTGCGGCTAAAGTTAACCAAGTCATCAAAACCAAAAGTAACGGGCCAATTTCAACAATATAGTTTGAATAAAGTTTGATTTCTGTTTATTATTATCTTCTCTTGCTTGTGTTTGGGTAATTTTGTTGGTTATGTAATTTTATTCATTATAAGTATAATTTAATTCAGGGGTAAGTTGATATTTTATAATTTTTGAATATTTTGAAAAATTAAAAGATAAAAATAGTGAAATAATTGATTTTAAGTGTAATTTGAAATAATATTGTTTCATGATATTTTAGACATTTTATAAATAAAAATTAAATGAAACAATTAACTTTATTTTTATCTATCAACAATATTCCAAAATCTACTCACTAAAATTAACTTCAACACTTCAAATTTATTCAATGCAATATTGTTGGACAGATAAGGTTTTCTTAAACAATTTCTATGTGAAGCAAAATATCTATTGGAAGGTTCATGATTGCAATCGGAATTGTCTATAGTGCGACTTTTTGGAGATTCCGGTGACGGAATCCGGCCAAAGAAATTGAGGTTAAATCTTGATTTGTTGCAGTTAAAATGGTTTTTTAACTACATATTTGGATTCAGCACCCTGGAAAACCCCTCGGAGGCTTTGATTGTGCACAAACTAGCTATCAAACTTGCGATTCCAATAAATTTCTGCCCGATTTTGACCGGAAAAACCCACTCGAAAGGCTTCCAAAAAGTCGCATTATAGACAACTGCATTCCAATCTAGCCTTTAAGCCATGGTGAAAGAAAATTTTGAAATGTGCTTTATTGTGTTTTTTTTAAATTAACTTCTAACACTTCAAATTTATTCAATGCAATATTGTTGGACAGGTAAGGTTTTCTTAAACAATTTCTATGTGAAGCAAAATATCTATTGGAAGGTTCATGATTCCAATATAGCCTTTAAGCCATGGTGAAAGAAAATTTTGAAATGTGCGTTATTGTGTTTTTTTTAGAATAGCTATCTGTAAGCATATTTCTTAATTGTTATGAAAATATTACATATAACAATACTTAAAAAATTGACACTCTTGAATGTATATAACATATAAGAAGTATGAAAAACAAATAATCATAATCAAATTTCCACTTAACAGGCAAGATAAATTTGAAATTCCAAATCCTTATAACATGTTGGAGCAGAGAAAATAAATTTGAAATTCCAAATCTTTATAGCATCATGGAGTGAATCAATTATTGGTTGACCGTTTTTCCATCTTGTTTGTTTGTTAGTTCATTGTCTTCTTATGTTGTCCATTAAATACTACATTCTTTTAATTCAATGGACAAGATGAAATGGCCAATAACCAATAGTTAACTCATCTAAAATCATAATGTTTTAGCTCACTCCCATTTAAATCTAAAGAATCAAAGTTAGTCAACCATTAATTCACTATCATTCTATCTTGTCCATTAAATATCACATTATTTTTTAATTAAACCATAAAAAATAATAAACTAATTATTCACTCTTAATTACTAACTTCCAATATAATTACTAACTTCCAATATAGTAACCATTTACGGATTTCCAATGTCATAGCAACCATCCTATTCAATCTCTTTTCTCTTATTTCTGTGCACTTCAAATTCAAAAAATACGCAGAACTTTCCTCTATTTTTATCCACCATCATTTACAGAAATTCTATCTTAAAAACAGAGGAATTGCTCAAATGACTAAAAATTATTGAAATCTAAACGAATCAAATTCCAATTCCAATGACACTCTGAGCCTTCCTCCATTTTCATCTTCTTTGTATAAAGCAGAATTTCGTCCTGCATGGCAAAATAAATTTAACTAATGCACACGCTCGCTCACGCTTAAACACGCAGATTCCCATCTCGTATTTTTCAAATGGTTGGAAATTGGAAACACAGCCCGCCTTTCTATCCGGGTTTACACCATCATGAAACTCGAAAATCGATATTATACTGGTAACAAAGGGAAAGGGACTTTAATGCTATTGGCATTGTACATGTGATGTGTTTGGGGAGACCCTCTAAGTATATACTTCAATTTTATATTAATTTTTGGGTAATTGAAAAAAAATAAGAAGAAATATGTATTTTTTTCACTAAGGTGAAAAAAGTAGTGCATAAGGTGTATTTTATTATATTTTTAATTTTTATGTAATATTTAAAACAAAACTATATTAATAATGAAAAATATTTTACTATTACTCATAAGTAAAATAGTTAGGGCAGTTTAGGTTTTGCTATTCAAGTTAGAAATTGTGCTCCCTAAAAAATTGCATAACAAATTATAATTTAGAAGCCAATAAGAAAATTGAGATGTGAGGTGGATAAATTAATTGCTTGCTCAACCACAAGGATTTGCATAAATTTTGGTGGGTTGTAACTACTACTAAATCACACATTTACAATCTTAACTAATAATCAAAATGACCTTTTTAGACACATTTTTTCTTAAAAACTTCTAGTTTAAGTTCGTTAACCTAGAGAATTGGAGGGCCCAAGGGTTTTTTAGGGTGTTGAATCCATTTATACATCCAAAAATGTATTTTAACCAACACAAAATTACAATATTGCTTGAAATTGTATTGTTAGATGAAAAAGCATTATGGTTTATAAGTTAGACAAGGCCTTTACAATTTTACTTTACAGAAGTGTTGAGAAAAAATGGTGGAAAACAACTCTTGGTAGGTATGCTTATTTACATCTGATTTGTATCCATTTTTTATTCAAAGACTTGCTTAAATTGTGGTGGGAAGTAAATGATAATAAATATGTTATTTATCTTAGTATGATCTATGTTCAAGGATTTTATTTTTTGATGACTTTGCTACAAAACTAAAAAATAGAAAACCATTGCACAAATATCTAAAAGTCATAGATCAATATTGAAATCATATCCATAAATTATAGAGATATATGTGTAAAGACCCAACACACACACATATACTAATGGATGAAATGACTCTTTTCTAAGCAATTTTTCAATGTCAACTATATATACTAGCAATTGCACCACATGTTGCAAAAGAAACACCTTAAGGCCGTAGCATAGGAAAGAGTAGGAAAGAGTAGCACAGAAGAAAGAATATGTGATACGTTATATGATTTAATTGAATATTTAAATTATAAATTTAAGGTTTGGATAATTGTTTGGATAAAGAAATTGATTTTTTTGTTTGTTTTGGCTTATAGCTCACGCACGGTTCAAACAACTAAATGCATTATTTATTTTTAATACAACGTAAGTGCCACAAAAATGGTGAAAGTATATTGAATCATATACAAACAACTTTCGTTTCCATTGATTTTATTTTTCCTTTGCAATTGCACCAAATGTTGCAGTAAGTTGATAGCATATGGAAGAAAATCATAGATGAAGACATATGCAATATGTTATGCGATCTAACAGTAGCCCATATGATAATTGAGAATTAAACGAAATAAGAACCAGAAGACAAGTGGATTGTCAATATTGCATAGAGTTTTATTAACCTTGTACAATTAGTTTTAATTTCCAAAAACCTACATATTCAACGATGAAAATGAATGATTAAAAGTACCTTAAATGATATAATGATGTAAGAATGACATCAGATAGGTTGTGGGATGTACATTCCTGTCACCTTGGAAGGTGGATGGACCCGCGTTGCCACTGAGTAGAATCCTCCAAAATAATGCCTAAAACTCTGCCAAACCTCTCCAATATGCAAGCGCTGAACCCTTGCTCAATATCCCAGCTCAACTCCTCCACAAATCCTCAACCTGGAACTGCTCCTAGAAGAATTGCGTCCCTCTCTCTCAAGACTATGCAATCTTCCAATGCTCAGGTCCACCTCAATGCCAAAGGTCAAAACTACTGCAAAAAGACTGCTGAAAATACCTTGCCCGAGTAGGCACTCGAAGTTCCCCGGGGCTAACGGTGAGATCTCTGAACAGAGACACTCAGTGCACTAAACAGTGCTACAGACAGGCTAAACAGCCAGCGTGCTCCAAGTCGAAGTGACTAGCTCAAATGCTCATAATCCAATGACAAAATGAGGGGCTCCTCTCTCCTTTATAGCATTGGCCTCTCCCAATCCCAAGGCTCACCTCCTCCAACGTAATCCCCTCTTGCCATGTGTTCCCTTTCCATCCGTGCAGTCCCTCCAAGTGTCTGCGTGGGCCCCATCTCTGTGTGGTCCCTTGGCCCCTTGGCTCCCCTTTAAGTCACAATGTTGTGCTACTAGGAAGTGACTTTTTATTCTAAAAGTGAGTTATGTCCCCTTTTCCTCAGCTTTTTATTTACAAATAACTATAGAAGGCAAAATTGAGCAAAATCAAATATTCTAATTAGCCATGGCTAATTAGGAATATTACAGTCTCCCCCGGCAAAATGTTTCTTGTCCTCAAGCAACTGAAGTGACGGATGCTGCAAAATTTTCTCACTCTCCCAAGTGGCATCCTCATCCGGTAAATTCTTCCACCTCACCAATAATTCCTAGACCGTCCTGCTCAGTAGCTGCCTCTCCCTGGTATCAATAATAGCCTCTGGCTGCAACACCAAATGCCTCTCATCATCCGTGGGTGGTAGCTCATCTGTCACTGTCACATGTTGTCCTAACGTCTTCCTCAGGCATGATACGTGGAAAACGTTATAAATCTTGCTACCTTGGGGCAGCTCCAACTCATATGCTACCTGTCCAATGCTGCGTATCACCCTGTATGGCCCATAAAAGCGGGGCTTGAGCTTTTCAACCCCCTTCTGCGTCAGTGACGACTGTCGGTATGGTTGTATTCATAGGTAGACCAAGTCTCCTACCTCAAACTGTCTCTCCACCCAATCCCTGTCAGCATATAGCTTCTGCTGGTTCTGCGTTGTAGCCATGTTATCCTTGAGAGCTCGGAGAATATCCTGACTCTCTTGGATCCAAATCTTGGCTCTCAGAGCCTTTGCTAGCACCAAACATCACGTCAGCAAAAGATAAAGGATGATATCCATACAAAGCATAGAATGGTGACATACCAATGGACATGTGATGTGTAGTGTTGTAGCAGTACTCCCCCAGATGCAGCCACTTCAGCCATGCTCGCTGCTGCCCACTAACATAGTTACGCAAGTAGCCTTCCAGCCACTTGTTAACTATCTTTGTTTGCCCGTCCGTCTGTGGGTCATAACTGGTACTCGGTGTCAACTCTGCCCCACCAACCGGAAAAGCTCCTGCCAGAATCTGCCCATGAAATGGCTATCCCTGTCACTAGTCATGGTATTGGGAAGACCATGTAACTTGAAAATCTCTCTGAAGAACAGCTCGGCTACCTGCGCTGCTGTGTAGTGTGTGGATATGGCAAAAAAGTGTGAGTACTTTGTCAGCCGATCAACGATGACAAAGATGCAATCCTTGCCCTGTACCATGGGCAACCCTGTGATGAAGTCCATCGAAATACACTCCCATTTCCCCTTCAGAATGGGAAGAGGCTGCAATAGTCCTGTTGGATGGTTCATCTCCCCCTTGTTCCTCTGGCAAACATCGCACTCCTGAACATGCTGGAGTACGTCCTCCTTGAGGCCCTTCCATGAGAACCTCTCTCTAATGGCCCTGTAGGTTTTGGTAAACCCCTGATGACCTACCAATGGTGAATCATGTGACGCCTGAAGTATCTTCTTCTTGAGCTGAGACCCCTCAGTCAAGAAGATCCGGTCCCTATAGTAGATGATCTCATCGACCACCCTGTACCTGTCATCTGCCACTTGCCGATCCAGAATCTCACATGCAAATTTGTCCTTGGAGTACTCTACTAAGAGTCGAGCCCTCTAGTTTGCGTCCAAGCTCATAAGAGACAACGTAACTGGCCTACGTGAAAGGGCATCTGCTACCACATTGTTCTTACCCTTGACATACTCAATGTCAAAGTCATATGCTTGGATCTTGCTGATCCACTTCTACTGCCTCTCCTGTAGCTGCTTCTGCTCCAAAAAGAACTTGAGGCTGTTGTGATCAGTCCTCACCCTGAACCTGTTACCCACCAAATACTACTGGTACTTAGCCAATGCATGCATGATGGCCAACATCTCCTTGTCGTATATAGAATACAACCTCTCGTGCGGAAGGAGCTTCCAACTCTCAAAGGCTATAGGGTGACCTCCCTGCATCAACACTGCGTCGATCCCCTCTCCCGACGCATCACACTCCAAAACAAATGGTTGCGTAAAATCTGGCAGTGCAAGCACTGGGCAGCTGCTCATAACCTCCTTGAGCCTATCAAAGGCTCGTTGTGCTGTATCCGACCAACTGAATGCCCCCTTCCTCGTCAAATCTGTCAGGGGTGCAGCAAGCTATGAGAAACCCTTGACGAACTTCCGGTAGTAAGTACAAATGCCAATGAATCCTCGAAGTTCTGTCACATTTCTCGGCTCCGGCCAATCTCTGATGGCCCTGATCTTCTCCTCGTGGACCCTCACTTTGTCCACTCCTATGATGTGTCCCAAGTATAACATCTCCATCAACCCGAACTCACATTTGGAGAGCTTGGCATAGAACTGCTACTCCTCCAAGATGCGCAATACTGTCTCAATGTGCTGGATATGCTCCTCCCAAGTCCTGCTGTAAATGAGGATATCATCAAAGAACACCAACACAAACTTCCTTAAGTGACTGCGGAAGATGTGATTCATTCAAGACTGGAATGTAGCTGGAGTGTTGGTTAGCTCGAAGGGCATCACCAAAAACTCAAAGTGCTCATAGTGACACCTAAAGGCGGTCTTGGGAATGTCCTACTCCCTCATGCGAATCTGATGGTACCCAGATCTCAAATCAATCTTTGAGAAGAACCGTGCTCCTCTCAACTCATCCATCAACTCATCGATCCTGGGTATGGGGTATCTGTTCTTCAAGGTCTTCTTGTTCACGGCCCTGTAGTCAATGCACATTCTCAATGTGCCATCCTTCTTCTTCACCAACACCACAGAAGAAGCAAAAGGACTCGTGCTTGGACGAATGTGCCCAAGAGCCAGAAACTCCTGAATGGCCCGCTCAATCTCATCCCGATAGGCCTTGGGATGCCTATAGGGGGTAGTAATCACTGCCTGTATGCCCTGCTCAAGCTCAATGGTGTGCTCAAACCCCCGGTCTGGTGGCTGTCCCGGTGGAATCTCCCCAAACACTGTGGCATACTGGTCAAGGATGGCCTGTATCTCTGGGTGCACCATCTGCCCTGTAGTCCCTGCCTTTGATGCACGCAGCTCCAATGCCCACTCTATGTCTCCCTTCCGGAAGACTACCTCCATCCGATGAGCTGAAACAGTCTAAGGTGGGTATGTGTGTTGTCCCTGTATCTTCTCATGCCTCCCTGTCTTCTCATCATCCCACTCCATCTCTAGGGCCTTCCAATCTGTAGTGACCTTCCCTAGAGTGATGAGCCACTAAACACCCAGTACTATGTTGGTGTCTGGAATATTGACCACAAAGAAGTGGTCAGTAAGTGTGTAGGTGCCCATCGTCGCTGATAACTCTGGAACATAACGAGCACACACCATGATCTGATCTCTTGGGACCAAAACTGAAAATCCATCGAAGCTCTCTGTCAGTATACCTCTCCGCTCAACCATCTGTGCATCGATGAAGTTTTGGGTGGCCCCACTGTCAACCAAAACTGATACTCGCTGGCCACGTACTGTCCCCCGTACGCGTAGCATCAAATACTTGGGAACTCCTCGCAATGCTGCAAGGGATCCCCTGGTAGGTGAAAAAGCTGCACCACCTGCTGGTGGTGGTGGAGGTGAACCCTGCATGGCATGCCTATCTCCTACCTCAACATCATCCTCCTTGTCCTCTTCCTTGCTGCTCTCAGAGAAGACCTCAATAAAATGTGCTTTTCCAGCAACCCATCCATGTCCTGGTGCCCACGGATCCTAACGAGTGAAGCACAACCGCTTCTTCTTCAAATCCCTCCTGGCACCATCATCAATTTGTACTCGTCTTGGATTCCCCTTCGAAGGCAGAATCCTCACATCCTTCCCCTTAGGTTGAAAAGCCTGTCGCTGGGGGTAAGGTGTCTGGGTCCTAGGTAAGACATCCTGTAATTCCCGGGTCCTGTTAATAGCATCTTGAAGGGTGGTTGGTCTAGCGAATTTGACTAGACCTCGAAGTGGCTCTGCTAACCCCTCAACATACATGTAGATCCTCCGTGCCATGGATAGATCTGGCACCATTACTGAAACCCTCAAAAAGTCTGCAATGTAGATCTTTGGGCTCCCTGTCTGTTTGAGCCTCGTAAGCTCAACAAAGTGTTGTTTCAGATCCCTCTGGTCAAATCTCTCCATCAATCTCCTGGTGAACTCGGCATACGTTGTCACTATGGAATGCCCGAGTGTAACCATCCCATGGAACCACCAATCCTGGGCCTCACCATCCAAATGTAATATCTCCATCTTGATGGCCTCTGTCTCCGACATCTGGTTAAGCTGGAAATAAATGTCCAGCTTCTCCACGCAAGATCTTGTCAAACTGTTTGATGAGCCATCAAAATTAGGCAAGTGAAATCTACTAGCAGTGCGGTGGGTGTCTCCATCATGATAATGTCGGTATCCTATGTGATGGTCGCGGGGTCTACTATCTCGCTGGAGCTGAACAAAGTCTCTGAATGAGAGAGCATCCCTGAACTCCTACCCATAGGCCTGGTACTCCGCAAAATAATCGCCCATATGACCAGGCTCTGCCTCCTGCTGTGCTCCGGCCCCCGTATCTGCTCCTAGGAAAGTGGGCATGGTAGAGCGTATAGGGGCATGTGAGGCCACTTGCTGAGTAGTATCACGCTGAGTGGCACCCTGCTCTGGCAAATGGTGAGATGCACCCGATCCCTCTCCAACCTGGAAAACTCGTGGGCTCTCACGCTGCCTAGCCTCCACTGCCGTGAATCTCTACCCCATCACCTCAATCTGCCTCAACAGATCCTGCACTGATTTGAGGAGCATGTCCACAAATTTCTTCTCGTCATCATCTGCCATCAGATTCTCCTGCTCTGCGTCCACCATAAGCTCCTCCTATCCTGCGTCCACCACAGGCTCCTCCTGTTCTGCGTCCACCACCGGAACACAGTCTCCCTCTCCATAGGTGTTCTCCAACCTACACCTAGCGTCTTTGTATCTCCTTCCTCTATAACAGATGTAGGGCTTTTCCCCCGGTGTCATAGATTGCTAGCTTCACAGGCTGAGCCAGATCTATGCTCTGATACCACTGTAATATCCGTTTCAGAGATTTTCGCCCAAACCCCAGTAAAATCAAACCAAATACGCACAAATAATATAATAACCAGGAAACTCAAAATGATAAAAATAATAGTGGTGTAACATATAATAATATAAGCATGAAATATAAGCAGATACTCGAGAAATGCAGAGAGAAATGCTAAGCCATTTTATTATACTGAGTAATGGAATGAGTATAGGAGGTGATCAGAAGGATGGCACCTCGACTTGCACCAAGCAAGTGAAGAAATACACTCAGAATAACAAAGGAATGGCTTCTGCGTGGATGCTGCTGGAAAACTGTCGTGTTGCTGCTAATACTGGAAATCAAATGAGGATTTTGGGTTGTTCCCCTCTTCAGAAAACGCTAAAACTGTGGAATCCACCCCTACTAAGAAAACCCAGAAAAACCCAGAAAGCTTTTCTGAAATGGCCGACCCCCCGAAAATCGCCTCCTTGGGGAATCACACAATCCCTTAAGGCCCCGCGTTGCCACTTAGTAGAATCCTCCAAAATACTGCCTGAAACTCTGCCAAACCCCTCCAATATGCAAGATCTGAACCCTTGCTCAATATCCCAGCTCAACTCCTCCACAAATCCTCAACCCAGAACTTCTCCCAGAAGAACTGCGTCCCTCTCTCTCAAGACTGCACAGTGTTCCAATGCTCAGCTCCACCTCAATGCCAAAGATCAAACTACTGCAAA
Organism: Pinus tabuliformis; assembly: GCA_031772625.1. Lineage (NCBI taxonomy): Eukaryota > Viridiplantae > Streptophyta > Pinopsida > Pinales > Pinaceae > Pinus > Pinus tabuliformis. Next base: position 1,164,402,222 of record CM062818.1, read on the forward strand.
AATACTGCTGAAAATACCTTGCCCGAGTAGGCACTCGAAGTCCCCCAGGGCTAAGGGTGAGATCTCTAAACGGAGACACTCAGTGCACTAAACAGTGCTGCAGACAGGCTAAACAGCCAACCTGCTCCAAGTCGAAGTGACTAGCTCAAATGCTCATAATCCAATGACAAAATGAGGGGCTCCTCTCTCCTTTATAGAATTAGCCTCTCCCAATCCTAAGGCTCACCTCCTCCAACATAATCCCCTCTTGCCACGTGTTCCCTTTCCATCTGCGCAGTCCCTCCAAGTGTCTGTGTGGGCCCCATCTCTGCGTGGGCCCTTGGCCCCCTTGGCTCCCCTTTAAGTCACAACGTTGTGCTACTAGGAAGTGACTTTTTATTCTAAAAGTGAGTTATGTCGCCTTTTCCTCACCTTTTTATTTACAAATAACTATAGAAGGCAAAATTGAGCAAAATCGAATATTCTAATTAGCCATGGCTAATTAGGAATATTACAGATAACTTGAGTCCAGTCACAGAAGGCGCTAAGGGGAGAATGCCAACACTTTTAAGGCCATTTGAAAACTAAAAGAGCATGGATACCATGCCAATAGATACAACCTTGGTCAACAACACAACATGTACACCTCAAGAGATAGGAGCATCCACCTTTCCAGTGAGGTTGATTTACATGCTAACAATTTTGAGCCAATACAAATATAACAATATTTCAATCATGATATATAGTTCTAACACATATTAATGAAAGAATTCTTACCAAGACATTCAACATTTAAAACTTTATTGATGAAAAATAGAAAACCAATTTTAATAACTATTTTGGTTGAAAATGAAAACATTAATAAAAACCTCTTATGAAAGGTAGGGAAAAGAGACAAAAAAATTCTAATTCAAATCACAATTCCCAAGATAAAAGGAACAATACCTATTTTTTAGAATCATGCTTGAAGGAAGAAAAATTGTCATTTTTTTCAATCTTCTTTCTAATAATTTTAAATTCAAACCAATTTAAAAAAATAAAAATAAAAATAAATAAATAAAATTAAAGCATATTAAAATAAGTTTGAAAAATTGTTCAACGTGTTCTCAGAAAAAAAATAAATGTCCTCATCTATATACCTAATATTATTATTTTTCCATTAATAATAACAAACTCTAACTCAACATTTATTCTATTTAAAGTAATTCTCCTCTTCAATTGTTCGTGGACTTACACAAATGAAGTATAAGAAAATTCTATGAATATTATTTGATTTTTTTAATGTTAAATGTTAAAGGATACATGTTGAGTTATAAATACCATGAAATACAAATATTTGAAATAAAAATAATGTCAAAGAAAATTTAAATTAGTCGGCGTAAAATGTAAAAATAAAATTTATACTTTTCACAAACAAGAGAGATCTATTTACTGATTTAATTCTTTAAAATCACATCCTTGTATTCAACTCCATTCACACCTAATACATGCATATATCTTCCTAATACTTGCATATATCTACTAGACATGGTGAGTTGCACAAAATTATTAATAGTTGATTGCATTGGTAAGGGAATGTTGAAGTGTATTGCAATTGGTATTGTGGATTTCTTGGAAAGCATCCCATAACATGTTGGTGTGGAGAAAAGGTTCCATATTTGGGATCACATTCGAAGCAATTTGATTGTTACTGGATGGGAAATGTGGTTTTTCAGTTGATAATGGTTGAAACTTGTGAAGAAGTAATGGAGTATTAGGGTTATTTTCTTAAATTTGACTCCTCTAATCCTCACTACTATGTTAAAAGTGGCTTGTTTGATGCCTCTCGACCTTCAAGGCATACTGATGTGTTGGAAATCACTTATCCTCCCAAGTCTGATCGAGGTCTACACGAGTCGATTTGATATTGCAATGAGAAATAAGAAGGGGAAAGGGCATCCTCCAATTGTTATAAGGATCATTACATTAATACCTACCATATTTACGGATGTTATAAAGTAGGAATCACTAGGTCAACACCACCGGAAGGGGAGGGTAATATTTATTGATTAATGGCCGACATGGTAGAGATATTCTCTCTTGCACTAGTAGTTATATAAACCATGACTTGGAAGAACTATGGGCTAAATCGTTTGGTTTAAGAAGTTCCAAATAACCTTCCTATAGAAGGAATGGGTCATAAGTTGTCAATGAAATCCAATGCCAGTGACATGACTGTTACGGATGCTCCATTGAGAAATGAAAGAGAGGACACCGATGCCATTGGAATAGGTCTTGGAAAAGTTTCCATTTGTCCTAATGAGAAAACACATGGTACTGTGTTGATTCAAGAAGTTCCAGATAGTCCTTTGCTAGGTAATCAGTTGGTTCATCCTTTGCTATGTAATGGGTTGGTTCAAGAAATTCCATATAGCCCTTCTATAGAAGAAGCAGGTCATGAGTTGTCAATGGAAGCTAATGCCATTGACATGGATGTTGCAGATGTTCTATTGAGAAATGAAAGAGATGACTCTGATGCCATTGGAAAAGGTCTTGGAAAATTTTTCATTTGTTCCATTGAAAAAATATCTAACCAAGATGAACCGGAAACAACTTTATATGAAGAAAGAGATATATATGAGAAGGTCAAATCTTATTTAAATGCAGGCTTTATCCATGGAAGAATAGTGTCATTTGACTCAGCTCAGGGATTATCATGTTACAACCTGCACAAAAGTGGAGATGATATTACACAAGATTTAACAAATAAATTGAGGAACAGAAGTATGGATTTTTGCAAAAACATTTTAGGGAAAGAAACTAATAATTGCAGTAATATTGTGGTGAATGTGGGAGGATAGGACTGTTTGAAGGTTGTATCATTCAACAGGCTCCGAAGTTTGTTTGGGTCATCTATAAGGCTTCCATCACAAAGCAATGAAGGCCAAAATTTGAAGAGGGCAAGGTGAGCATCTCTAGTGGACATAAGTGCCACTAGCCCATTAAGAGGTGAGCAGAATTACAGATGCCAAAAGACATGGATTTTATGACAAGAGAAATAGATGAATGTTTTGTTTTCTCTCAGAAATCAAGGGATTCCCAAGGTAAGATGGGAGCTCATGATTCTATTTTGGTGATTTCCAATCAAGATGAGGCTGCTAAGGGGAAACTTGAAACCTTGTACAACGCCCCTAGCAAGAAACTTCCAGATGCTGACATTGATTTTATCGATAGAACTCTTCTAAGTAGTGGCAAGTTGTTTTCCAGAAACATGGGTGGGGTGAAAGAAGATGGAGGTATGAAGCTGCAACATTACTCATGGCCTAAATATCAGAAAAGAAGTTCTCAGGTGCAACAACAATTTCACTCTATTGGCCAATCAAGGTTATGGTGAACTGAGTCATGTTCAAAGGTTTTAAACTATGATACATCTATAAGGCTGTCAAATGGTGGAATTGAAGTTACGTCTAATGATGTTGGTGATATATTTCGGTGTGATGGAGTGGCTAAATCATGTGCTTATGTTTCAAAAATAAATAGTGATATGGAAAACACTGAGCCAAGGAATGATAACATGGTAAACATTCATTTACTGAAATATTTCTCTTCTTTAGGAAGTAACAATTCAAAGGATTTTCCAGATCAACAAAGTGCAAGCCTTCTATCTTGCACTTTTCCAAGGCAATCCTTAACAACTTTGGGAAGGGAAAATGTAGGATTGGAAATGAAAATGTCAGGAGAAGCTCACCTTCATGTCTATCATATTCCACAACTAATGAAGGTGCCTTTTCTTATACAGGGTCATCTCAAGTGAGAGTTGATGGTATGAATTTTCAAGCTACCAAAAATAACACCTCTCCTGCTTGTTTATAGGGTCAGGTTCATCTTCATGCTGCTCCATTAAAATCCTTCTCTTTTCGATCTAGTTTTGAAGTGACAAGTCCCCAAAATCATGGTGCAAAAGGTGACTGCAAGCTTTTACCTAAAGATGACATTGTTTCAGACTTCTCTTTCCAGAAGGAACTAAGTGGGTTGGAAAAAAATGACATGGAGAGTACATATTTACTGAAAGGAGGTGTAGTTAGGGAGTAGGCTCAATGTAGTCTAGCTAAGTCGCTTTTAGTTAATCAGAAGCCTCTTAATCAGTTAAAGTCAGCTGGACTAGAGTCTCATGAAAAAATTTCAGATGAGGTTGATGTGAGTATTTCAGAAATTTCACAGAGGAAGAAAAGGCCTAGTTTGGAAGTGGATTGTCAGCCCAAGGTTAATTCATCAATCAATGGATTTGCAAAGGGTACAACAAGAAGGTTAGGGATGTCACAGTTAGTGTAGCCAAGTTGCAGTTTTTCCTCTTCAAATCAGATTGTTGATTAAGATGCTTACGATAAGTGATTTCAAAGTATGCAATTAGCGTCCTTGCATGATGCTAAAATGTTGTAGGAATTTGAAGGCTTTCATAATGAAAAAATTTATTTACTAAAATATTTCTCTTCTTTAGGAAATAAAAATTCAGAGGGTTTTCCAGATCAACAAAGTGCAAGCCTTCTGTCTTTCACTTTTACAAGGCAATCCTTAACAAATTTGGGAAGGGAAAATGCAAGATTGGAAATGAAAATGTCAAGAGAAGCTCACCTTCGTGACTATCATATTCCACAACTAATGAAGGCGCATTTGCTTGTCCAAGGTCATTTCAAGGGAGAGTTGATGGTATGCGTTTTCAAGCTACCAAAAATAACCTATCCTACTTATTTATAGGACCAGGTTCACGTTCATGCTGCTCCATTAAAATCCTGCTCTTTTTGATCTAGTTTTGAAGTGACAAGTCCCCAAAATCATGGTGCAAAAGGTGATTGCAATATTTTACCTGAAGGTTACATTGTTTTAGACTTATCTTTCCATAAGGAACTAAGTGGGATGGAAAATAATGACATAGAGAGTACACCTTTACTGAAAGGAGGTGTAGTTAGGGAGTAGGCTCAATATAGTTGTATCTAAGTCCCTTTTAGTTAATCAGAAGCCTCTCAATCAATTAAAGTCAGCTGGACTGGAGTCTTGATCCGAACTTATGCAGGAACGCAATAGAATACAAATATAAACATAAACATAGAGATGCAACATAAATAAAACTTCATTTCATTAATATCAAAGAACGGGAATATGCTTACATACAGAATGGAAATAAACTAGCTCAGGCGATGGTAGCTTATCTCTGAGAAGTGATGTGGCGACTACATTCTTTTGAACTATGTTGCAATGAGGCTTGAAGGCCTATTTATTATTGAGAAACAACATAAAACCCTAAACATCCAAAAACTTAACCCTAGGAGATGAAGTGCCAAAACTATGGGCCCCATTGGGGTAAATTGGTACATCAAATTCCCGGGGTCATAACTTTGGCATACAATCTACATTTGACGAAAAAGATACCTCGTTAGGAAGATATATCTAAGGAATATAACTTTCGACTGCAAATAGCATTTAAAGACCCATGTTCTCTCATTTTCCAAAAAAAATCCTTTTAGGGCCTCAAAACAACTCCGGAAGTTCAGGACTCGAAAAACTACCAAAAATAGTAAATCATGCTACAATTACAGAAACTGAAAGAAATAATGGTACAATGGTGGGGGTCCAAGTGGAATACGCGAGTGGCCAACAATATCCACTTGGATCATTCCTCCCCCCTTAGGAAGTAATGGATCCCATTGCGTTGAGAGCCTCCATGAGATGGGGAAACTTCTTTAAACTTGGTCCCTGGTGGGCCACTTACCTTGGTGCAGGAGCTGGCTAGCTTTGAAAATCGATATACTTGGAGCTTCTACTGGTAAGTTTTCTTGATCTTCATGTCCATGATCTGATCAATTGTGGCCAGCTCCATGTATTCTGGTTTTATCTCTATTGATGTGAGTTGTTCTACAATTTCTAATGTGTCTAGTAATGGTGGAAAGTATGACCGAAGGTGGTCCACATTGAATACAGGCTAAGGAATGGGGGAATTCTAAGCTTAAAATAATTGTCTCCCACAACCTTGGTAATGGTGTAAGGCCCATATCAGAGTGGTCTAAGCTTCCGATGGGCTCCGGTAAGGCGTTCTTTCTTCAAATGCAAACCAACTTTGTCGCCCACCTAAAACTTGTGTGGCACCCAATGTTGATCATGTCGCTTCCTGTACATGGAATTAGACTTCTCCAAGATGTCGTGAACCTGCTGGAGGATTTGATGGATGTGTTCAACAAATTTGTTTTATTTATCAGCTTCAAACAATACATGTGTGGATTATGTTTGTGCAGTCGCATGAGGCATGGCAACATTAAATCAAACACAATGGTTGAAATCCTATCCCCACTTCAAAGGGATTATGACCAATAGAGATATGGAGAGCTCTGTTATAACTGTGTTGCACATAGGGAAGCCTCTCATCCCAAGTTTGTGGATGCTTGAAGTTGTACATGCCGAGTATGTTCACTATCATCCCATTAACGACCTCTATCTAGCCATCAGTCTTGGGATGGAATGTAGTCGACTTGGTGAACTTGGTGTCCAATAGTGTCTAGAGGCTTGACCAGAATATGCTCAAGAACCTACTATCCCGATCTGATATAATGGTTTGTGGGATCCCAAAATGTACTCGCACCAGTTCAAAGAAGAGTTTGGTAGTGTCCTATGTTGTGATACTCTTCTTACAGGCCGCCAATATAGTCATCTTAGAAAAATTGTCCACGACCAAAAATACACAGTCATTACCATGCTTGGTAGAAGGGAGGCTAGACAGATAGTCCATGGAGATGGATTCCCAAGGTTATCTGGGAGTAGGTAGAGAAGTGTACATGCTTGCTTCTTGATGGTTAGCTTGGCGATGGTGCACGTAGTGCAATATATGATATATTTCCCAGCATCTTGTTGGAGTTTTGGCCAATAAAAGTACTTTTGTAGTATGACCACAGTTTTCTCCACACCAAAGTGTCCTGTGACCCAACTGTAGTGCACCTCCCAAATCAGCTTGACATCCCCGAGGTGGCCGAGGTAGCATTATAATGTGTCCTGGAGATGAGGTAGCATTATAATGTGTCCTGGAGATGGAAATTAGGAACATTCTTTCCATCCACTAGAATCTACTATGTGGAGGTGAACTCTAGATCATTTTTGTATAGTTGCAGCCATTCATAGGTCTCGTGGCCACAAGAGTTGAGAATATTAGTCAGTGTTGCAAATGGGGTTCGGTTGAGGCAGTTTGCAACATGATTGGTGTTGCCCTTTTTGTATTTAATGTTCAAGTGGAATTTTTGCAGATATGTAAACCACTTCTAATGGTGATCTTTCTACAACTTCCCTTGTGTCTACATAAATTGAAGAGGTTGGTGATTGGTGTGGACGATTGTCTCCTTCCCCATGATGTAATGCTTCCATTGTCAGCAAGTCTTCATGATGAAATACATCTCTTTATCATAGGTTGGGTACTTCTAAAAGTGTCAGAAAGTGTCTCATTATGATACACCATTGGATGCGCGTGTTGGGTGAGGACTGCACCAATAGCATAGTTAGAGGCGTCTACCTCAATTTCAAATGGTTGTTGCGGGTCTGGAAATGTGAGTATCGGTTCATAGCAGAGGAACCACTTCAACTCAATGAACACCTTTTTTCGGGACTCGGACCATGAAAACTTTTCTTTGACTCTGCCTTTGGTAATCCGACTCAAAGGCTAAGTGATATGGGAGAATCCCAACAAGAACCTTCGATAAAATTGACAAGGCCCAAAAAGCTGCGAAGTTTTGTTAGAGTGGTTGGGGTTGGCTAATCCTGAATGACATAGATCTTAGTAAAATCCACATGCACGCCATGCTCATCTATGATATAACCTAGATATTGGACCTAGCTCATGCCAAAAATGCATTTCTCCAAGTTGGCAAATAGTTTGTGTTACCACAAGGTTTGAAGGACCTGTCAAATGTTGTAAGTGTTCTTCCCAAATCTTGTTGAAGATGAGGATGTCATCCAAATAAAAAACCTGAATGAGTTGGTGAAGGGTCGCAAGATGTCATCCATTAGCCTCATAAAAGTAGCAGGGGATTTTTTCAACCTGAAGGACATAACCAACCATTCAAAAAGGCTTTCCTTGGATTTGAAGGTAGTCTTACATGCATCTGTGGGCTCTATTAGAACCCGATGATAGCCAAACTTCAGATTGATCTTGCTGAAATACTTGACCCCATTGAGTTGGTCCAGAAGGTCATCAATTTGTCGGATTGGATACCTGTTCCTGACAGTGATTTTGTTTAGTTGTCGATAATCAATGCAGAGCCTCTAGGTCCTATCCGTCTTATTTACAAGTACAATCGGGCTCCCACAATGTGAGGAACTTGGTTGGATGTGCCTTTTTTGCAGCAACTCCTAGATTTACCACTTGGGCTCTTCATTTTCCAAAATGGAACAATGATATATCACCCCATTGGATAGAGGTGCTCTAAGATTCAGATTGATTGAATGCTTGACCTGAGAGTGAAAGGGTACCCCTATGGTTGAGGAGAAGATGCCCCTGTATTCTTCCATGACCTTATCGACCTGCTTTTGGTGCGTGAAGGAACCCTTCATGGGGGCCATGGATGTGGTCACGATCTTCCCCTTACTTTGAGAGCGAATCAGAAAGAAAACAAATTTCCCAATCAGGGATATGATCTTAATACATTACATAGCAGAGATCAAAGAGATGGTGGTAGGCAGGGCTACCTTCGGTATCATGTATAACTTATTACCTAAAGAAATAATAACAGTGTGAGGAATCGAATCATACACAACATGACGCTTCCACAAGTATGGTTGGCCTAATAATACATCACAAAATTCAGGAGGAGCAACATCACACAATACCTCATTCATGAAGTGCTTGATGTTGTAGTGAAGGTGACATTGCTAGCTGACACAGAGATATCGTCCTTGGTGAATCCACCCGATGGTGTACGACTACAGGTGTGGTGTGGTTGGTAGGCCCAACCGCTTCACGACCTCTACTAAAATGAGGTTCTTTTGGCTCTCGTGGTCGATAATGAATTGCAATAGTGAACCCTTCACCCACATACGTGAGTGGAAGAGACATTACCCCTCCTCTAGATCTTTGGGCTCAATCTTCTGGATCTTGGTGGTGGAAATAGTGGCATTGGGCTTCGCATCAATAATCTGCATCCCTTTGTCATTCCGCTTGTTGGGTTCTGACCTAGAGTCAAAACATGGATCTGACTTTGAAGCCTTCAGCTCGACCACCAGTGACTACTTGGCTCGACACTCACTTGTGTTGTGAGTGGGGTTGTTATGGAACTCACACCACTTTCCTGTATCCTTCTTTGTCTTTGTGGTGCCCTGGGCTCTTGCAGCTTTGATGGGTTGCCTTGGGTCACCCAGCCTTGGCTTTGTCCTTTGTTCTAAGATTTGGGGGTGCCTTTCCCTTGCTTTAGGTTCACAAATCCAAAGTATCACTTCTTTTCTTTAAATTTATACTCGACCTTAACATAATATCGTAATTCGACGCTAAGCGAGGAGATGTCCAAGTACTCCATCTCATCTTGGATCTATTTTTGCAGAAAAATACGGCACTTGATTACCGTATGCTGCTCAAAATCCTTGATACCCAACTTCATGCGAAGGGTGTGAAAAATATTTGTGAACTCTGGCATGCCTTGGTCCCTTTCCTGCTGTAGTGTGGTCCATTTTATGTACTTATCTTCATAGCTCCCAACAGGGTAATACTGCTCCTTGATGGCATCTCTGAAAGAGTTCAAAGTGGGTGCGACTGAATATAGTGAGGGTTCCCTCTCATCCTTCTGCTCACACTAGGTTTCCCACTAGTCCTTGATATGGGGGGCGGTTTTGATGAGTGAAAAAGTAATCTTTTCCCTATTGGAAAATTTGTGAACCGAAACATACCTTTCCAACAGATTTAACCATATATCTACAATGTCTGCATCTATTTGGCCTTAAAATATGGGAATGTCAAAGTTGACTTGTACCATGAAGGGAGTGGTACCTCCAGAGTGGCTGTCAGAAGAAGATGTGTCGCCTGTGGTCATCCACCGAAGGATCTGGGCAATGTTGTCCATCATTGTGTTCCTCTGTTGCCTGAGGGCTTCTTCAAGCAATATTTTGAAGGGATCTCTTAATCCCTCGTCTTTATTTTCTTTTGCCATGGGAGGTCATCAGGGATTGCGATGTTGGTCTTGCAAAGGTTCAACAAATTCAAGCCCTAACTCCTTATACCCTGACCTCATTGGGGACATGCAAAGAAAAGCAGAGAAAAAGTAGACCGCTCTAATACCACTGATCGAGAATTATGCAGGAACGTAAAATAATACATATATAAAAATAAACATAGAGATGCAACAGAAATAAAACTTTATTTCATTAATATTAAAGAACTGAAATATGCTTACATACAGAATGGAAATAAACTAGCTTGAGCGATGGTAACTTATCTCTAAGAAGAGATGTGGTGGCTACATGCCTCTAAACTATGTTGTAATGAGGCTCGAAGGTCTATTTATTATTTAAAAATAATGGAAAACCCTAAACATCCAAAAACCTAACCCTGGGAGATGAAGCGCCAAAATTATAGGCCTTTTTATTGTAAATTGGTACATCAACTTCCCGGGGTTGTAACTTTGGCATACGATCTCCATTTGACACACACGATACCATTTTAGAAGGATCTATCCGAGGAATATCACTTTCAACTATGAATATGGGTCAATGGCTCACATTTGCCCATTTTCCAAAAAAATGTCGTTTAGGGCCTCAAAACGGTTCCGAAAGTTCAGGACCCGAAAAACAGCCAAAAATAGTAAATTGTGCTACAATTACAAAAACTAAAAGAAAAAATGGTATAACGGTGGGGGTCTAAGTGGAATAGTCGGGTGGCCACCAATATCCACCTAGATCAAGTCTCATGGAAACTTTTTAGATGAGGTTGATGTGAGTATTTCATAAATTTCACAGAGGAAGAAAAGGCCTAGTTTGGAAGTGGATTGTCAACCCAAGGTTAACTCATCAATCAGTGGATTTGCAAAGGGTATGACAGGAAGGCTAGGGATGTCACAGTTAGTGCATCCAAGTTGCAGTTTTTCATCAACAAATCAGACTGTTGATTCAGTTGCTTATGGAAAACTATTTCAAAGTATGCAATTAGCGTCCTTGCATGATGTTAAAATGTTGTAGGAATTTGAAGGCTTTCATAATGAGCTTTTATCTAAAGATAAAAATTACTCGTTGAAAGGGAACAAGTGTGTGGAGATAGATATGGAATATGAAAGAATTGGAGATAAGAATGGGAAATATTCCTCTATGGAGGAGGGTGTTAAAGCTATTGAGTTGTGTAAAGCTTTTCACTCCCTCACTCTAGGCCGTAATCATATCTTGAAGTGTAAAACGCTTGTGCCTTTAAATGCTTGTTCGTCTCATGCCATTAGACTTCAATAACATACGTGAATCCATGGATAATATCCGGGAAACAAATATGCAATAAATGACTCTTATATGGCAGCCCATGTGCTCCCTAAAGATAAATTTCAGACGAGGTCAGGGTTCAATGGAGTTGTGGGATATGGACCAAAGATTAAGAATTCACCTTCATTAACTCTTGCGGGTGGAACATTCTTTGAGAGAATCAACAAAAATTCTATGAACATGGACTCCAAAAGCTTCCCAAGGAAAGTTCATATGTTCAAAGGGCATTCTGGATGTTTTCCCATTGAAGAGGAAAATATTGTTGAGGAGGAGAGTATGGATCATCCAATTTCACTAAAACATTTTGAAAACAGATCTGGATCATCAACTAAGAAAAGTGTTTTGGGTGCCAAGAAAATTCTAATGGATAGCCACTCAACAAGACACAATTCACTGGTAACAACTCCTACAGGTGGAAAGTTCTTTGAAAGAATCAACACAAATTACACGGATACAAGATGAAACTTGCTCCCAAAGAAAGCTTATCTAAACCAAAATAATGCTAATTGTTTTAATAATGAAGTGGAGGTTGGACCTGAGAAGGAGAAAAAAGAACCTTTTATATCATTGAACGAGTTCCACAAAAATTATGGTTCATCTATCAAGAAGAAGGTTCTAAGAGATCACAATACAAAGGCTTATATCAACAATGTGAGTCATATTTCACCAACAAAGAACAATCATAATTCCAACAATTTGTTGTCTAACATCAGATCTTTTATTCCATTGGCCCAACAGAAACCAACAACAACATCAATCATGACAACTATTATTAACTATGTACACTATTTCCAATACCCAATGTTTATCAAAATTAAAGTATCCTGCAACCCGAGGAAGGCTAATGTTGAGTAGTTGATTTTATGATGATTACATAAAAATACATGAAAATCAAAGTTCCAACTTCAAATATGTACACATTTTAAGGGAAAAGTGGTTTAACTTTCCACCAAACACTTCAAACTCAAACTCATGCAAAAAGAAATAAAACAGAGCTAACCAGAAGTAAAAAGGTGCAAAAGCATGCACAATTATATGATCAATGCCCAGATAAACAGAAACGAAGCAGAGCTAACCAGAAGTAATAGAGGTGCAAAATCATGTAAAATTATTTGATTAATGGCCATATTTGTGGCAAATAAAACCAAAAACCACCCCTTCCCACTTAAGTAATCAGTTACAAGAAATGAAAGATTTATTGATTTGCTTAAAATGAGTATTTCAACTAGTAATAGCATGAACCTTTTAAACAAGATAAAATTCCATTTGGATGGAATAAAGGACCAAAATTCAGATAAATGACATCCAACAATTAACTTCAAAGAAATGCAATGTATTTGATCCATAATTCGCCATTAAAATGACAACTAAATATTCATTCAGAAAATATTCAAATCAAATAGAAAAATGCATGTAAACAAAACAAAATTATTCCAAATGCAACCAATATATTCTTTGCACCACTTAAATCCTCATATATTTAAATAGCACACTGTATAGTCTCTCCCAAATAACCTTGATGTTCTACCTATTGTATGGATGATACCTTCCACTGTTGAGCTATGGAAAAGGTATGAATTTACCATTTATTTCCTTATCTTTTCCTTTTATCATAACTTCTACTATTCCTAAGATGATAATATATCAAAGAATTATAGAAAAAACTAGGGAGTTATTGATTATTGCAAATTAGTTAATTATTGTCTTTTTCCATGCAGAAAATAGAAGAAATGGAAAGCTACCATTTTGAAGGAAAAGACAAAACAGAGTAACTGTTGTTCCTTCACCAGGAAGCTGTATCCAAACAAGCAGATCAAGATCGGAGCGCACAGTTAAGGATAAGGATGGAAAATCGCAGCATCAACGCAAGAAGACAAAGGGATTCACTGGAGTTAGAAGATGGATCTATCTGTTATTCTTTGTTTTATCTGCCTGTCCATTATAAAAGGGACAACGCTTATAAAGATTAGGGGATGGATTATCAATTATCATTATTTAGAACTCACTGTTGTATTCCTACTTTGATTATCGACTCTCATTGATTAAAATAGAGTACGATTGCCTGTAACATTTTCATATGATTAATACATAAGTTGGTTGTTGTTCCATTTGTTTATACTGAAGTAGTTCGGTGGTGCTTCACTAGCAGCTAAGGGCCCGGCCCTGGTGGATCCACTTGCTATCTGTACCATTACTTTCAATCGCAGTTGTGTGATGGTTTGGTTTGGTTTTCATTCATTTAAATCGCATTACTTTACTGTTCTTCGTTTCCAGAGTTTATGAATTGTCTTACTGTAACTGAATCGCGTTGCTGTTCCTTTTCATCATAATAAGATTATTATCTTGAGAAACTATATTTCTATGCTATTCATTTCAATTATAAAGCTTTGTTGTTCATTCCAGTAAACTAACTTTGTTGATTCATTGCAGATCGTTTTTCATTTATATTGAATTATATTGTTGTTCGTTTCTACTAGATAACATTGTTGTTCATTTCTTTTCTGCAAGTATTTGGTTTTTCCTTTTAGCATCATTACAGTTAGCACATTTATTCCATTAGTAGCATTGTTGATTTGATTCCTTGTCATTTCTCATTAGTCGCTTTAGTGTGGAGTGTGAGATCAACAATTGTAAAGAACATTGGCTACTATTGTCAGAGTTCTCAGATTGTGGATCTTGTTTATGTTTGATTTCATTTTCATCAGTTGACAAAGGAAAGAGTTATTGCTACTACATCCTTGACTGATAGTTGCTATTAATTTCCTAAGTGAATGATTTAGTTTCAAAGCATTGAGTTTCTTTTATTTGCAAATAGGTTTTATTTCAAGCATCTGTTTACTCTTGTATTTGAAGCACTGTACTGCAAATTGGAAAACATTACTCTTGGATTAAATTGTCGCCTCAGACTGAGTACACTCTTGAAATAGAAAATTGTTCCTGGATTGATAATTAATGTAGGATAAATAGGAGTTAAAAAGACACCTTTTATACCTCAACATTTTGGCGCCATTGCCGGGGAGAGTGTAGCCATTTCTTTTCTTTCAGAGAGTAGTGTGCATCTGATAAGTGCCTGCTAGGAAAGAATTGGGTATTAAAAACGGAAGGTAAGAACCTGCGTACGGAGCATGTAACAGCCTTGCTCCCCCACCCACTTTCCAGCAGATTTGTTAATTTTTTGTGGGTAGAAATAAACATTTGAGTTGTGTGTATGACTAAGAAGAAAAAACTTGAAAATACTCCAAAACTGCTACCCAAACCTGACAAAGCCAAGGGACCGGTGACCCTTGGTCGATCAACCTTCATAGATGATATCATTAAGCAAGCCGTATCTCAGCCATCAGTGGGCCCTAGAAAAGTTGCTTCTAGACAACCTATTGGCTCCCTTCAGGCCACAGGTTCACCATCTGTAGCCTTTGCTGAGGTGCACAACAAAACAAAAGAGACTGAGCAAGATTTTCAAGAAATTGAGAATTCTCACCCAATTTCTTTTCAAGAAGGGAACTCTAGCAATCTCCGCGAAGGAGGAGGAGAAACAGGGGAAATAGAAGAGCCAAAATCCCCTCTCGAAATAGTTCTAACACTCAGCAGCCCAGATAAGGGGAGTGTTGTTAAGATCATCCAAAACAAAACAGAAGAACCTGAAGAGCCAAAATCCCCCCAGATAATAGTTCAGCAAGGACCACTCATTATCCCAGACCAAGGAAGTGCTGTCAAGGCCATTCCTACTCCTTCTAGTTAGCCTAGGAATAACTCCATAGAAACCCAAAAGGATATTGGCACATATTTGATTAAATGGCCCAAAACCAGCAACCACCTCAAACCTCCACACTGCAATATCCCATTGTCGACATTGCAGTTAATGTAGCTATGAAGGCCATTCCTCTCCAGAATATTCCTACATTCCATGGCCTAACATCGAAAGATCCAGATGCATTTTTGTTTGAATTCGATGTATTATGTTGGGGGTATGACTATACCACCGATCCCCAAAAACTAAAACTATTTCCCTCCACATTAAAAGGAGCAGCTTTACGATGGTTTATGGGGCTAGGTGGAGGTGTTATAAATGACTAGGATCAGATGAAAGGTGCTTTTCTAAAGAAATATCAGGATTATTGTAGGTCCAAAGAATTAAAGGATGAAATATTTCAAATGACAGCAAGACCTAATGAAACACTAGAGGAATATGTAGAACGCTTTCAATACAATCTTCAGAGATCTCCTTATGCATCTTTACCCTTGCCTGACAATGTGTTAAAAACTACATTAATTAAAGGGATGAAAGAACAATGGGTTGAAACATTAAACATTATGGGCAAAGGTGACATATATCAGGAAAATTTTGCTGACATCATTGATTTATGTATTAGGAGTTTGAGAGGCAGCACAAGACTAAAGCCAGCAGAACGTGACATGATCACAAGGGATAGTAAGGTCCCCGGTGGAGGTATAACCCGCATAGAAATCAGAAATCTACTAGAATATTTCAAAACTGATATTCTAGGGACTCTGTCAATGCAGTTCGACATCATGCAAGCTAAACAAAAGCAAGCAGAAGCAGAGAAAAATTTGGCAATATTCTGCCCCAGATGCAGAAAGAAACACAACCACAAAGAGTGCCCACTGGATACAGTCCAAGTCTGTGCCATCTGCACGAAATATCACTCCACAGAAAGCTGCCCCTCACTCCCGGGATTGAAAGCAGTTTACAAGGAAGCAGAAGAAGAAACAGAACCAGTTTACCTACTCAATCAACACCGCCAGTGGCAGCCATGACAAACAGGTATGCCCATTGATCCATCCTCTTCTTTTTAGCCTCCTCAATATAATTCTCAACAATATAATGGAATATGGCAGAATCAACCTCCTTTCCCTAGTTGGTCACAACAGCCATTTCCCATATCATCATGGCCAAATCAAACAAATCAAACCAATTGGCCAAACTTTCCTTACTATCCACCATTTTGGCAAAACAATGCATATCCAACACAATGGTCACCCTCCACCTCGCAGAGTCAAACCTGGCAGTCGAACTGGCAAAGACCGATGAATCAGCCAGCTGGAACGATTCCTCTCCCTCAACCTACACTGCCAGCACCTTATACATTGCAACAAAACCCCCAGACCAACTTAAGACTGCAACTCCCAGCCCAACCCAATTCGAACCCCAACAATAGACCAGTTCAATCTGTTCAAATAATCGAAGGACCAGAACTAGAAACCGAGTTAAGGGAGTGCAACGACATTCAATTAAGATCTGGGCGCATAATAGAAACAAAGGGAGACAAAAATGCTCAAGTTGAAAATTCATTACCTTTAGAACAAACACTACAAGAAGAGAATTTGGTTAGACAACAAACTCATGAACAAGCAACCACCTCTTCTCCTCCATTCCCAGAACGATTAATCATACCGCGCCCAATAGAACATCTTGATTTTGATCTTCTGGGAGAACTAAAAAATTTGTGTATAAAAATTCCACTCCTCCAAGCTATCCAAGATATCCCAATTTACACAAAAACCATCAAAGAATTATGTATAAAAAAGCCAAAGAGGAGAATAAAAACTAACCCAACTGTCCAAGTAGTCGGCACCCTATCTGACTTACTATCAGGAAGAGAAGCACTTGTAAAATATGAGGACCCAGGGAATCCTATAGTTACAGTGCAAATCAATGGATGCTCCTTCCCAAATGCCTTGGTTGATTTAGGAGCTGCAATCAACATTTTAACAACCACCACTTGTCAAAAGCTTGGCATTACATCATTAGACCCAACCACAACCTTATTGGAGTTGGCTGACTGATCGGTAGTCAGACCAAAAGGTACACTACATGATGTAATGGTATCTGTAAACTCCTGGGAATACCCTGCAGACTTTCTGATTATTAATCCCAAAAACCGACTAGATGGACACCCTTTAATTTTAGGTAGACCTTGGCTGGCAATTGCTGATGCTTACATTGGCTGTCGACAAGGCAGCATGACTATAGCAAGAGGGAGTAATGTCAATAATTTATCCTTATACCCTCCAGCCCAGCCAAGCCTCACAATAATTAAAACAAAGAAACAACTTGTATCATACCTGACAGAAAACATTAGATCACCATTAACCATTGAAGATGCCCTCGAATTTAAAGACCATACAAAGGATGACATCATTAACAGCTTCATTAACCAATCAGAAACCAGATCTCGTTTACAATGTCACATGATTGAGGCAGAATTTGATAATGATGTAGAAGAAGATCCCTTGAAAGACACTCATGATCAATCAATACCTACCACCTCTATTTACAACAACAAAACTATAGAAATTGAACTAGGAAAAACTTTGAACATTAACAAAAATCTGACTGCTGAACAAGAAGAAAAGCTGGTCCAACTACTGAGAAAATATAAGGAAGCTTTTGCATGGGATTACCCAAACATGAAAGGAATTGATCCCTAGTTGTGTATGCACCACATTTATATAGAAAAGGATGCTAGACTCGTTCGCCAACCCCAATGGAGATTAAACCCTCATCTTAAGGATATTGTGAAAGCTGAATTACAAAAAATTTTGGATGTAAACTTTATTTACCCAATATCTGACAGCAAGTGGGTCTCTCCACTAGTAGTGGTGCCAAAGAAGAATGGGAAGTGGCACATATGTGTAGACTATAGAGAATTGAACAAAGCAACCCAGAAAGACCACTTTCCCCTTCCATTCATTGATCAGGTATTAGACACATTAGCAGGAAAGAAATTCTTTTCTTTCCTAGATGGCTTCAGTGGATACAATCAGATTCAGATTAAACCACTTTTACCTGTCCTTGGGGAACATTTTCTTATAGAGTCTTACCCTTTGGGTTATGCAATGCTCCTGCCACATTTCAGAGGGCCATCCTCAGCATTTTTTCAGATCTAATAAATGAAGGGCTCGAAGTATATATGGATGATTTCACACCTTATGGAGATGATTTTGAGCCAACATTACAAACACTGGAAAAAGTGCTGCAAAGATGTATTGCCACCAGGCTCTGCTTGAGCCATGAAAAGTGTCATATGATGATGACCGAAGGATTAATCTTAGGTCATTATATCTCAGCAGCTGGAATACAGGTAGATCTGGCTAAAATTCAGATAATTTTGTTAATACCTACTCCTACCACACAAACAGAGGTATGCAGTTTTCTGGGATTTTTTGGTTATTATAGAAGATTTATAGAACATTTTTCTCAAATTGCTGCACCTTTATATGCACTAACAGGGAATGTTGATTTCATCTGGACAGATAAGTGTGACCGTGCTTTTGAGGATCTGAAAAAGCTTGTATCAACAACCCTAGTGCTTAGGGGCCCAAATTGGGATTTTCCATTCCAAATTTCATCTGATGCTTCAGACACAGCAATTGGAGCAGTTCTTGGGTAGGAAGAAGATAAAAAGCCATATGCAATTTATTATATTAGCAAGAATCTATCTCCTGCTGAATTAAACTATACTGTGACTGAAAAAGAATTTTTAGTTGTAATACATGCTGTAAATAAGTTTAGACATTATATAACTAGGTATCCTGTAGTTTTATATACAGATCACTCTGCCATAAAATATTTAGAAAATAAACCAGTTACAAATGGAAGAGTAACAAGATGGTTGATTCTCTTGTAGGAATTTGACATCACAATTAAGGATCGACCTGGAAAAGAGAATCCTGTAGCTGATTTTCTCTCACGAATGCCAAAGCCAGCGGACGCAGCAGCAGTCGAAGATCAATTTCCGGATGAACATTTGTTTGCTATTACTGTCAGAACACCATGGTATGCTGACGTTGCAAATTACTTAGTAGTAGGCAAATTACCTAAGCATTTAATGCCTAATGAACGAAAACAGATAGTGCAATGCAATACCCGATTCTCTTGGATTGGGGGCTACTTATTTCATACAGGGGAAGATATGCACATCAGAAGATGCGTCCGAGAAGATGAAATATTTGACATTCTGAAAGCATGCCACGATGGGCCATGTGGCAGACATTTTGTAGACCGCAGGACCGGTCACAAGGTTCTACAAACAGGCTATTACTGGCCCACTATTTTTAAAGATGCTAAAAATTTTGTTCAAGCTTGTGATAGCTGCCAGAGGGCAGGACGCCCTGGACAATCTGATGAAATGCCTCTGAACCCACAGTTAGTAATTGAGCCATTTGAGTGATGGGCACTCGATTTTATTGGTCCTATTAACCCATCATCAAATCAGAAAACCTACATACTGGTTGCAACAGAGTATGTTACCAAATGGGTTGAAGCAGAGGCACTGCCAAGAGCTACAAAGGATTCTGTAATACATTTTCTTTTTCAGTTATTTATGTGATATGGCCTCCTGAGGGAGATAATTACAGATGGGGGGCTGCAATTTTTAGTAATAAAATCGCTGCAACATTAAAAATTACCACATTCTGCACAAAATTACAACCCCATACCACCCATAGGAAAATGGCCAAGTAGAAAGCACTAATAAGGTAATTGAGGCAATACTGACAAAAACAGTTGCATCACATAGACGCGACTGGGCTTCAAGATTGCCGGAAGCCTTGTGGGAATACTGAACAACGTGGAGAAACACCACTTGGTATTCACCATATCAATTAGTATTTGGAAAAGAACTGATCTTTCCAATCGAATTCGAAATTCAAACATTAAGAACAATGCAGGAGGTGGGTTTGAATTTAAATGAGGCCCAAACTAATAGATTACAGCAAATCCATGAGTTAGATGAAATAAGGCTCTCAGCTCTTCAAAGCACTGCATTAATTCAACAACAGAGAGAAAAATGGCATGACGCCCTTATTAAAAAGAAGATCTTCCACGAAGGATATTGGGCACTCCGATACGATTCCAGGTTTCAATATTTTCTCAGAAAACTCCAGACACGATGACTTGGACCTTATGAGATATAGAAAGTGCATGAAAATGGCACCATTACATTAACTACCATTGACGGATCTAGACATTCTTTCAAAGCAAACGGTCATCGAGTGTGACTTTATCACAAACCGCTTACTCGGGAATCCTTTTACCAACAATTACGGGAAGATTCCACTATGCAGATTCTTGTTGAGGAAGATAACCCCTCCTCAGCATTAATTCACTAAACAATTCCTTTGTTTCTGAATTTTGTACATAAACTTTTCTTTTTAAATTTCGCTTGTATAAACTGGTTTTTTTTTTGTACAGATTTTTACTGTTGTTCCATTTAAGGAACAGTTGTTGTTCCTCTTAAGGAACAACAGTCGTTCCATTTAAGGAGCAGCAGATGATTTCTTTATTTTATTTTCGTGTTGTTCCTCTTAAGGAACATCATTTTTGTATGTCCCGTTTGGTGTTTGCATTTTTGTTGTTCCTCTTAAGGAACAACACTTCTGCGTGTTTACATTTTTGTTGTTCCTCTTAAGGAACAACTGTTGTTCCTCCTAAGGAACAACAGTCGTTCCTCTTAAGGAACAACACTTCTATGTGTTTATATTTTTGTTGTTCCTCTTAAGGAACAACTGTTGTTCCTCCTAAGGAACAACAGTCGTTCCTCTTAAGGAACAACACTTCTGTGTGTTGTATTTTTGCTATTCCTCTTAAGGAACAACTGTTGTTCCTCCTAAGGAACAACAACTGTTCCTCTTAAGGAACAACACTTCCACATGATTTTATTTTCGCTGTTCCTCTTAAGGAACAACATTTTCGCGTGTCTCTATTTTTGTTGTTCCTCTTAAGGAACAACACTTCACGTGTCTCTATTTTTTTGTTGTTCCTCTTAAGGAACAACTGTTGTTCGTCTTAAGGAACAGTAGCCGTCCCTGTTAAGGAACAACAACTTTGCGTGATTCCTATTTTTGCTGTTCCAAGCCGTTCCTCTTAAGGAACATCAACCCGCGTGCATTTTTTTAGCTGTTCTATGAAAGGAACAGCTACTATTCCTTTTAAAGGAACAACAGTTTCACTATTTTTTTTACTTTCTGTCGTTCCTTCTAAGGAACAACAGTTTTGATTTGGAGTGTTTTTTTGGCTGTTCCGCTAAAGGATCAACACTTTATTTTGTGCTTGCTTTACTTGCTATTCCGCTTAAGGAACACCTGCTGTTCCTCTTAAGGAACAACAGTTTCGCGTGTATTTTTTTTTTGCCGTTCCTCTTAAAGGAACCACAATTTTGTGTGTGGATGTTCTTTTTGCTGTTCCTCTTAAGGAACAGTAGTTGTTCCACCTAAGGAACAACACTTTTTGAGTGCATTTTTTCACTGTTTCTCTTAAAGAACAACAATCTTTTTTAGAGTCTTTTTGAATAATGTTTCACTCTTCATGATCCTTTCAAGGCAAAGATACAAATACATGCAAGGACACAAAATTTAAAGGTTACTCAAATAAGCAAATCAAAGCAAAATTTTCATCTTTCAAGAGATTGCTTTGTATTGATAAGAAAAAGGAAAGGACACAACTATCTATATAACTTTGCTATCTTTATCTTCACTTAAACTTGAATTGATTGATTATTGTTATCATTTTGGTTCTTCCATAATTCTCTTTGATTATTATTATTGAATAAGAATAAGGGCATATTCTCCCCTATTGAGATGTTCAGACTTCTTCCACCATCCCTACTCTTAAGGAGTGTTGAGCCATCCTCTATATATAAATAGGAAGTGCTATATAAAAGAAAAGAAAAAGAAAGAAAAAATATATCTATATGATTACTAACAATTCTATGATTTGTCAGATGGAGGATAGGGGGTCTCATCAAGAGCCAGCCTACCATGATCATAAGAAAGCAGTGAAGTGGCATTCCCACTATGGCCACCACACCAGGGATATGATCCAATGGGCACAACAGAAAAAATAAAAGTCCTTGGAACAGGAGGTCTCATCACGAGCCGGCCTGCCCACCTTTCACTCCTTCCTGGTGAATGGCATTGTGATCCAACTGGTTACCAAGCCAGCACAATGGCCTCCATTCTGACATCACAAAGCACTTTCCTAGGCATATATAAAGGATTATGGTTTCTAGGATGAAAAAGTAACTTTGTCAAGGTTATAAACACCTGTGGGCAACAGAGCTCTGCTGATGGTATTGGAGTCATATTTTTCGACACCAATATTTATTATAAACCCCTTTTCTTATTTCTTTATATTTTCAAAAGAGGTTATGTTCCCAAATTCCTGTTTGAACCTTTTATGCATGAATATCGTTTAAAAAATCAATCATAACGGTTTAAGTGGGATGAGGACTGCATAAGCATTTTACCTACATCAGTTGTCCTTTTCCCTTTTTCGCATCACTCCATAGCATCTTCATATCTATTCGCGATTTTCATCATAAGCCTCGATTTCAGCAACTCGATACTTTTTGTGGTCTTGTCATGGATATATACATCTTTCCTTTTTTATATTGTACGATTGTCGTCCAGTGCACTACTCCATTTAAATCGGTCGAGGACGACCTATCATCCTTCACGGGGGCACAGGTGACTTCCAAAATACTCCTGCATACATGTCAGTTTCCTATTTGGAGGTACTAGACTGCATCGGATCCCTTAATAGCAAGTTTTAACAGTATTTGATGTTAAAGAAAAAAGGGATATTATCCAATATGCACAGTTTACTGTTCCATTGTTATCTCTGTATATTGCTGTGTAAAATTAACAGTGTGCAGAACTTAGACGAAATGGGAGTTCAATCAGTACGCAACGAGCTGCAGGTACTAACGGTGTTCGACGTTGCACGAGAAATTTTGGTAAGAGCAGGATGGATTGCCTATTTTACACAGTTACAGCAGCCCCATGAAACTGTGGCTATCGAATTTCTGCAGAATTTGCAGGACGATCATTCCATAGTAAGAGGAAGGCAAATAATAGTGACAGATACAGTAATTGCAGAAGTATCTGGACTACCAGTAGTTGGTCCCATATGGACACATAAGAAAGTGAGACTTCAAGATGCCATGGCCACCTTTCGGGACGAGGGACAGAACCTGATCATTAAAGGAAAAGGAGTCCAGCCTTCATCTCTGGGGGAACCATGGACGGAACTAGCTAGAGTAGTGCAGAGCTACATTACATGCGACGGGAGAAAGGATGTGGTAAGACCACGCCACCTCAAATTATTATCAGTATTAAAACAGAAATGTGCCGTAAATCTGCCTGCATATCTAAATTTTTTGCTGCATGATGCTGCTGAGAGTATAAAGAAATCCCGTCATATAGGTACTGTAGTGAGCCACCATTGTTTAATTCGATTAATAGTAAGTTATAGCCTTGCTCAACAATAGACCAGTTGGGAAGAATTGGTGTTTTCCATAGACAGGGGACTAGCCTTACTAGCCCCAAAAAGAAAAAGAACTGCCAACACAGCAAGCAGGCCTCTGAAACGCAGACACTCCTCCAGATTAAGAATAGGCAGGGGAATGTTTGAGAACCTCCAGGGTAGCAGCAACCAACCCTTAGAATTACTCAGTTCTGAAAACGAGCAACCTTCACAACCCGAAAGAAGAGATAACCAAGAGTCAGAATTGGAGGAAGAAACTAAACACACTAGTGAAGAAGAGAGGGAGGGAACTGAACTTCCTTTAAACCCTAGCACAAGTCCACTGCAAAACCCATTACAGGAGGACGAATTGGCCCAGAGTCCGCTCAACCTCAATATTGAGGCAGAGAAATCATAGGAACACTCTACCCACACCAAGAATTCATCAGAAGAAATAAATAATGAGGAATAAGTAGGAGCAGAAGCCACTCATGAAGTGGCAGACCAAACTAGGATTACCCCTCCAAAGGAACCTAGTCTGGAGAATGTAAACACTGAAGAGATGCTCCAAACAGAGGATATGGAAACCAGCCATGGCAAAGGCACAGCCCTTGACAAACAAAATCCAACTAAATAACCGAGCCCAGAAAGAATAGAGACAGTTAGGGAAATAGCTATTCCTCCTGAGAAGAAGAAGAAAAGTGAAATTAAGAGGCTACAAAAGGAACAACAAAAACTGCAAAATTTAGTAAAACAACTCAGATGGAAGATAAGGGCACTGAAAAGGGGGAAAATCACAAGAAAAGCCCCGAAAATAGTGGATGCAGCCATACAAACTGAACCCCATGATACAAAGGCCACAGAGGCTCAAACCGAGCCCATACGCATTCAAGATGGTAAGGAACAACATGCAACTATTACAGACACAGCTGCCCAAACAGAAAATGCATATGTTTGTGATAAAGATGTTCAAACAGAGGCACTATCCTCTAGCAATATGGCCACCCAAACATTCTGTGATAAAGAGACATAGACTATGGGCACTCGGAATTGTGATAAGAGTACCCAGATAAATCTTCAACCCAAAGATATTTTGATAAACAACCTTGGTATAACAAAAATCCAAGAGGATCTGGCACAAGCTCAGTAGACTATAGCAAAGCTTGAGGAAGAGACTGTTCCTCAGAAGAAATACCAAGAATTACAACAGCGATTAAGGAACATCAATGCCTCAGAGAACGAAGTCTTCGATAAATATCGAAGGGCAGAGAAAAAGTTGAAGAGGTAAAGAACAACCTGAAAATAGGCAGGAGTCAAATGGATACTCTTTGTTCTTTATATATATATATGTTCTAGCATGTAGGTCACCTGCCAAAAACTATGCTTTATTTCTACTAGAAAGATATTTACAGTTAAAAATTAAGGCTGTTAAGGTAGGGAAATCTATAGAATTAAAAATTGTTGATGATTTTATAAATTGCTGTAAACACCATGGAGTAAAAGTTCAACGATTACTCTGTGAGTTTTATTTACATAATTTTATATTGGAAGAGGAAATGGAGAAAAATCCCAGTCCTTTTGTGGGTGATGTACAGTTTCAAGCATTTATTTCATTTGTTGTTAACCAGTTAAAGTGGCTCAAGGCCCATAATACTTTTCAGAGACAAGAAAATGGGTTGGACCTTTGGGTTAGGGGTGAACCGAAAAACCCATTATAGCTGCTGGCTAAACATAAAAGCTTAATGAAAAGGGAAGGAGTGATCCAAACCCTGGGACCCATCCACAAAGAAATTGTCCAGCAAGGGGTAGAATATTTCCTCTCTATCAAAGACAATTCCTTGGCAGCAGCTAAATTCAGATGGAAGACTTCCAATCAGAATATACAAGACAAAGAGCCATTCAATTACAAGAACTTCAAGTTAGCTGCAGATCGCCTGGTTACCTATAGTAACCTCATTTTGAGGGAAGGCTCGTATTGGCTTGGTTGTAGGTTTCGAAGCCCTATCATCTAGTATCCTACAAAAGGGTACAAGGCCATATATGAGTTGTTTGAAGGGCAGACAGGGCCCATCTTTTAAGTTTTAGCTACAAATCATGGTTTTAGACCACTTCATGACAATCCCTCTCTAGCGTATTCTTTGACTGCTTTGCATGCAAATTACATGGTTTTCATGAGGCCATGAAAAAGGGTAAGTAGGGGAGTGTGTTGAGCTATGGAAAAGGTATGAATTTTCCATTTATTTCCTTATCTTTTCCTTTTATCATAACTCCTTTTATTCCTAAGATGATAATATATCAAAGAATTATAGCAAAAACTAGGGAGTTATTGATTATTGCGAATTAGTTAATTATTGTCTTTTTCCATGCAGAAAATAGAAGAAATGGAAAACTACCATTTTGAAGGAAAAGACAAAACAGAGTAATTATTGTTCCTTCACTAGGAAGTCGTATCCAGACAAGCAGATCAGGATTGGAGCGCACAGTTAAGGATAAGGATGGAAAATCGCAGCATCAGCGCAAGAAGACAAAGGGATTGACTGGAGTTAGAAGATGGAGCGTATCCCTCAGGATCTCTTGATCTTGAGGGATCGTTGTTTTACAGTCTATCTGTTATTCCTTGTTTTATCCGCCTGTCCATTATAAAAGGGACAACGCTTGTAAATATTAGGGGATGGATTATCAATTATCGTTATTCAGAACTCACTGTTGTATTCCTACTTTGATTATCGACTCTCGTTGATTAAAACAGAGTACGATTGCCTATAACATTTTCATATGATTAATACATAAGTCGGTTGTTGTTCCATTCGTTTATACTGAAGTAGTTCGGTGGTGCTTCACTAGCGGCTAAGGGCCCAACCCTGGTGGATCCACTTGCTATCTGTACCATTACTTTCAATCACAGTCGTGTGATGGTTTGGTTTGGTTTTCATTCATTTAAATCACATTACTTTACTGTTCTTCATTTCCAGAGTTTATGAATTGTCTTACTGTAACTGAATCGCGTTGTTGTTCCTTTTCATCATAATAAGATTATTATCTTGAGAAACTATATTGTTATGCTGTTCATTTCAATTATAAAGCTTCGTTGTTCATTCCAGTAAACTGACTTTGCTGTTCATTGCAGATTGTTGTTCATTTCTGTTGAATGATATTAATGTTTGTTTCTACTAGATAACATTGTTGTTCATTTCTTTTCTGCAAATTTCTGGTTTTGCCTTTTAGCATCATTACAGTTAGAGCATTTATTCCATTAGCAGCATTGTTGATTTGATTTCTTTTCATTTTTAGTCGCTTTAGTGTGGATTGTGAGATCAACAATTGTAAAGAACATTGGCTACTATTGTCAGAGTTCTCAGATTCTAGATCTTGTTTATGTTTGATTTCATTTTCATCAGTTGACAAAGGAAAGAGTTATTGCTACTGCATCCTTGACTGATAGTTGCTGTTAATTTTCTGAGTGAATGATTTAGTTTCAGAGCATTGAGTTTCTTTTATTTGCAAATAGGTTTTATTTCAAGCATCCGTTTACTCTTGTATTTGAAGCATTGTACTGCAAATTGGAAAACATTACTCTTGGATTAAATTGCCGCCTCAAACTGAGTACACTCTTGAAATAGAAAATAATTCCTGGATTGATAATTAATGTAGGATAAATAGGAGTTAAAAAGACACCTTGTATACCTCAACATCCACTACCTTAGCTACCATCATAACTTCCATAACCTCCACTTGAATTGTAGCCTCCATAGCTCCCTACGTTGGAATATCCTCCATATCCAATTCCACCATACCATCTCCATCATAACCAACAACTCCACCACCATAAACACCTCCACCATACCCATTCCCCCCATTGGCCCACCTCCTTATCCACCATCAAATCCACCTCCATAACCACCACCGCCATAACCTCCACCATATCCCCCAACACCAAATCCACCTCCATAACTAACTAGGATAACCTCCATAGCCATCAATATATCCACAATTACCAGATCCAGGACCATGGCCATCTCTTCCCTGGCGAAGAGAAAGAGAATCTTGCATGGAGTTCTGTTGACGGTGTTGGACCCACCAAAATTTAAGGGATCACCCTGGTATGAAGTCCCAACTAGACCTCATACCGTTTGGTATGGGAGTCCCATCCAGGATGATAGCCCAGTTGCCATTGTCTTAAGGATTTGCCTCAACTCTTTCTTGTTAGCACAGGAGAGTGGTTCGCTTTGTCTTCGAGAAGTGAGGTTCATGTGCCTGGTGAGTGTAAGTGTACTTGTGTCAATGGTTCTTTCAATGCGATGGGAAGAAGGTGAAGGTGAGTTCTAGGTTGAAAGGGATCAATCCCAACCCGGCTAGGAACACACAACACAAAAGGACATACACAACTTTCGGCGGAGTAGTCCACTTAGATGCGACATTCACAACATACAAGGTAAGATAACAGGTACAACACTCATAGAACAATCCGAACAAGTGCAACGGTTGTTACAGCAAGGTTCAAGTGAAAGGTCTATTTGATGTTCAGTAGAGCTGTTGACATGGACGGGACAATATTAACAACATATACAACACATTTCCATTAATATATTATGCATTACAACAAATGAAACAATTCAGATGTAGAACACGAGTTAAAGAAACATGCATTACAAGTGTTAAAGATCAGTCTTACAATAGATACAATACATGTGTGAAAATGTGTTGGCCTGTTAACAGGCGTATGAATTAAGCAAAAGTTCCAAGATACATCGTTACACCATGCATCACTAACCTCGTCAGTGGGGCATTGGAGCCACTACTTGCTCCTCAAAGAAAATATTATAGACTCTCTTGGCCATGTGGGAGGAGCTGAGGTGAAAAGTCCTTTCATGTAAAAATGAGGGGGTATTTATAGACAAGGGTGAAACTGATCCTTATGGTTGTTCGACTACCCTCATGACCATTTGACTTCCATGACTTTTCGACTTACATGACTCTTTGTTCAACAAGTGGGTCTCTTGGACTTCCACGTTACATCACATTGATTAACAACAAGCCCATAGTGGAGATGTGGGCAACATGACTCATGACGTGACTCGACATGACTTGACATGACAATGTTGGTACATTCATGTTGTTGCTGGAGTGCATGTCGAGCTATAGTGTTGTTGGGTGATGGATGTCTTCATGGTGTATCATAGCTTCACCTCTGCATGGCAAAATGCGTGGAGTCTTCGATGGTCCTTGGTTCGATTGATGAATCTTTAGCATGTTGTTACTTGCTTGAATGCTGGAAGGATTGACAGGCTCATCTCTTTGCGAAGGTGCATGTTCGTCGCGTTTGTCCACTTCGCGCGCTTCGTTCGTTCGTCCGTTAGTGAACCTTTCCTTCTGCATGTTCTCCCTTGGTTCATCCCATTCGTCATCTTGTCATGTTTGTTGGGGTACCTGTACCTGCAGTCACTCTTGACGAGGCGACATCAAATCCAAAACATCCTAGTCTACCATGACACATGATCATTTCGGATGCAGGTGATCAGAATAGGAAGCAAGGTTGTGATGTGGGATGATGGCTTTGGACAACTACTGATGAAAATTGCGCAAGAGTCACTGAGAGATGGAGACGGGCAATCTGAGTCGACAGTTATTGTCTGCAAGGTCTGGATCAGCTGGGAGGCCAAATTGCACAAATTTTGGGAGGAACAGTCCGAGTTGCTGGAAGGCAAGGTAGGCATGCTATGCGCATTTTTCAGAACGAACGGGCAGCAAGGTTGGATAGCCAGATTTGCACAATTTTCTAGAGGAATGGGTAGGGTTGCATGAAGGGTCAACAGGAAGGGATTGTGCAGTTTTTTGGGGGAACTGCCCAAGAGACTGGTAGCAGAAATTATGCAATTCCTAGAGGGAACTGCCAGTTGGCTGCTGGGGTCACTGGCAGCCAAAACTGCGCAATTCCCAGAGGGAACTGCCAGTTGGCTGCCCAGGAGACTGGCAGCAGAAATTGCACAATTCCTAGAGGGAACTGGTAGTCTACTGCTAGGGGGTTGTTGGAAAGGAAAATTGCAATGAGGCTAGGAGGCCAGCCTGCTGATCATCTCTGCGCAATTTCTGAGTTGAGCTAACTGATGGGCAGTGGAAGGCCTGCTCATGAACATTGCGCAATTTCTAAGATGAACAGTTGGTCGACTGTCGGGATGACTGACTGGGAAAAATGCGCAATTTTCTGAGGGAGACAGGGACGGGCACTTGGTGTCTGTCTGGCTTGTCTATGCAATTTCCTCAGTCAGTTGAGTGGGTGAGGTCAGTGGCCTCTGCGCAATTTTTGAGGGGAGTCAGTCTCGGGGTGACTATAGGGTTCGAATGTCGGGATGACCAGCATGAGAGTTGATTGGATTGCTTGCGGGCAGCGTAGCTTGAAAATACTAGCTTGGTGCTTCTGCACTATTCTGGTTGATAGTCGATTGAGTTGATGGCAAGGTGATGGTCCAGTTGTTAGAAGGGAGTAAGGTTGTCAGAACCTTCAGCAAAAAAGGCTGTGTGTGAACAATCAAAATATGCATAGGTGATCATACAAACACACACTCATGACTTGACGACGAAACGACAAAACAATCCAGACACACGTGTTCAACAAGACTGACCGACGGTGTAAGCGACAAGCGCAACACTAATGACTAATCATTCATTGATCAAGACAACGCTTGTGCAACAGTGAATGTGACTCCGTGTGTGAGTGCGACAGATGATTTCAAAGCGAATACAAAAAGCACATACGAAGCGAAGACTTTGAGCCTAACCAGAACATGGTCACAAGCATGACTTAGACATTAGCATGCAGAGACTTAAATGCAATGAATAAGAAATGCGGATGTAAAGACTCACATGAGCTCATGGAGTGAACTCGAGTTTGTGCATTCATCAAGTGAAACTCTTCAAGGGAGGCTCTGAAATTGGTGCAGGCCAAAATTTTGGAGGGTGGTTGTAGGCGCTACAAAAATTTCTTAAGTTTTGCTCTCTTGATTCAACTTGAGATGACAAAAGGAGTATTAAATATTGGGCTAACTAGGGGGGGTAATGCAAGCATAAAACAAAAAAGAACAATATTCACCTCCTTACCATCAAACTCATGAGTTTTTCCAAGGGTAAGGATTTCTTCAATAGTTTACTCACTATGGAAAAAGTCACAAATCCAAATCATTGAGACCGACAGGTGTTGTGATCTTGCATAGATTGTGACTATAACAATATTTCCATATTTCTTGAAATAATTCATTAAAGCCTCTACCACAATTAAAAGAGAAGACATAAATAACTTGATACATTTATATTAGTGTTTAAAACCTGAAAGCGAATGAAATGCTTACCATTCGCAACAAACAAACAATTTATTTATCTTTGGACCCTTGATTAATTCCATGCTTTCTCTTGGAATAGAAATTTTAATTTCAACCTGTAAAAAACACACATAACAAAAAAATAGTAAGTATCCTAAATACTCATTTTGATACACAAATAAATATTAATAAATAAGCTAAATACTCACAAGAAGAAAATAAAAAGACAAAACCCAAGATGATCAAAATGTTCACTGAACCAACCAATATACCTTGTCCCAAATTTAAGGTTTGAACAAAAATAATATAAAAAAGAAAATGGAACTCACTATTCTTCCATCCAATGTATGTGTGTCTTTCATAACAACATCTACAATTGAAGGATCCGAATAAGTCACAAACCCAAAACCACGAAGGTGGTCGGTCCCATGATCTTTCATTATCATTGAATCTATAATCTCTACATATTTCTTGAAAATATCCACCACTTTCTTATGTAAAGAGAACAATCACACAAACGTTTACATCGCAAAAAAGTTCCTTGATAGGGGCACAAAAAAATACTTCTAGAATTAAAAATTGTTGAACCCTGAAGCCTTTCCTAAAATGTCAGTTTTGGAGTCCTTCACCTCACTTCCTACCCTCTTCTTAAAAGGTACTTTTGTTCTATACCCTCAAAACATAATTCTTTTTTTTTCTATTTCTCCCTAAAAATTCATTTACCAGATTCATCTTATTCTTCCCACTATGGCTCCACTAGCAATGACTACGGCTATGGTTTAAGGGTTTTTCACTTCTCATCTTTTCCTTTGGGTATCTCTAGAAGGAAACCTATGTAAAACAAAAGGGAATATTAGTATCGATTAAGGATGGGCTACAATTTTTCTTTAAAAAAAAAGTTATTGAGACTTCATGAAAATGAGGTCGACTTGTAGGATCAATGTCCCAGCATTTACTGATATAATCATCCAACATGAAGGGACAGGACGAAGGCCAAACATGCCTTCATTCCTGCTTTATAATCTCACACACCTCGCTGTTTCCAAACCCAAATTCCTCAAAGGGCTGCTTGCCAGTGAGAATCTGATAGCAATTCATCCCAAAGTTGTAGACATTTGTTTTGTATGTTACGCTCTTCAAAGTCCCTCCATAGACTTCAGATGTCATCCATGGCCAAGAATCTACCAGAAGGTCCTTGTTACTAAGCTTCAATCCAACCATCCCCATGTTCAAAATATTGACCCTACAATGCCCTTCATCTCTGAAATCCTTTATACTACTCGACTCTATTAGCACATTTAGAGGTCTAAGATCGGGATGCATTTTTCTCTGGCCATGTAAATACTCCATCCCTCTTGATATCTGCAACATAATATCAATACGAACATGGAGTGAAATTTGCAAGCGTGATCTAGAGTCCTGCAGTAGTCTAACCAGATTCGAACTCACCATCTTTGTAACAAGATAGTACCGATCAACACCATGCAGGCTTACTCCAATAACCTGCACAAGAAAAGGGCTTTGCATCCTTGCTAAATCCATGGCTTCTTTCTAAAAAAATTCATGAGCAAAGTAGGTAATTCGCAACGAACTTCCCCAGCTACGCCCACTTTCACAACACAGATAAACGCAAAGGAGGAGCTCCCGTTTGTTGCACTGGGTTTTGTTATTCAATTATTTCTAATCTTTAAATTTGATCATCTGTTCTAAATTGTAAGGTTGATGATATTTCAATCGTCTAACACCAAAATCAATGGCACAGGAGGTGGCAGGGGAGGGGAGTTGTTCTCAGAGGGAATGCCTTACGACGTAATTATATAAAACAAGTGAAAAATAAAAAATTTATTATATTTAAAATATTTTATTAGTGTGTTTTTCAAAACGAACATAGCATAGATCGATCTAACTACAGATCTACCAAGAGCCGAGAGGAATCAAATATTTTATGATGCAAATCTTTCTTCAATTTGCACTCAATAAGATATTTACATCTTGAGAGATTTGATCCCTATAGATATTTGGTAGATATAGAGTTAGATAGATCTATATTGATTTTATTATTTTAATCATATAAAACATTGAATAGTTTAGAGTTCAAATAATAATATATTATATAATTAAAAAATCCCAAATTTAAATTTAAATTTTATTTCAAGCTATTATTTGTAAAACGATAAAGGTATTAGTTATTCGATTGTAATTATTTATTTTAAATATTTTAGACGTAATTTTTTATTTTAATCACATTGTTAAGATATTTTTAATTAATTTTAAATTTGAACAAGTTTCTAATTTAAATTGTCCATTAGTACATGGATGGTAGTGTAATAAATGCGTTCTAAATGCACTTTTTGGAAAAATGACTAATTCACAATATTTTATTACATCTTTTAGGAAATTGGATTCATTTGAGGCTTCAAAACTCCTCTAATAGAATCTACATTGAGGTAGAAAGTTTATAATGGTAAATGAATTTTTGGTCGGGTAGTTGCAGAGAAGTCAAAAAGTTCATTGGATGTTTGAATGCATATTTTTATAGTTGCTCATATTGTGGATAGACTTCTAGAGTTTAATGTGTAAGTAGGCTAGAACATTTGACATTGAATGTTCCAAAAAAGTGCTTAATGTGTAAGTAGGCTAGAACATTTGACATTGAATGTTCCAAAAAAGTATCAATTGGTTAAGAGAATGATCCAAAACACAAGCTTATATACTTCTTTACTAGTTCCTCGATAATTGAAAAACCATGAGATGACAAACATGGATTTTTATTTATTTATTTATTTTTTTGGTAGCCAAAAACATCGAGAGGTAATGATTAAGTTATGGTTGTAATAAATCATTTTTCTAAAATGTTACACTTTATACCATGTAAGAAGGTGATTAATTCTAGTTGTGGCAATGTTGTATTACGAGTTTGTGATGTTGCATGCACAACCTAGAAGTATCACTTTATATAGAGATACTAGATTCTTCAAATATGTTTAGGCTTTAGAGAACCCTTTAGAAGAAAATGGGTTCTATATACGATTTAGAACAACACACCATCCATACATATATGGTGGAAAATAGAGGTGGTTAACTAAAGTTTTACTATGTTTTCAAGACATTTAGTTGGAGGCAAACTAAGTAAATGAGATTTTGATTTAACTTAAATTGAATTTACTTATAATAGTTCAATGAATAAATTCAATGGTGGGTATTTATTTAAGGTGGTTTATGGTAGGTCTTCAAAATGCATTATTGACTTGGTCAAATTGTTAGTAAACAAAGAATAAAAATGACAATGATGCTAATAGTTTCACAGACTTGTATAAAGGAAACGTGTGAATAGGTTGCATTGAAGCTACAATAGAATACCAACAAATACAAGGATGATATGAGAAAAACACTATTTTTTTTTGAAGATGTAGATATGGTGATGACACACATAAGTAATAAAAAATTCCCAAGGGGACATAATGAACTGAGATACAATAGATGGGTTTGTGTAAGATGTTGAGGAAACTCTTTGATAACAACTACAAGGATGATTTAAGAAACACTAATTTTTTTTTAAGATGTAGATATGATGATGGCACACATAAGTAATAGAAAATTCCCAAGGGGACATAATGAACTGAAATACAATAGATGGGTTTGTGTAAGATGTTGAGGAAGCTCTTTGATAATTCTTACAAGCTAAGTCTTTTAGAAACTTTTGATATTTTTCCTGTGTATTTAATATTACAAACTTGTATGAAATTTATTAAGGTATAGAGGATGATAAGTAGGAATAGTTGTATAGTGAAAGGAACAACTACAAGTTAAACTCATTGAAGAGGAGATATTTGTAGATAGGGTTGGTGGAAAAACCAAAGGTAGAAAGTATCTTAAATATTTGGCTAAATGGAAGAACATAACACTCTAGGATGCATAGGGGATTTCAAAGAGGAGTTGAGTCATCTTCATCAACCTTGTTAATCCCAATAGTTTGTGGTTCGACCCATAAGAGTAGGATGTTGATGTTTTTTTAACCAACGGTGTTTAGTGTAAATGGATCCTTGCATTTTAGTAGTCCACATCACCTAAACATATATTGTTTTCCCCTTTCATTTAATTTTTGAGTTAGTTTGTTTGGCATGCCAAAATAAGAAGGTTAGTAGTTAAATGTCGTTATGGAAGAACAAATGTCATAGTTACAAAGTTTGTAGTTAAAGATGCGTTATTGAGTTGCAAAATGCTACTAATAAATACAGGGAAATAAAACTCTTATTGTGGAAGCAATACTTGATCATTGAAACCTCATTCTGTGGATTTGGTGGAATCATTTCTTTTCTTGGCTATGGCATTCCCAAGATAATGTTGTGGAAATGTGGGTTCGTGGGATGGTCGCTGGGGGTTGGGAGGGGATTAGAATTAACCGAGGAAATTTTTTCATGTGTTGTGGAAAGGGTTCAAAGGGATGAACATCTTAGGTTAATCTTGACTTAGTTAAGGACAATTAGATTAACCTTGATTAGGTTAATGATGGGATTACCATTGGTATGCATATCATGTTATCAGGTCACCCATGATCTTCATGATCTTCACCCATTTTATTTCATATGATGAAGCCTACTTAAAACCTTTCTACACTACCTTGTAAGATGCTTATGTTGGTTAGTTAGTTTGTGTTGGCCAATTTAATGAAGATATATCCTTGATCCTAGTTTTCTCAATGAAACGTTTCTAGGATAATGCATGTGTTTGCTTAGATTTATGGGATGGATTTGTGTTTCTTGTGCCTCTCTTGTGGCGTTTGGTTTTGAATATGGTATACAATCCAAGGTAGGTTGTCTGGAATCTTTGGTGAGAGTGATCTATGGTACTAGGTAACCATGGACATTGGTATAGGCATTGATGTGGTTGCAAGATCAAATGGTTTAGATTTAATGAGACATTGGAGGAGATGTAGATTGGTGCTTTTTTTGGTTGCTCTAAGAGTGATTAGTGTGTTGGAGAATATGGGAATGTGAGCAAGCATTAGATAAATTTTGAGGTTTAAAATGGGCCTCAAACAAAAATGTACAACCAAAATCAACTTTATAAGAACCAATAGGATTCAATATGATGATGTCAACCATGTGGGGTGATTCACCATTTTTAGAGTAAAAAAGTAAAACGAAAAAACAAAAAAAACTACTTTTTCAACTCTTATTTTCAACTTATCTCCCTATGATTTTACTCAAATTTTGAGTGGGAGCACTCATTGGATACAAAATTTAATTCCTCATTCAAGGAGTACCTATGTTTCATACTTTCGATGGACCATGCTATACAAAATATGAGAAATACATGAAAAAAGTTATTTCAATCACACTTTTTCATGTATTTGTCATTTTTCCTATAGCAAGGTCTATCAAACGTATTCAACATGGGTACTCCTTGGATGAGGAATTAAATTTTTCATCCAATAAGTGTTTTCGCTCGAAATTTGAGTAAAACCATAGGGAGATAAGTTGAAAATACAAGTTGAAAATTTAGTTTTTTCATTTTTACCTCTAAAATTTAATGATGTAATCTAATCTTATTTTATTATTTTCACTATTATTTTATAACATTCCTTAGGAGGCCCATTTTAGACCTAAATTTCTCTAATGGTAGAAACATTAAACTTGCATGCATTATTTTGAGAAGTAATCCATGAAAGAAGTCAGGCTTGAGGAAGAGGTTCTATGAGTGCATTGTTCATGAAGGAAATTTCGAATGTGTGTGGCTTATATGAACCTACCCTAAGATATAATGGTTGGAAATATGAGTGGAGTAGAAGGAATATTGAAAATTATTTAAAGGAAAACAAGATGACAATTTGGAGTTTGTAGTTACACGGAAGAAGTTCAAACATAAGGACAATCCATTCTTTGAAAAGATCTCAGGTGCTTGATTAGAGAAAGAAGTTGTCTAGCTCAAAATTTTGAGTACCATGTTGGTAATTTTATTCCATGATTAGACCTATCCAATTATATCTAAATCTTTATTGCATGTGATTTGTTTTGTGGTGGATGGTTGTAGCTTGCCTATGGTAATAACTTTTTTTTGTGGAAATCATTGATGATACCAATTCCTACATGTAAGAAAATTATAATGAAGGGCCACATATGTTGTAACTTATGTGAGAACTCAAACCATTGG
This sequence comes from Pinus tabuliformis, assembly GCA_031772625.1. NCBI lineage: Eukaryota > Viridiplantae > Streptophyta > Pinopsida > Pinales > Pinaceae > Pinus > Pinus tabuliformis. Next base: position 1,164,439,395 of record CM062818.1, read on the forward strand.
AGAAGTGCAATAAGAGTGAGCAATGAATGTTTTCCTACTAGAAGAGAACCGCTAATAGAGAATAAGGAGAAGAACCTAACTTGGTGCTTCTACAAATTTGTAGTGGGTGAGAGATGTGCATATACATGAAGGTGTTATCGTATTTGACTTTATATTTTTATCAGGAAACCATCATATTCAATCTTTATCCTATTTTCGTGCCCTTCAATTCCAAGAATACCCTAAACCTTCCTCCAATTTTATCAGCCATCATATGCAGATGCTTTATATATCTCTTTTCATCTATCTCCATGTAATTCAAATTCCAATGACACTCTTGAGTCTTCCTGTAATTTCATCTTCTTTGTGTAAGGCATAATTTCATCTTGGATCGTAAAATAAACTAAACAATGCACACACTCGCTCACACTTAAACATGCAGATTCCCATCCCATTTTTTTTAAATTGTTGGAAATACAGTTTGCCTCTCTATTTGTGTTCACATCACGATGAAACTCAAAAATAAATACTATTCACATAAAAAAGGTAAAGGGAATTTAGCGCTCTTTCCATCGATATACATGTCATGTGTTTGCGGAGATACTCTACAACTTAGTATATATTAGAAAATCAGAAAGGCATAAATATTTTCTTATATTGATAATTACTTGTGATATTCTTGTGTTCTTATTAACTTTATTTATGTTCTTATTTTATCTTATTTTCATCAAGAAATCATCAAATCAAAACATGAAGATCAGGGACACCAGATATAGGCACTCAGCCAAGGCTAAAACCCCTCTATAGGGGAAAACCCAATCAACTCTTCCACTAGCAGATTCAAATCAAAATGAGAGAATCCAAGACATCTTAGACCTAGAGAAATACCTCTTCTAACAACCAACTTATCCCTTCCTTCCTATAGATGATCCTTGCCAAAGTATCCAAGTATCAACTTCATAGTTGTAGCTTTACTCTAGAATTTTGGCCCCCAATTTCAGAACTTCAAACATGCAATAGATTTAGAATTTCGCCCCCCCAGCTTCAAAACTTCAAACCTGTAGTAGAGTCAAAATTCCGGCCCCAGAAATAGCCCAGAAACTTCACATGTGTGAGAGATAGAATTCCCAAAAAATCGATTTAGGTCTTCCTAGCTAATCTTCTCTTTCTCCAACAATTTCGCTCTTTGTTTCTATTCCTCTTTCTTGTAGATTGAACTTCTTGAGTGACTGTTCCAAATAGGTCGAATTTACTCTAATTTATAGCCTTCCAACTGGGTCTAATAGCCCTAATCTAGGCCAACTTGTTGAGGATAGAGCTGACTTGGTGCGAAGGTGACAAATGACCTTTTTGACTCAAAAATAATTCTTTTTACATAATACAAAAGCCCAAGAAGGGTCTGATAAAAATGACAATGACTCTATTGACTCAATATAAAACCTAGAAGTCTTTAATGGAGGCTTTGACCTAGAAATTGGTTACCCAAGCATGAAACCCATGCTTTAATAAGTCACTTTATTTTATAATTAAAATTCCTTTTTCTTTCTTTTGACAATTACATCATGACTCAAGTACAATTATGAAGACCGATACTAGTTACATTTTTCAATACTCCCTCTTAACTAGGGAGGTATTCATAATTACATATATAGGTACATGGAATATCTCAAAGTGATATGATCTATGAAGAGTCACAACACACACATTATGCTACAAGTTAGATACTTGACTAGGGTTCTCTAATTAGGTGGAACTAAGGTGAATTCAAGCTTTAGCCACTCTAGGTACCATTGGTCTTTTAAGCTCTATCACCAACCTAGGGATCTAGGTATGTATCCAAGGTCGAAGCTCCATGACCAACACCACCCTCCATACTTCAGGATATAGACATAAACACATAGGCCAACCAGATGTCCTCCCAAGCATCAAACACTCAACCCCAAATGCTTGCATCTCTCCATATAAACTAAATTTTATTTATATCCACCACTCCAAGCATGCTTCAAATGTTCAACCTTTTTATGGAGAGATCCTGCACACTCACAACCCCAATAAGTGGTAAAATTTTAAGTAAATATACAAGTATATACAAACCTTTTGGGTCCTCAATAATTATGATGTTAGTTATACCATCATCAAGTTATCCATATACAACTTGTTAGAAGCTTTCATCTTCTTTCAATTTTTCAGTAGCATCAAATTCAACCTCGGTACTTCTCAAGTCTATCTGTAATACTTACATTCATTCTCTAATTTCATTCTTTCGTCAAGGTATTCATTAAATTCACTCCCTCGTAAACGGGGGGATATACCCTTTCTTTTATCCAGGCTCCCCCTCAAATTAGGGACAACAACATCATCAAAAACACTTCATTCTTTTTAATGTCATCAAGGTCATCTTGATCATCGTCATTCGTATAGCTTCCTTTATCATGCTTATCATTATTATAATCTTTAATTACAAACATCTTGAAGATTATGTACCAGAAAAACTTTAATATCAAGTAAAACCAAATACAAATATACAGAAGCATGAATTTAACTATATCAAAATCAAGTTATTACAATGGAAGCATCAAAACATTCAAGCTTTAGACATCAAATATATAAACTTAGTTAGGTTCATAATTAACAACGGTCACATCTTTTATATTCTAGATTTCAACAACTTGCTAGGGTTTTTGTCACAAAGCCTAGAATCCATCATCAAGACTTAGAGAAACTCAATCAAGATATCAAATAAATCATAGCAAATTACATCTAGGGATTTAATATCATTTCCTAGAATTCATGACAATTTCTACCAAGGTTTTGTCACAAACCCTAGATTTCATTAATCAAAAATCAAGTTAGCATACTCGTATATACATATCTAGAATTTCATTATCATGCATAACATCTTATATCAATATACATACCTACTAGGTAAACCCAAGACACAAACATTAAAACATCAAAGTTAGATATACAACAATTTTGACTAGACTAGGGTTTCAATCATGCGAAAGAATAAACAACTAGGATTTCTTTTCGACGATCTTACTATAAATATTTTAAGCATTTTGTTCATAAACCCTAATTCACCAAACCCTAAAATATAGAGAGTTTCATTTAGTCATTAACAACACACCCTAAAGGACTAGGGTTTTTATCATAACATTATCAAAACCCTAAACTTCAAAATGATAGGATTCTAGACTTTATCAACAACCCTAAGTAGACTAGGGTTTCATTATCAACATTGGCATACCCTTAGCAATAAGAGGCTAGGGTTTTATAGTGAACCCTAAAGGTTAGGGTTTCACCAGATGATCAAACAAAAAGCGATACTATAACGAGGGTAGATTCAATCTAATGATTAATCACCCTAAGAGGAATATTTGTGTGTCAAAACCCTAGACATAGAGATGTCAGTAGTGTAAATCAAATTTCACAAGAATAATGATCATACATTTTCTATGAAGATAACCTTTTAACGGAACTTATAGTCTAAGACATACCTTAAGTTTTTCTTTAACAAACCTTGTAGGACTTTAATTCTTGAAGGGCTTATTTTGCAACAAAACTTCTTTCATGATTCAAGTATTTACTTTGAAGTCTCCTCCATAACCATTGTGTATTCTACAGGCTTTCATAACCAAGGAAAATATAAAAGGCTATGAGTATGCAATACAAACAAATTTTGAGGTGAGGAGAAAACCAAACATATAAAGGGAAACAAAGAACAAGATACTTACCTTTTGGTAAAATGGTGAAGACTCCCTCTTAATCCAATCCCGCTAAGGGATACCTACAATAATTCAAAACTTCTAACAAAGCATATTAAACCTAAGAACTATGGAAATAAAAACATAAAAGAAAATATTGCAAAACTTAAAATAGAAGGATATACAAGGGATAATATCCCAAAGAATCACGAGAACATAGGTCTTTGACTTTGGATTCTTCAGACTTGTTCTTCTTTGGTGGAGCTTCATCTTATACACTTTCATGTTCTCTATCTCTCCTTTGTTCCTTGGATTCTTAAGACATTGACTTTTGTAGTGTCACATCTTATGACAGTTGTAGCACTCAATATTTGATAGATCAATCTTCTTCTTTGGTCTTTTGAACTTCTTGAATGTTACCTTCTTCTTGTGATGAGAAGAATAGGCATTAGAGGTGTTTTTTTCTTCATCCTCCTTCTTCTTGTTTACTAATTTTATTCAGACTTTCTTCTTGACTACATGAATTCCACATTTGTTCAAAGGTTGGAGTATCCTTCCAGCTACTAATTCCTATTGCAAAAGCACTCCAAGATTTTGTTAGACCTAGAAGAGTGGCAATTACAAGTTATTTTTCTGGTACAACTTCATCTATTTCTTGGAGTTCATCTCTTCTTCGAGATATCCTTACAAAATATGATGACACAATATCATCTTTTTTCATCTGTATTGTCCCTAGTTCATTCTTGAGGCTAGATATCTAACAAATTTTCATGATGGTGAATAATTTGGTGAGAGATTCATACATTTCTTGAGAAAAGTGTATGTTGGATATGTATGGGAATAGGTTGTCCTTTACTCCATCTACTATTTAGATTCATGGCCAAGATTTCAGTTTCTCTGAACTTCTCCTTTCCTGCATCATCTATAGATTTCTTCAATTTTCCTTGAACAATATCCAAAACTTTATGCTTAGCGAGAATAAGATTTGTCCTATTTTTCCATACTCTATAGTTGGAGGCTCCTTCTAGCTTGTTTTCAGGCTTCATTGTCATGTCTTATATAATAGACCTTCTTCTTCTTATATGATCCTTATCCTTAATGATCCTCCTTTGTTCCTTCCTTTTTAACACTTCTTTCAATAGATCTTCAAGCTACCTTTTTCTTCCTTCCTCACCTTAGCTCTAATACCATGTTAGAAAATTGAAAAGGAAAAAATATTTTCTTATATTGATAATTGATTGTGATATTCCTTTGTTCTTATTAGATTTGTTTATTTTCTTCTTTTATCTTCTTTTCATCAAGAAATCAACAAATCAAAACATGAAGATTAGGGACACCATATATAGGCACTCAGTCATGGCTAAAACACCTCTATAGGGGAAAGCCCAATATACTCTTCCACTAGTAGATTTAAATAAATATGAGACAATCCAAAACCTCTTAGACCTATACAAAGACCTCCTCCAACCACCAAGTCAGCCCTTCCTTCCTGTAGAAGTCTCCAAGTATCAGCTTCACAGTTGCATCTTTAGTCCAAAATTTCATCCCCTAGCTTCAGATTTTCGACCCCTAGCTTCAAAACTTAAGACCTACAATAGATTTGGAATTTTGGCCCCAACAATAAAGCAAAAGATTTGCATGTGCGAGATATAAAATGCCCAAAAACTCGATTTAGGTCTTCCCAACTAATTTTTTCCTTCTCCAACAATTTCACTCTCTTTTTCTGCTCCTCTTTCTTGTAGATCATAATTCTTGAGTGAGTGTTCCAAATAGGTTGAACTGCCTCTAATTTATAGCCTTCCAGCTGGGTTGAATAGCCCTAATCCAGGCCGACTTATTGAGGATAAGCCCAACTTGGTGTGGAGGTGACAAATGATCTTTTTGACTAAAAAATAATTCTTTTTACATGATACAAAATCCCAAGAAGGGTCTAATGAAAATAAAAATGACTCTATTGACTCAATACAAAGCCTAGAAGCCTTCAATGGAGGCTTTGAACTAGAAATTGTTGACCTAAGCATGAAAACCCATGCTTTGATAAGTCATTTTATTTTATAATAAAAATTCCTTTTTATTTCTTTTGACAATTACATCATGACTCAAGTACAATTCTGAAGACCAACACTAGTTACATTTTTCAACCATATATACTTCAATTTCACCTTAATTTTATATCAATTTTATACAGAAAGATAAAGTAATTGAAAAAAGAAAAGAAAATTACTTTTTAGTATGAGGATATATGCACTTTCTTTACTATTGAAAATATTATTGATATTGCATGATGTGTATTTCAATATATCTCTCATTTACATGTAATATTAAAACATAAATATATTAAGAATGAAAAATATTTTACGATCACCCATAAGTAAAATATTTCAATTTTCATATTAAAATGGGAGGGCAGCTTAAAAGTGGTAGCTTAGTCCTTGCGACTCAAGTTAGAAATTATGCTCTATGAAAAATTGCATAAAAAATTATAATCTGCATTGGTCAATGCTAAATTTATAGAAGTCAATAAGAAAATTGAGATGTGAAGTGGATAAATTAATTGTTTGCTCAAGCACAAGGACTTGCATAAATTTTAGTGGGTAGTAACCACTACTAAACCACACATTTACAATTTCGTGTAATCTAACTAATAGACGAAGTGACTTTTTTAGAGCATTTTTCTTAAAAACTTCTAGTTTAAGTTCTTTAATTTGGGCAATTGGAGCACCCAAGGGTTTTTCAGGGTGTTGAATCCATTTATACATCCAAAAATGTATTTTAAACAACAACAAAAATACAATATTACCTGAAATTGTATGGTAAACATGTTATTTACCTAAGTATGAGCTATTTTCAAGGATTTTAGTTTTTGATGGTTTTCCTACAAAGCTTAAGAATTTAAAATATTTGCACAAATATCTAAAAGTCATACATGAATATTGCAATCACACACACACACACACACACACACACACACACACACATACCTTTTTCTAAGTTTAATTTTGTTCAAAATCTAGTATAAATTTTTAAAAATAATAAATTTAACTTGTTTAATTTGTAAAGATTAACTGCCCAGGGATTTTTCATGTGTTGAATCCATTTTTGTATTCAAAAGTGTATTTTAAACAACAAGAAATCATAATCTCGCTAAAAATTGTGTTGTCAGATTTTGGCCAAAAAACCATTTTGCCTATTAGTTAGGCCACACACACACACACATATAAACATTTTAATGTGCAGAATGTGAATCATACATAAAATATTTCAATGTCAACTACTTATATATATCATATAAGACAAGTGAAAATAGAACATTTCTTATAGTTAAAATATTGTATTATTGTGTTGCTCAAAACCAGCATAGCATAGATCTATCTAACTACAAATGTACCAAGAGCTGAGAGGAATCACATCTCTCAAGGTGCAAACATTTCCTCAAGTTTTGCACTCAATAAGATATTTACATCTTGAGAGATTTTCTCCCTCAGGGGACTTGGTAGATATGGAGTTAGATGGATCTATGTTGATTTTATGATTTTAATCATATAAAATGGTAAATATTCAGAGTCAAATAATAATATATTATATAATTAAAAAATCATAATTTTAAATTTAATTTCTATTTCAAGTTATTATTTGTAAAAGGATTAATGTGTTAGTTATTCCAGTGTAATTACCTTTTTTTTCTAATTTAAGCCATAATTGTTTTTTCTTAAGTCACATTGTTAAGATATTTTTTTTAATTAATTTTAATTTTAAACAATTTTCTAATTTAAACTATCCATTGGTACATGGATTGTAGTGTAATAAATGACTTTTGAATGTACCTTTCCTTAAAAATGACTAATTCATAATATTTTATTATAACTCTTAGGAGATTGGATCCATTTTAGGCCTCAAAATTCCTCTAATGTAATCAAGATTTAGGTGGAAAATTTATAATGGTTAATCAATTTTTGGCCCATTAGTTGTAGAGAAGTCAAGAAGTTCATTGGATCTTTGAATGTAGATAAGTTCATTTGACGTTTGAATGCAAATTTTCACAGTTTTTCATATTGTAGATAGACTTCTGGAGTTGAATTATGTAAGTAGGCCGAAACATTTGACATTGAATGTTCCAAAAAAGTATCAATTGGTTAAAAGAATGATCCAAAACACAAGCTTATATACTCTTTTACTAGTTCCTCGACAATTGAAAAACCATGAGTTGAAAAACATGGATTTTACTTTCGGAATGCCAAAAACATAGAGAGGTAATGATTAAGTTATGGTTGTAATATATCATCTTTATAAAATGTTATACTCTATACCATGTAAGAAGACCATTAATGCTACTCGTGGCAATGTTGTATTACAAGGAGTTTGTGATGTTGCATGCACTACCTAGAAGTGTCACTTTAGATAGAGATACTAGATTCTTCAAATATTTTTGGAGAACTCTTTGGAAGAAAATGGGTTATATAATATAGTTTAGCTCAACACACCATTCATAAATGTATGGTTAAAATGTTAGGGTGGATTTGGTAAACTTCACTCAATTAAGTTACCAATGGTTTTAGGCTTCGGGTTTATGGGCATCAATGGTTTTTCCCATGGTATTCATCTCTGATGTAGCCTATTTAAAGGCTAGAAATATTAATGTTAATTTGTCTCGGTGGCCACTAGGAACGAACAACGATGTATTTAGACACCACCATCTCTCTCAGTGCTTTGTGCTCCTTATAATTTTGAGAGAAGTGAGAAAACCTCAAATCAAGGTATGGATTGAGCATGGAAAGAAGTCGAGAGAGTGGTAGGATGGATAAAAATAATGGAGATGGAATAAAGAGTGCTAAAGGAGCTAGTGTGTGATGAGTGAACACCCAAAGGATTTTTTGGTACAAGGAACTTACCTAGAAAGTTGTAAAACCTGATGTTCAGGTAGACATGTGGCACGGGAGCATGTATAGTTGTAAGGGATTAAGAGCTTTCTTAGGCTTACATGTAGTGTAATGGTGCATGGAGTCATCAAGTTGTGGAATGGACCACACAGAGAGATACTAGGGTAGCAGGATTACCGATATCCTAGCTTGAGGGAGGAAATGTGAAAATTTAGATGAGATGGTTGATGAACCATGTACGTTAAAAGGTGTCCTAGATAACTGGTGGATACAACAACTAGTCACCCATGTAATCTGGTAGATGGAAACTTTTTTATATGGAATTCAAAAAATGAATGGGACTAGATCAATCTCCCATAGTCAAGTTTAAGGGTGGATCTGGTAAATGCGACTTGGTCAAGTTACCCATTTTTTTATGCTCTAGGTTTATAGGCATCCATGGTTATGCCCATGGTATTCATCTATGATGTAGCCTATTTAAAGGCTGGAAATATCAATGTTAATTTGTCTCGGTGTCCATTGGGAATGAACAACAATGTCTTTAGACACCACCATCTCTCTCGGTGCTCTATGATTCTTACACAAATAGAGGTGGTTAACCACAGTTTTAGTATGTTTTCAAGACATTTAGTTGGAGGAAGACTAGCCTATAAATGAGATTTTACTTTACTTTAAGTTGAATTTACTTATAATAGTTCAATGAATAGATCCATTGGTAGGTATTTATTTCATATGGTTTATGGTAGGTCTTCAAAAGGCATTATAGTCATGGTCAAACTGGTACTAAACAAAGAATAAAAATAACAATGATGCTAATGGTATTACAAAGTATAAAGGAAATTCTTGAATAGGCTACAATGAAGCTACAATAGAGTAACAACAACTACAAGAAGGAAAATTTAAGAAAAACACTAATTTTGTTTTAAGATGTAGATATGGTGATGGCACACATAAGGAACACAGAAGTAACAAAAAATTCCGCAAGGGACATATAATGAACTGAGGTACAATAGATTAGTTTTGGTAAGATGTTGATTAAGCTCTTTGATAATTCTTACAAGCTAAAAATTTTAGAAACTTTTGATATTTCTCCTATATATTTAATATTGCAAACTTGTACGAAATTCATGAAGGGATAGAGGATGATAAGTAAAAATAGTTGTATAGTGAAAGGAAAAAACACAAGTTAAACTCATTGAACAAGTTGAGGTGATATTTGTAGAGAGGGTTGGTAGAAAAACCCAAGGTAGAGAGGATCTTAAATCTTTCGTTAAATGGAAGAACATAAAACTCCAGGAAGCATAGGGGATTTCAAAGTGAAGTTGGATCATCTTCATCAACCTTCTTAATCCCAGTAGTTTGTGTTTTGACCCATAGAAGTACGATGTTGATGCTTTTCTAACCAAGAGTGTTTGGTGCAAATGGATCTTTGAATTTTAGTAGTCAACATCACCTAAAAAGATATTGTTTTCCCCTTTCATTTAATCTTTGAGTTAGTTTGTTTGGCATGCCAAAATAAAAAGGTTATTAGTTAAGTTGTTATGAAGACTAAATGTCATAGTTACAAATTCTATAGCTAAAGATGAATTATTTTGTTGTAGAATTCTACTAATAAATACATGGACCTAAAACTATTATTGTGAAAGCAATATTTGATCATTGAAACCTCATACTATGGATTTGGTGGAATCATTCTTGACTATGGCATTCCCAAGATAATGTTGTGGAAATGTGGGTTGGTGGGGCTGGCTTTTTTTCCATGATAATGGTGTCTAGGATAGAATCTTAAATCATTGACTCTACCAAACCAGGTGCCACAACAAGTCTACTTTGCACAGTGGAATATAAACAACAATAAATCTACTAGTGAACAAAATATACATAACTTTTTACACAAATATGTACAATAACCCAATCTTTGTTATATTAATCCAACTTAGGGCTCCCATACAAGGGATAATGGCCCTCAAATATCCATTAGTAAAAGAATACAAAATATAAGATATTCTAATGATCTTGCTGATGTAGTGCATCATCATAGTTGCTTTGTCATATCGTGTACACTATGGATCCTTCGCTTTTGTAACACATGCCTCTATCAATGCACCAACTCCTTTAGGCAACTCAACTCAGTCTCCACAATATTCCCTCTAGTTTATCATAATTCCATCTATCATCAACACATATGGTCTTTACTCGCACTAGTTTCTCCTTTATCCTTCAAGGCTACAACTCTTTGAGGCTTCTTCCCATTTCTACTTCTTAGTTCTTTTGGGACTTTTCTTCCCATTATATTCTTCCTGCGCTACTCCATTGAAGAATAACATAGGGAAATAACATTTCCACCTATCACCATCAAATTTCACTTCTCAAATGATGAACATGGGCTACAAAAATCTACTCCTCTGGTTGGAAAAGCCTTGAGCTACAAAATCTTCCACTCCTAACAACCCTTATTCCATCGATGTACTACACTTGGGCTCCAAATTGGACACTTTCACACTTCCCTCCAATAGTCCTCTAATTCCCAACACCAAGCAACCAAATTTCCTTCCTAGGACCTCATCCACCTAGAAACAATTTCAACATAAAATCAACAACAACATACCTCAAATTTGGTGTCACTCTGTTGTAGGTTAGGCTAATTGGTTAAGGCATGATAACAACCCACCCTCTTTTTCACCTCCAAATAGCCTCCTACAACTACGACATAGCTTCATTCCCTTGGTTTTTTACCTTGTTGAGTTGTAGGGCTAAATTCCAGCTCTCACCCAATAACCCTATTTTTAAGGCTCGGCCTCTTTGTCCATACACTTGTACAATTTGCTACCCAAAATGACAATGAAATATGCCACAAACAATTCCCAAACTAGCCCAGATTTTCTCCTTGAAACCTCAACCTACTCCTACTCAGACCCTGAAAAACACATGATTAGACCTAAAACTCACCTCTTTTCCAACTTCGGCCTCCTTTCTTGAGTTGTAGCTAGCTCGGGTTTATGATTTTCTATTAAATATTGGACTTGGGATGTGCCAAATGTCTCCCATAACTCACCTTATATTTATACAAAACATAAGGGCTCCATGTGGTGTCATCCAACTATCATGTGATACACAAAATCATCAAGTCGACCTAACTTTTGTGTCACAAAAACCCACCAACAACTTCAAAAAATAATATCTCACGATAGAAAACTCGGATTTGAGTGATTTTCGTTACTCCCAGTTGCTTTCAAGCTCCTTTACCAACTCAAATCATCACATGTAAAAAACACCTCACGGATTCAAACCCACACACTTGAGTGCAAAGCCCACATCTTGGGTTCTAGTCCCACAAAGTGTTTTTGTGGTGCTCCAACCTCCAAACCCTAAACCCTAGGGCTTGGGGTACCTCCCAAGCTAACAAAAATCAACACTCCCTCTTAGTGAGGGAGGTACTTCGAAGACTAGGAAGTAACCCATTATCATCACTATCACTAATTGCAACACTCACCCAACTCTTGGTGCCCATAACCACTGCAATCCCTATAGCATGGACTACACCTCTCTCGGAAGTGTCGTTATCACTAAAAGCCTCCTGTGTCTTCTTCTTTTCCTAAAATGTCTTCCACTCTCTCCATAATTTCTTCATGGTATTCGTAGAAGCACCCTTACTCCCCACTGACCATGGGCTCTTCTTGGGCTGCAAAGTCTCCCTCTGACCTTATAAACTCCCTATAGAACTCAATTCCCTCTAAGCCTTTAGAACCTTGACCTTCTTCTCTAGAACATGTACCTTCTCCTCTGAGGCCTGCACCTGCACCTGGTCTACCTTCTTCATCTTCTTCTCATGATCTATAGGCTTTCCCATCAACCTATATAGAACACTCTCTCTAACTCCAATCACGAAACCTCCGGAGCTAGAGCCTCTCAGCCTGAGTCTTTCCTTCCCATCCTGAAAAAGACCTCAAACCCCTTCTGCTTGATCACTGAGATAGAAATCACACTATATTTGAGTCAAAGTATAAATAGTACATCCTAAACTCACATCACATATCCTGACTCCATCTTGAATGACACAACTCTTGATCCTTTGATCTCTTTCTGACTGTTGTCGCCCAACACCATGTGCAACTTTGAGTCCCATTCAGCTAGATTCTCGAATACCTTTTGTGACCCTGTCATATGCTTCAACGCTCCACTGTCCATGTACCATGCAAACTTGTCGATGGTACCCTTTGAAAAATGAGAGATCAAGGAAAATTCCTCTTTATCCAACCTCTTGGAGAGATCATCTATCTTGGAAATATTGGTAACACCTACGACTTGCTTCCCTTTCTTCTTCTCGTCATCTCCCTTCTTCTTCATCAGACATCTTGTCAAAAATTGACACATCTCACCACAGTTGAAACACTTCATCTTACTCAAGTCCTTTTGTTTGCCCTTCATTCTCACTGCAAGTGTCACATCATCATTTGAAGTATGCTTCTTGAGATAGATCCTCGTCCTGCAACTCTTCCTAAGTGAAGTAATCCCATAGCCTATTCCAGTCTCGAAGTTGTCCCTGGAAATGGTCTCCTTGATGAATGGCTTCCACTCTGGAGTAAAGCCCTTCAAGGCTATCCTTACCATCCCAGGGTCTGAAATGGTCACACCAAAGATGGCAAGATCATCTTTGGCTTGAGACAATCATGTCAGCTACAAAGTTACTCCTTCACTATGTATCATCTTGGTGGACTTCAACTTATCCTCCAATACCAACACCAGGTTCTCATTCTTATTCTATAGAAAATTATAAATAGCTACCCACATCTCATGTGTAGTGTTCTTCCAGGAAAAATGAGCTATTCAGGAGTCCTTCACACCATATAGGATGATCAACTTCGCGCTTGTATCCAACTCCTCGTACACTTCCAACTCCTTAGGGTACGTTGCCTTGTTGATTTCTTTCTCGGTGAATTCCGACATCTTGATGACTTGCAAGACCAACTTGATTCTTTCCTTCTAGGGACTATAGTTGGGGAACCCTTCCAACCTATCCATATATCAGAGACTAACCTACCCTTCACCAACAATGTGACCAACTCCCTCATAGGTTTTACTTCGTTGTGCACACTCTAATTCACTGGCCCTTCAAAGTAGCTCTATTACCATGTTGTTTTTCCATCATACTGGTGGCTAGGATAGAATCTTAAATCACTAACGCTATGAAACCAGGTATCACAACAAGTCTACTTTGCACAATAGAATATAAACAATAATAAAACTACTAGTTGCACAACATATACAAAACTTTTTACACAAAAATTTATAATAACCCAATATTTGTTATATTAATGTAGCTAAATAATACAACAATGTAGGGCTCCCATACCAAGGATAATTTCCCTCAAATATCCACTAGTACAAGAATACAAAATACAAGATAATCTGGTGATCTAGTTGATGTAGTACACCATCACAATTGCTTTGCCATATCTTGTAAATTATGGGTCCTTTGCTTTGGTTTTGTAGCACTTGCCTCTATTAATGCACCAACTCCTTTAAGCCACTAAACTCAATCTCCACAATCTTCCCTCTAGATAATCATAAGTCCATCTATCATCAACACATAGGGTCTTCACACTCACTGGCTACTCCTTCGTCCTTCAAGGCTACAACGTTTTGAGTCTTCTACCCACTACTCCTGCCCAACTCTTTTGGGACTTGTCCTCCCAATATAGTTTTCCTATGTTTCTCCAATGAAGACTAGCATAGGGCACAATGGCTACCACCTATCAGCATCAAATGTTGCTTCTCCAATGATGAATAGGGGCTACAATAATCTTCTCTTCTGGCTGGTCAAACCTTGAGCTAAAACAACTGCCACTCCTAGCAGCCATTAGTCCATCAAGGCGTTACACTTATGGCTCCAACCTGGTCACTTTAACGCTGCCCTCTAGTAGTCCTCAAATTCCTAATACCAAACAACCAAATTTATTCCCTAGGACCTCATTCACCTAGCAAAAATTTTAACATAAAATCAATGACAACAGAACTCAAATATGGTGTCACTTTGTTGTAGGTTGGGATGATTGGTTAGGGCATGATAATAGTCCACATCAACCCTCTTTTTCACCTCCAAATAGCCTCCTACAACTATGGCATAGCTTCCTTCCCTTGTTAATGTACGTTGCTAAGTTTTGGGGCTAAATTCTTGCCCTTGTTCTCACCCAACGTCCCTTTGTTCGGGGCTCGGCCTCCCTATCCATACACCTATACAATTATCTACCACAAACAACAATGAAATATGCCATAAACAATCCCAAACTAGCCCATATTTTCTCCTTGAGGCCTCGACCTGTCTCTGCTCCTACATGGGCCCTGGAAAACACAAGATTGAACCCAAAACTCGCCTCTTTTCCAAATTCATCCTCCTTTCTTGAGCTGCGGCTACCTCAGGTTGATGATTTGCTATGAAATGTTGCACTTGGGATGTGCCAAATGCCTCCCATAACTCACCTTATATTTATACAAAACATAAGGGCTACATGTGGTGTCAACCAACTGTCATGTGACACACAAAATCTCCAAGCCGACTTGACTTTTGTGTCACAAAAACCCACCAGCAACTTTAAAAATTAATATCTCATGATAGACAACTCAGATTTGAGTATTTTCATCGCTAGCGGTTGCTCTTGAGATCCTCTATCAACTCAAATAACCACATGTCCAAAAATCCTCATGGATTCACACCCACACAGTCAAGTACAAATCCCACCATGGAAAATTTTAGGGGCTAATGTTCGCCCAGTGGGCTAATTTTCCATGATTTTTCCACAAAAAAGATTCGCCAATTTCCAATTTTATAAAAGACGATTCGCCCAAATTTTAGAATATAAAACTAATTTACCTTAAAAATCGCCAACATTATATAGAGACTATATATAAAATAATTATAAATTTGATTAATTTTACAAATATATCAATAAACATTTATAATTTGCATATTAGGGATTAGTGAGATTCGCCAATGTTTTAAACTTCAAGAAAATTTTCCATCCTTAAAATTTTCCTTGAATCCCACATCTTGGGTTTCAAGCCCACAAAGTGCCTTTTGTGGCTCTTGTGGTTTAAGGTGTTTAAGTTGGTTAGCTTGGTTGTGTTGGCCAAGTTAATGAACACATATCTTAATCCTAGTTTTCTTAGTGAAAGGTTTCTTGGATAATGCATGTGTTTGTTTAGATTTATGGGATGGATTTGTGTTTCTTGTGCCTCTCTTGTGGTGTTTGGTTTTGAATATGGTATTAGATCCAAGGTAGGTTTTCTAGACTCTATGGTGAGAGTGATATATGGTACTAGGTAACTGTGGGCATTCGTATAGGCATTGATGTGGTTGAAAGATCAAATGGTTTGGATATAGTGAGACATTAGAGGAGATGCAGATTGGTGCTTTTGTTGGTTGCTCCAAGAGTGGTTAGTGTGTTGGTTATTATGGGAATGTGAGAAAGGTAGTGACATCAAACTTGCATGCATTATTTTGAGAACTAATCCATGAAATAATTCAATCTTGAGGAAGAGGTTATGTGAGCGCATTGTTCATGGTGGAAATCCATAATGTGTATGGCTTATATGAACCTACCATAAGATCTAATGGCTAAAATTAGGGGAATTTTGAGGTCTAAAATGGGCCTCCTAAGAAAAATGTAGAACCAAAATAAACTTCATAAGAACCAATGGGATTCAAGATGATGATGTCAACCATGGGGGATGATTCACCATTTTTGGAGTTAAAAAGTAAAAATATTAAAAAATAATAAAATAATAAAATAATTTTTCAACTTGTATTTTCAACTTATCTCCCTAAGGTTTTACTCAAATTTCGAGCAGGAGTACTCGTTGGATGCGAATTTAACTCCTCATTCAAGGAGTACCCATGTTGTTTACTTTTGATTGTCCTTGCTACACGAAAAATGAAAAAACGTGATTGCAATAACGTTTTTTCATGTATTTCTCATTTTTCATGTAGGAGGGTCCATCGAAAGTATGAAACATGGGTACTCCTTGGATGAGGAATCAAATTTTGCATCCAATGAGTGTTTCCTCTCAAAATTTGAGTAAACCCATAGAGAGATAAGTTTAAAATACGAGTTGAAAAAATAGTTTTTTCTTTTTTCCCTCTAAAATTTGATGATTTAATCTAATTTTATTTTATTATTTCCACTATTATTTTATAATTTCCTTAGGAGACCCATTTTAGACCTCAAAATTCCCCTAATGAATATGAGTGGAGAAGAAGGAATATTGGAAGCTATGTAAAGGAAAACAAGATAAAAATTGGGAGTTTGTAGCTACATGAAGAAATTCAAACATAAGGACAATCCATTCTTTGAAAATATCTCAGGTGCTTGATTAGAGAAAGAAGTTGTCTAGCTCAAAATTCTGAGTACCATGATGGTAATTATATTCCATGCTTAGACCTCTCCAGTGAAATATAAAGCTTTATTGAATGTGAAATATGGGTAATATCTATTGTTGTTATTTTGGATTTTCTTTATGGTGGATGGTTGTAGCTTTCATATGGAAACAATATTTTTGTGGAAATCATTATTGATACTAGTTCCTACATGCAAGAAAATTATAGTGAAAATCCACCTATGTTATAAATTATGTGAGAACCCAAACCATGGAGAAGTGCAATAAGAAATAACAATGAGAGTTGACCTACTAGAAGAGAGCCTATAATATAGATTGAGAAGAAGAACCTAACTTAGTGTTTCTACAAATTTATAGCGTGTGAGATATGTGTGTATCCATGAAGGTGCTACCATCGTTTACTTGCTAATTTTATCAGGTGTGTTGGGCATGTTTGTTGAATTTGTTGTTGTGTGAAATCATGTATGATGGCTCCATTGAGATAGTTTTCCTTCTAAAAATTCATGTTCATAGAGTTGGTATGTTATGTAAAGCATCATACATGTGTAGGGACATGTTGTGGAAGTGCATGCTCGAGTTGGTGGTTTCAAATTGAAGATTAGATTGAAAGTGTATAATATCTGGTTGAAGTATGCGTATGTCTTATGTCTCATTTATGACCTGGAAGGAAAGGGTAATGGTACATACATATATATTTTGTTCATTGTAGCAGAAGTATTTCAGCTGTTAAGAATGGTGTTGTTTGATACTTGGACCATTTTGTAAGAGGAGGATGAAACATTACTACTACTGGTGTGGTTTTGATAATAATTTGTTTGGCTATTATAGCTATTGGATTTGATTTGGTGGAGATGTTCAAACTATAGTTTGTCATCACAACCTTGAGGCCATTAAGAATCATTATGATGGTGGTAAGAAAAAGTGTATACCATTTACATTGCTCAAAATAAGTGAGCGGCAAAAATATGTATTCCTCTAGGTAGTGATGGAATAATTCTCTTACATTTACATTAATGAAATAGTGATGTGATAATCAAAATTGGTGGATGTTTCTAGCATCTATATGCTTTAGCATTTAGTGGTAGATAATTTTTTTTGAATTGGTATTGATTACATGTAGGTGAGCATATGACTATAAGATAAGATCTTGTTAAGTATGTGTAATCTTGGTTTTTAATGCATAAGATTTAGATTTAAACCTGGGTGATAGAATTTAGAAGCTATGTTACAATTTATATACTTAGACAAAAATATTTGCGAAAATAGGTTTTTATACTAACTCAAGTTTAAATATAAAATTAATATTAACTTGTTAAAAAACAAATAAATTATTTGAATATTAGATTTAGCATTTGGTAGTTTACAAACGCATTTTACTAGCCTATAATATTTTAGATAATGAAAATCTGTCTGAAACTTGATTTATTACCATGTAAAGTTCATGCCGCGATCTTTGTACGAGAACCAGCTGGTAGGTTTCCGCTGGGACAGAGAAATTTCTTCCGGCTGTCAACAGTCAAAATAGGCTCTGGGCTTCATACCTGCAATTTGACGTTCTACAGAACGTGACGGTGAAAGAAAAATTGAAATGTCAAAAGTTACGGGTAAAAAAAATACGTTGAAACTGTAAATTTGACATCTAAGGTTTTAAGTGGTCCATTATAAATTCTAATGAATAGCAGAGAGAATTCAAATAAAGACTGTACACTAATTTTTTGTTATCATTTCTGGGTCCATTTGCTGGAAATGGCATTCTCATATGGGCACAAAAAGAATATGAAAAGAGATGGGAGTACTGTCATCCTTTAGTTGCACATCCGTCTTGAATGTATTCCTTATTATTCCCATCAAAATAAGAGTTTATTGTATAGGTGTGAAATACAAAATTATAAATAATTACGCTTAATATATTATAAATATGTGAAATAAAAAATTATAAATAACTCAACATATTTTAAATGATATATAGGGGAGAGCCGTAGGGACCAATATTAGTTATAGTATTGGTCCCACAACCATAAAAAAATATTCATAAATCATCAAAAATTTGTACATAAATACTTTATATTAAGTTATATAAGTTATATAATTTAGTCCAAAATGGGCCCACATATTGATTGGGCCAACAAGTGTCAAATACCAAACTTTAACATCACATATTGACAAGACATAATGTCCCAAATATCTCCAGCTCTGAATTACTAAATAAGGCAAAATGCACTACAAAACATTCCATTGAATTCTATTCAGGAGTACACCTATCCCATCAAACAGTCACCTACAGATTTCCATTGGAGCAACACATCCCATTGCTCAGTAATACCTGCACAAGAATAGGTGAAATGTGTGTCAACCATATGTACATGTGTATTTAACCATTCAACCTATTAAAGACAATAAATGACAACATTCCATTCAGGATTAAAGACAATAAATGACAACATTCAATACTCAACACACAATTCTCAACATTCTCAATAAATGTCACCAACACACCAGACTTTTCAATTCAGGGATTAAAAACAGGAAAACACATGGATCAGCCTTCAAAGATTATCAACCATTTGATCATGTACAAATCAATCTAGGCCACACATTTGAATTTGGTAGATGGCAATCTATGCCAAACTTCCCTACCAATTAAATTCTATATGAAAAAACTATAAAACATCAACTCTTACTCATTTTCATTTCAGACATTCATTCTACTCATCAGCGATTGGAGATATGCAATCAAAGTGTTCAAACACTGTTACATTCATTCTATTCAGAGGTTTTAAAAGTTGTTGGAAACATACAAACTGAGTGTGTGCACAGTGTTACATTCACTCTATTCATCAGTTGCTGGAGACATACAGGTATGTTTTTGTTGAATAATGTTACCATTTTTGTTGAATAATGAATAATGTTATTTTTGTTGAGAAACAAAGGTAAATTAAAGCCATTACAGCCAATTTCATTACTGATTTAGAAACCAATTTCATTGCCACTATAACCTCAAATCTGACCCTGCAATTCAATATCGGACTACTATAATAGCAAAGAGTATCCTTTCAAAGAGGAAAGACAAATAGCCTCAGGTACTAAAGCCATTACAACCAATTTCATTATTGATTTACTAAATCCATTACAACATACATCAAATTTGACCCTGCAACTCAATATCAGACTACTATAATAGAAAATAGAGTTATTGTGCCAAGTCGTTAGCACCCCTCCATGAAAGAATGATCTTTCAAATCTAACGCGCATGTAATTCTCAGTAATATCTGAAATACTGCCAAAAATACACTTATTGTCTCACACAAAGTTTACCTTCATGTGTGGGTCTCCACTACGATTTCTATTAGAAATAAAACATAAAAGAGACTTGGAAAACTCAAGAACCCAACATGGTACAAGGTAAAACGCCTGAGAAATGGATATATTTTAAATGCTCAACAATGGTACAAGGTAAAATGCTTGAGCAATGGATATATTTTAAATGTTCAACAATGACCTTTAGATGTGGTAAATGAATCACTAAAATTGTGTTGATAGATCATGATCAAGCCAACTTCAATTCTGTATGTAACCCCTTTGAAGGCTACATCATCATCAACTGGTCCAAAGGTGTAGTGCTCTCTCTCCACACAAAGTGTGAATGTGCTAAGAAAACCATCATTGAGCTATGGATGCACACATGACTTCAGGAGCTCACATACAAAGGTCCAAACCAAGTCAAGTCATGTCAAAAGATAGCCAAATCAACATAATAGTGTCTCTCATTGAGTTAATAGAAGCTTCTTTTGCATTGGAAAGCAAGGCTCTGGTTTCTTGCAAATTAGAAATCACTTTGCACCAAATGTTGCAGTTGGTTGTGTGATTCATTTACAAGTTATTACTAGTTTGTCTTTGTTGCACTCAATAACATTGTATTTTCTTATTTGGGGTAGCTAGTTATTACTAGACACTTATAGTTTTTTAAAATCAGAATTCGGTGGTCACTTTGTTGTAGCGATGCCAAAAGTTTCTATTGCAGATCGTACAAGGACCAGGAGGAGGCGAGGAGCGAGGGGGGCCCAACTGCAGTCCACTTCATCAGATGGGGATGGGGGGGGGGGGGGGTGCGGTGGGGTGATGTTAATGCTCACAATGCACCCAATAGTGTCGTTGAAAAGGGCACTGTGGATGCAGATCATGCTATCCCACCATCAACCATGGAGACGCCTTCAACCACAATGCAGGGTGTAAGTTCAACAAAGAAAATCAGTGCCATCATAGGCCGGACAAAGAAAGACATGTCGGCTGCAATTGATGACATCGAGTTTAATGGGTATTCAATCCGTGCCTCTGCAAAAAAACATGGTATTGCGTCCTCTAACATACATTATTGGGTAAATGGGTTAACTAATATGAAGCGTAGAGGGCCTATCACAATTATGACTGAATAGGAGGAGACCGAGGTGGTTGAGTGGTGTAAGGAGATGGCCCAATTGGGACATGGGTTAGAGATTATACAACTAAAATCCACAGTAGCTCAAATCTGTCAGGGGAGGCCAAACCCCTTCAAAGATGGGTTTCCTAGTAAATCATGGTGGAGTGGATTTTAAAAAAGGCATCTAGACCTTGTGCTACATACAGTTGAGGGCCTTGATAGAGACAGGGCTTTAAATCTACACCCTGCAATTGTGTCCAAGTTCTATAACACTCTTTCTGTTGCATATGAGCAACACTCATATGCCCCAGACCATATATGGAACTGTGATGAAACCGGCTTACAGGCAGGAAGGTATTGTCGTATGCGGGTAATTGCCAAAAGAGAGAGTAGAAATGTGCCTAGGATTTTGCCTAAGAGTAGGAAGTGGATCAATATACTTTCTTGTGCCAATGCAATTGGTTCTTCAATCCCAGGATTTTACCTATTCAAAGGTAAAACACAACAAAAAAACTATATACAGAATTGTGAAATAGGTGTGTGCATGGCAGCACATCCCCATGCATGGATGACAAAGGAACTATTCCTAAATTGGCTTTGTCATTTTGTTGCATCTGTACCAGGTGGTGTCTCGCTTGAAAGCATACACTTACTGATTTTAGATGGCCATGGAAGCCACATGGCTTTGCGCAAAATTGAGGAGGCCAATAATTTTGGCATTGACCTGTTAACATTACCAGCTCATACCACTCACAGATTGCAACCCCTTGATGTCAATGTCTTTGGGCCTTTCAAGAATTATTTCAGTATCGAGTGAGCTTCGTGGATGGCAAAGAATCCAGGGGTGGAAGTAAAGAGGTTTGTGCTAGCTAAGCTTGCAAGTAAAGCATTAAAAGGGGTTCTCACACCTTCTAATATCAAGGCTGGATTTAGGAGGACTGGTATATGGCCACTTAACGTTGATGCTCTCATGCATGATACTTGTTGTAGCCAAGAATTTTATGTGGAAGGTCAAGAAGCAAAGAACTTACAAGACCATGTTGATGCCCAAGAAGATATTGTTGCTACTGAAGGTATAATGTCCCTTTATGAAGGGCACTTATGTGGTGATGATGATGAACAAGTGAATGAGACACAGTTTAGTCATGAACCAACTGTCAATGTCATGGAGGCTGTCACACCTACTGAACCACATGCCAATTCTGCATGTGATATTCCATATGAGGCAATTGATGAAGCGAATGAAAATGCAAACTTGATTTCAAATGATAATGCAACAAGATTAAACAATGAACAATTGAGCATGCCAACCCAGGTAAGCCTACCTTCATGGTTGGAAAAGGCCATGATGAATATCAACCCACATAATGTGTCTACCACCAATGAGGAAAGCATGGACATGCCTTCACAACCATCAGAGTTGAACACCGAACTTGTTCATTATTTTGTGGACAATGGTTCACTAGAAGAGGAGCCTGTTCAACATGAGGTACCTGAAGAGGATAATGGGGGCCAATCAGCTATACCAGAGGCTGAAAGCTAAGTGTTAGATCCTAGGGAGCAAGGGGCAAATCCCAGATTACTTGGTGCATTCCTAAAGCTACCAGTAGAGAGAGTGAAGGCCTCATCAAGGCACTCAATTGCAGATTGTCTTCGTTTGGGGAGGAGTTCATAGTTGCTCACATCTGAAGATTATATGAATTTATTGTTTGAGTCTGAACATAAAAAAAAAAAAAAAAATGAAATTCAGGAAACTAAAAAGAGAAAGGAGTTGGCCAAGGACAAGAGAGCTGCAAGGATTGCAGCAGCAGAAGCTCGAACAAAGGAAAGGATGGAAAGACAAAAAGCAAGGGAAGATAAGGAACATCAAAAACAATTGGCAAGGCAAGAGAGGGAGGTAAGAAAGGTTCAAGAAGTGTTGGAAAGAGGAGGAGGGGTGACAAGCACGGAAGTCTATGGTCCAAGCTAGTTTGAGGCAAATAGGATGATGTCCAATACGCTGGACCACATTGCAGAGCACACACCATCATACCAAGAGCTAATTAACATCCAAGTCCCCCACTATCAGCCAGGTGTTCTGCCCACCTCATATACCCCTACCAGTGTAGGTTTAAATCCAAACTGTGTTTATATGACACCTGCACCCAGTGCTGGAGTTAGTAACACAAGTGGACACTTGGGTTACTCAGTCCCTCCATGGATACAAGGAGAAAATTGGAGTCAAGGATATGGTAACATTCAGGCACATCCTAATCAACCAATCTTGGGTAGTCCACCATACTTGGGTTAGGTGGGAGACTCAACAATTTTGGGAATTGCAACGAATGGAGGTCATCAAGCATAGGGGTGGCATGAATTAATTTTTGTAATCGCTATTGCAATGTGAATTTTGTAATGACACCTGTCCCGTGCATGCAATGACGTGTTGCCCACCTATTAAAACTGGTTCGGCAGGTATTTGGTGGGGTTTAGGGTTTCATTCAGTGATTACGTTGCAGGTAGTTCATTCCAACGTTCATTCTATTTGGGACCTGTTCATTTCTTTTTGGGACCTATTCATTCCAATGTGAATTTTGTAAGGATGCAATATGTTGATTGGTTTCATAGTAGAAGCTAAACTATAAACTAAATTGAATTTGAATTGGAATTATGATATGGAATTATGATGATCCATGCAGTTAAATTGAATTTGAATTGGAATTATGATCTAGAATTATGGTGATCCATGCAGTTAAATTGAATTTGAATTGGAATTATGATCTGGAAGGATGATGATCTGGAATTAGGGCTCCAATACATATTATACGTAATCCTTGTTTGATCATGCTCTTCACACTTCTAAAAATAAATTCAATTAATCAAAAACCATAACCACATTTTACCTTAAAGATGAGTGATTTTAATTGTTAATCTATGGGCTACCACTAGAATATAACAACCTAGATTTGGGAATTCAAATTGTTAAACCAACTTTTCTATATCCTGAATGTAGTACATGTATTCAAGGCTTGTAAAAATCATTTCAAACTCCCACAGTGAAAAAATTAAAATGTCTCATGATTGGACATGATTCTAATTAGCTACCACTCGATGCCTACAAAAACACAACAACACAATTAAAAATGCTACAATAATAGATTCCAAGTAATCAACATATTAAGTATAGTAACAAAACCAACCATGTTAGGTGTGGATTCTTGAAATGTTTGTAATTGAAAAATTTGTAAGGCTTGGATTGTTTTGCAAAAGCAAAGAATGAATTTTCAATGCAAAATCACAAAAAGAAAAACATCGAAGTACAAGGCTTTGCTTCCTTTTCCCAACCATGTTAGAAGAGCCAAGATTTATTGTGGGCTTCTTAAGACTAAAGAAGTAACCAATATGTGAAGAAGAGTCAACTGCTATTATTCATCTACGAACATAGATCTACAAAATTAACAGTCTTAAACAAATATTCAGATAAAAGTAGGTGAATGATAATTAAGTACTAATAGTGTTATTGATAGATATGTAGCCTTGTGTTATGATGGTAAATAAGATGAGAAGTTTTTTTTTCGGTCTTAAGTGTTGTGGCAAGAGTTGTAGATTACCTTGGCTGAACTATATTCACCCCAATATTAAACATACAAAATTTCCCCATAGGCCATGGGGGAGATAATTGGCTTCTTGCAGGTGACCCTATTCTCTCTTTGTTAAATATTAAGAATCATTATTAAAACTAATGAGGGCATCATGAAAAACCCATTCTATAGTTTGTACATTATGGCTCCTATATCTTCAATCATTGTGCCATAAATCAAGTGCATTTCCTTGAGTAAGGCAATGATTAGAGGGAGAAATTTTCCTGTACAAAAGGACAAAAAAGATCAAGAACTCAAATGTCATTACTCTCCCCATATTTCACAAAAAAAAACCAATGGAAACAGTTGTAGAACTTACCAGTTCAACATTTACTGAAAAGGGATGTATCATTTATAGTTGGAGGTTGTTCATGATTAATAGGGTCATAAATATAATTCAATCAATATTCTTAACATTATCTTTCTAATTGTATTTACGTATATAATAATTCTAGATGGTAAGTCAATTATTAAGTGTTCAAACATGATTCTTATGTTTAGGTGAAGCTTTCATTGT
The DNA here is from genome assembly GCA_031772625.1 of Pinus tabuliformis. Classification (NCBI taxonomy): domain Eukaryota; kingdom Viridiplantae; phylum Streptophyta; class Pinopsida; order Pinales; family Pinaceae; genus Pinus; species Pinus tabuliformis. The sequence continues at coordinate 1,164,464,906 of CM062818.1, forward strand.
GCAGCCTCTGTACCTCAACTTCCTCCACACATTGAATATAAAAATGAAACAAAACCTTGTTCTAGTTTATCACCTCTAACCTACACATGGTATTTTAATTCTTTAGGGCATATTTTCCAAACTCAAGACCTACAAGAGTAGGAAAATACCATCAAACAGTGAATTCGAAATTTCTAGCCATAAGCTTTGTCACCTTTTCCTTGTCAGGACCTTTCAGGGATTGAAACTAGGGAAGCTCCACATTCATATGTGTATAAATATATAGTAGTGAACAAGTTCAACAACACCAACATCCCATGCATTTCCACTATCTATGACAACATATAAAATTCCTAGTGATAATTATAGAAGAAGTAAATCCCCAACATGTATGAGAAAAAATAGGCTTCCATGTACCTTACTTAGTATCCTTTCACTTGCACAGAGCCACAAACTCATGAAATTTTTGCAAAAAACACATTAGATTTTTCGTTGAGTGCAAAGATTCGAGATAAGAATATGATACAATATATAAATCGCACACATGATTAGACCAATAATTTATCAGATCCGCCTCAAGGGTGGTATACATTGTACTACAGCTAAAAACTTATCACTTTGGTAAGGGTCGATACTACCTCAAATACAATCTCAATTCAATTTATACACCCCTTCCACATTCCCAAAGATTTCTTCCAAATGCTTGAAACTTCCCATGCATATAAAGAGGCAGTCTATTATATGCATAGACAAAAACTTCAGGGAATATTGTCCCATAACAACAGTTCTCACTCCGCCCTTTCCAGTCAATCCTATGCTCTCAGTATACTTGCGAATTCACCCATAAATATGAACATCACATACCTAGAAGAGAAGCACAACCCCAAAAATGAAAACACCTTTTTTCCATCCATGACAAAAAATGGGACATTCCCAAAACCACCAAATCACACAAGAATTAACATATACTATCCTAAATTTATCACAAGAGGCTCTGAATAATATCACATCTTAACATTAATTTTAAAGAAAATTACTCTCCAATATTGGAATTTTATATACAAAATTAATTCAGAAATTGGAAAGATGACAGGACTTATACCTAATATTTACAGCTGAAAACAAACAGCTAAAAATTTAAGCATTTTTTAGTAAATTTTGCATAAACCCTAGCCAACTGAATGAGCATAGCTGATTGAATGAGCACAACCAAGTATAGCGTAAACACATAGAAAAACCAAGAACAGCCAAAACTCAATAATTACCCTAAACCCACATAGGTAAACAACATACAGACAAGTAAACACATACAAACAGGTAAACAATGGCACAATTTTCCAATGTAGGTTAAATCCACAACCAAAACTCAATAATTACCCTAAACCCACACAGTTAAACACATACAGACAGGTAAACACATAAAAATAGGTAAACAATGGCACAATTTTCCAATGTAGGTTAAACCCACAACCCAAAACTCAATAATTACCCTAAACCCACACAATTAAACACATACAAACAAGTAAACAATGGCACAATTTTCCAATGTAGTTTAAACCCACAACCCAAAACTCAATAATTACCCTAAACCCACACATTGAAACACATTCATACAGGTAAACACATACAAACAGGTAAACAATGGCACAATTTTCCAATGTAGGTTAAATGTGTTAAAAAACATAGTAAATGTGACTGGTAGGATAGTGTCCTGCTTTTTTTCTCGATGTCAGAAAGCCACAGGAACCCCAAATGCTCAAACAGTAGCTCAGACTGCAACAACCTGCAAAACAACATCAAAATTGTTAGATAGAGACCAAAAATAAGCTAAACAATGAAACTGCAGCTAAATTCTTCTACCACAAACCTAAAAAATCCGTTTGGAGTGCAAAACGACCATCTCCAACATCGAGTCGAGCGTAATTAGCCACAGGGATAAAGGTAGACGAAGAACGAGGCCATACCACCAGACGGGAAAGAAAAACCAGGCGGAAAAACAACACGAAACGGACGAATACAACGCCGCGAGCTGAAGAACAACCACCTTCGTTGAACAATAAACCACCACTGGGCACTGCGAAGCCACTACTCGCATGACGGACAACAATGATGGCATTCATCGCCATTGGAGTAGTCGTTGTCAACAACCGGCAGAGTGAACGGACAAGCAATGGTCCCAAACAGAAATGAACGGTCGAATGAACTACCTGTAGCGTAATGAGGAAATGAAACCTTAAACCTCGCCAAATACCTGCCGAACTGGTATTAGTAGGTGGGTAACACGTCACTGCATGGGAGCGACAGGTGTCGTATGCAAAGAGGGTCCCCCAGAGTGGTGGGGTAGCTGGTTGACGTGGAGGTGTTCACCTAATGGCGTCCCTCCCCTAAAGATGTAAAAATTAAACTATATAATTTAAAAACTTTTTAAAATATTGATTACTTAATAAATTAATATTTTTATATACACATAGATTTTTAAGATGTCATATTATTATATAGTTTTTTATCGCAAATAAATTTTTGAAATAAATAAAATCTTATTTCTCGTATTTTTATTTTTAGGTGGTGTTTCTTTTTCAATTTAGAGAAAGTTTTGGTTGGAGCTTGATTTAAAGGGAATTGTGGTTTTCAAGAATTACTTGAAGTTTAATATATTTTTTAATGTTGTAGAGCCAGACTAGTGAGCTATTTTGGTTTAACTATTGTCAAGTCTATTCCCTATTGCTATAAAAAAATTGCATATGACAACATCAATTATGGACGTTTTTCGTCATTTTTTTTTCTATTTTTTGGAATTTGACCTAATGTGTTTTTCTGTTTTTAAACGTATTTGATGGTAAACCCAAATTTTGAATCATCAAAAGTGATTTATAAAAAAAAAAATTAAAAACTTAATCCATCAAAGTAGTTTAAAATTTAATAAATGGTTTAAATTTTAGTTTCAGTTAGTAATTTTGATAGAGATCAAATTAGATATTAGGTTTAGTTTCCCAACTTATTTTTGTCACCAATTTTTATTCGATAGGGTGGAAATGAGATTTTTATAAACATAAAAGAAAAATATAGAAAAAGATTGACATAGTGACATTTTTTAGTTGAACATAAACAATCTTTTGGTGTTATAAAGATAAACTAGTGAACTATTGTGCTTTCTTCTTTCGAGAATAGCTACCTACAAGCCTACCTCCTAATTATTATAAAAAATTACATATAACAACAAAGTTTGACACTCGTGACTCTACATAAAACATAAAACCACAAGCATGACAAACAAAATAAATTTGAAATTCCAAGTCAGTATAACATCATACAGCAAGGTCAATCAACCATTGATTTATTGCCTTTCCATCTTGTTAGTTTGTTGGTTTAGTGTTCTCATTATGTCCATTAAATATCACATTATTTTAATTCAGTGGACAAGATGGAAAGACAATGAACCAATCATTAACTCATCCAAGGCTTTATCATAATGTTTTAGCCTACTCCTAATTTAAATATAAGGGTCAAGGAGTCACTCAACTATTGATTCATTGTCATTCTACCTTGTCCATTAGATGTCACATTATTTTACTTCATCAGAACCAGATAGAAAGATAGCATTGATTCATGACATTCTATCTTATCCATTGAATATCACATTATTTGTACAAAACTAGTAAACCAATTATTTTCTCACTATATTACTGAAGCGAGAGGTTCATTCTATAACTCAGTATGATGTGTAACTTTGTCAATCCATCCTATCAATTTTTTTTTTTCCTATTTTGGTGTAATTCAAATTTGAAGATAAGCCAAACTTTCCTCCATTTATATCCACCATCATATTATCTCTCTTTTGTGTCTATGTCCCTTCAATTCAAATTCCAATGACATTCTTGAGTCTTCCTCCATTTTTATCTTCTTTGGTATATAGCAGAATTTCATAGGATGGAAAAATAAACTAAACAATGCACATGCTCAAACACGAAGATTCACATCCAGATTTTTTTAAATTGTTGGAGAGACCCGCGGGGCCCGCTTCTCTATCTGTGGGTCACGGCAAGCCATAAATCCCATGCTATAGGGATTTTAATGCCTTATAGCACCCCCTTTTATGTATGACCTTATGTATGACCATAGCCATGCCACCATTTCATGCCATGGTAATCGGGGTAATCGGCCACAATAAATGTGGTTAGGTTTCACGCAATGAGATCAACCAAAACGGCAACAACATCATACGGAATTTCGATACGACCATTATATTACATTGAATGCAATAGAATTAAATATAACATTTTGATCGTACGTGTCAATTCAATTGGAATTTGGTTTTTGTTTGCATCATATTTGTTAAACTTTTATTTTATTTTATTTATGATAAGTGTTTAAAATGAGTAATATTTAACCTATAAAGGACTTCTTTTAAGAATATTTATCTCAATTACTATGCTCATTCTGAATCTTTTATTTATATTATAATATTTTCAAATAATTTAGAATAAATTATATAAAATTTATTATTAATTATTAATTTAATAAAAAATAATATGCTATAAAATATAATTTATATTTAATAAAAAATAATTATTTTTACAATTACTTGAAATATTTTAAAATACATATTTATGAATTAAAGATTATAAGTTAATTAAAATGTTATCATAATTTAAATTTTTATTTTTTTTATAAATAATAATTATTGACATATGGATATGATATAATTTTATAAAAAAAAAATTATATATAATTTATAAAAAAATTGACAAAATTCAACGTAGACATCAAACTTATTATTTAAAGCTCATTTATTATTATCATTTTTTTATAAAGAAGAAATACATTGAATATAAAGAATAGATTTTAATCATGGAAATAATGGTATCTATATTAATACCAAATAATAATGTTTATGTTAGTGTGATTATAATAATGATAATTCATGTTCATTGAGATCAAAATTAGTTTATCTCATGTTCATGGATCGTTGTATGAAGATGCTATATCTGCTATTTAATATCTGCTATCACCTGTAAAGATATTTTGATGCAGGAGCATCGGGACGGGCCAACAATGTGGGAAATTGCCCACATGTTGTGGCTTGAAAAAATATCGTATTTCATTTGCTGTTGGTAGAGAGTCGAGTTCACAGTTAGTTTGTTGTTGTAATAGATTAAATCTCTGTATTTAGTATTTGATTTGTTGATATGTCTGTTGGAATAAATTTAATAAGATCACCTTATCTCTTGTTAGAGTAATTAGTGTTATAACAGCAGCTAAAGAAGGGCGATTCTGGTGGAGATAAATGTCAAACTGAAGATCTCTTGGAGCGGATCAACGCCGATTTCTTGTGGGCAATCTTGATTCAAGAGCGCCTGAAATCTGGCAATTTGTTATAAACATGTGATATACCTGTTCTGACCGCCGATTGTGGCTCATACAGCTGCGTTAGACCGGAATATCGGTCAATCACCGAACTTGCATTAAAAATCTAACTGAAATGTGGCGGAGCGCTGATTCAAGGAAAGAAATTTGCGGTCAAAGGGAACGAAAAAGAGGGACCAGTAATCCATAATCGAATTCGGTGATGAAACAGAGGAGGATTCTACAGATTGAGGGCATTTTTTTTCGTAACTGTGTGTGATAGGTGGAATTGGCTCCGAATCCGGGGTCGATAGTGTGATTTTGTTTTTTTATGATTACATACAGAAAGGCTGGGGATGCCGGAGGGATATAAAAACCGGCGTTTTTGTTTTGCTGTTAGTTTTTTTGAGATAGCTGTGTAAAATTTAGGACCTGCGTTGTTAAATAATAAAGGAACAGATGTGTTGCTATTTTTTTTCTGATTTGTTTAGTGTGATCTCTGATGTGTGAGGTAAAGCCTGTGATGGGCTGCGTAATGCAACGTATTGTATCAGTGGATACAATGGAGAAATGAGTTGTGTTTATTTGGTAATGGAATAACATTAACACAGTGGGAAATAAAACGTTTGCTGTTAGTTTGTTTGAACGAATGGGTATTATTTTGTTTATGCGCTGAGGAACGAGTGTAATGGCCGCGCCTATATGATACCAAGAGAATCCAGTTTGTTTGAAAAGAAAAACAGCGGTTCCATGTGGTAGTTTGGCATTTTAATGTTAAAGAAGATCGTTTGATTTATACTAAAGTCTGATATTTGAAGCTTAATAAACTGATCTCAGTCGCAGGTGCATCAATTTTGGTATCAGAGCCATACTAACGGGTGTTTGCAGCAAAAGATGCCGCCAAGAAGAGGAATTGGTCGAGGAAGACCAGAACCTAATGCAGTCCTGATAGACGAAGTGCGAAGACTGCGTGAACGAATGGAGACAATGGAAACAACCCAGAGAAGAGCGCCTGATGAGGGGGCTGAAAGTTCTTCAGAAGAATCTGAGGAAGATGTGGAAGCAGAAGAAGAGAATGAAAACGTTAAACTCGTGAAAATGCTGGCGAAGGTTGGAAGCAAACCCAAGATAGAAATTCCTATGTATGATGGGAGTTTAAATGCCGAGGAGCTCATGGATTGGATCAGATCCATAGATCAGTATTTCGATTATGAAGAGGTTGAGGAGAATAAGAGGGTGAAGTTTGCAGTCACTAGACTGAAGGGCCATGCAGCCATCTGGTGGGACAAGTTACAGACATCAAGAACGCAAAAGGGGAAATCTAAGATCAAGCAGTGGGATAAAATGGTAAGCAAACTCAAAGCCAAGTTTTTGCCTAAAGACTATCATTTGAATCTTTTTAAGCAGATGCAAAATTTGAAGCAGAAGGGAATGTCTGTTAAAGAATATACTGAAGAATTTTACAGGTTAAATATCAGAACAGGACATGTAGAAGATGATCTGGAGAAAGTAGCCAGATATGTTAATGGGCTAAGGTATGAGATCCAAGACGAGATTAGCCTGTTAAGTTTGAAAACTGTTGAAGATGCCTATCAAGCAAGTTTGAAAGCAGAGGAGAAATTATTGCGGAAACAGAGTCAAAGAAACAGAGGAAAGAGCTCAGCAAGAGGTAGAGGATCAGTCAGATCCAGAGGAACACAGCATCAGTTTGAAGCAGGAAGTTCAAGCAGCAGATCACCACAGATGGGTGACTCTAGTAGAGGAAGATTCGCGCCCAGAGGAAGAGGGCGAGGAAGAGATGTCAGGTGTTATACCTGTGGAGAATGGGGACATACGTCGTGAAATTGCCCTCAGAACAAATCAGCAAGCCAGAGAGGTGCAAATGTGGCTGAGGCAAAGCCGGAACCACCTCGACTTGCAGAGAAGGAAGAACCACCGGAGGAAGGTGAATCATTGCTGCTCAGAAGAACTTTGCTGAGATCAGAAAAGGAGATTGGAGAACCTGCGCAAAGGAAGAACTTGTTCAGAACTACATGCAAATCAAAGGGTAAGTGTTGTAAGGTTATAATTGATAGCGGGAGTACTGACAATCTTGTGTCTACAGAGATGGTGGAAAAGCTTGGGTTAACAAAGAAAGCGCATCCTGCACCTTACAAAGTATCTTGGCTTCAGAAAGGTCATCAAGTCACCGTGACAGAACAATGTAATGTGGAAATGCAGATTGGCACATACAGAGATGTGATTTTATGTGACATAATGCCCATGGACGTATGTCACCTGTTATTGGGGAGACCATGGCAATTTGACCGAAAGGCGATTCATGATGGAAGAAGAAATACCTACACCATAGAAAAGGATGGAGTTAAGCATACGTTGCTGCTCGTGAAGAATGATGCTGATAAAGAGCTGCCTGAAAATAGTATCATGTTGGTGAGTGGTAAGGAACTGCTACAGGAGGTTGATAAAAGCGAAGAGGTGCATTTCGCTATCATGGGAAGGCCAAAGGTAATTTTAACCTCCACAAATTTAAATGATTTGCCTGAAGAAATTCAATCTGTGTTAAATAGTTACATGGATATCATTGTGGATGAATTGCCAAATGAATTACCACCGGTTAGAAGTATAAGTCACCATATCGACTTAATACCAGGAGCAAGTCTACCTAACAAAGCTGCATATAGATTAACTCCTCAGGAAAATGCAGAAGTTGCAAGACAGGTTCAAGAGCTGATGGACAAGGGGCTGATTCGGGAAAGTCTGAGTCCGTGTGCTGTACCAACGGTGCTTAGTCCGAAAAAGGGAGGAGAATGGCGCATGTGCACCGATTCCAGAGCTATCAACAAGATAACAGTCAGGTATAGATTTCCTTTGCCCAGGATGGATGATTTAATGGATTGTTTAAGTGGATCCAGGTACTTCACTAAGATAGATCTGAAAAGCGGGTATCATCAGATCAGAATTCGGGAAGGCGATGAGTGGAAAACCGCTTTCAAAACCAACAGTGGATTGTATGAATGGTTAGTGATGCCTTTTGGGCTCACTAATGCGCCCAGCACATTCATGAGACTAATGAATGAGGTTCTGAAAGAGTATACAGGTAAATTTGTTGTTGTTTACCTTGATGATATCCTAGTTTTTAGCAAAAGTAAAGAGGAGCATTTGGAACACTTGAAGTTAGTTTTGAAAACTCTGCAGAAAGAGAAACTACTAATCAATTTGAAGAAATGTAGTTTTATGAAAGAAGAGCTGGTATACTTGGGATTTGTGATTTCCAGAGACGGTTTGAAAATGGATCCGGAAAAGGTACAAGCAATCAAAGACTGGCCTACTCCCAGGAGTGTCTTTGAGGTAAGAAGTTTCCATGGACTTGCTAGTTTCTACCGAAAATTTATAAAGGGATTTAGTCAAGTTTGTGCACCAATCCTTGAGACAATCAAGGAGGTCAATCAGCCATTTCGATGGACAGAAGCAGTTGATAGGAGTTTCAATCTGTTGAAAAGAAAGCTAACAGAAAAGCCTATTCTAGCCTTACCAAATTTTGAGAAAGTTTTTCAAGTGGAAACCGATGCAAGTGGAGAAGCAGTTGGTGCGGTGCTAAGCCAAGAGCAAAGGCCAATAACATATTTCAGCGAGAAGTTAAATGATGCAAAGAAAGAATATTCATCTTATGATAAAGAATTTTACGCTATTGTGCAGGCATTAAAAAAGTGGAGACATTACTTGCTACCGAAAGAGTTCATCTTATATTCAGACAACCATGCTTTGCAGTTTATTAATAACCAGCCAAAGCTAAATCAGAAGCACGCCAAGTGGGTGGAATTTCTGCAAAGTTTCACTTTTGTAATAAAGCATAAAAGTGGTAAGTCTAACAAAGTAGCGGATGCATTGAGCAGAGTAAGTTTTCTTTTGCAAGAATTTAAAGTGGGTGTTGTAGGTTTTGACGAAATGATAGAAATGTACAAGGATGATGAGGATTTTAAAGACATCTACACAGCAGTGCAGAATCCAGGGAGCCATAACCGAAGTCAATGGATGGATTACCTGGTTCAAGGAGGGCTGTTATTTAAAAGCAACAAATTGTGCATCCCAAAATGTTCCATGAGAGAGAACATCATTAAAGAGAAGCACAGTGGAGGATTGTCTGGTCATTTTGGACAAGACAAAACTTTCGCCCAGGTGAATTCTTTTTATTATTGGACTAAAATGCAAACTGATGTCAAAAATTTTGTTGAGAAATGCAGGGTATGCCAATATGCCAAAGGAAGGAGTCAAAATACCGGACTATATCAGCCATTGCCCATACCAGATCGACCATGGGATGCAGTGAGTATGGACTTCGTTTTGGGTTTACCAAAAACTCAAAGAGGAAATGATTCTATTTATGTTGTTGTAGACAGATTTTCTAAAATGGCTCATTTTATTGCTTTTAAGAAGACTGATGATGCCACACACATAGCAAATTTGTTCTTTTCAGAGATTGTAAGATTGCATGGTTTGCCTGTAAGTATTGTATCAGATCGAGACACTAAATTTGTGGGGCATTTCTGGAGGACACTTTGGAAGAAACTGGGAACTAAGCTCAGTTTTAGTTCAGCTTACCATCCTCAGACGGATGGACAAACTGAAGTTGTAAACAGGAGCTTGGGGAATATATTAAGAAGTTTGGTACATCAAAATCCCAAACAGTGGGATTTGGCATTAGCTCAAGCTGAATTTGCTTACAATGACACACCAAACCGAAGCACTGGAATGAGTCCATTTCAGATTGTGTTTGGAATGCATCCGAGAGGAGTATATGAGCTAAGAGACTTGGGGAAACAAGAAACCAGAAGTGCAAGTGTTGAAGATTTTGTTGAACAAATGCAGAAGCTACAGGAAGAAGTTAAAGGTAAACTACAAGAAAGCAGCAAGAAATACAAGCAAAAGGCAGATCTGAAAAGAAGAGAAAAAGAATTTCAAGTGGGAGATTTAGTCATGGGCAAAAAGCCATTGCCCATATCTGGCAATTTGTTATAAACATGTGATATCCCTGTTCTGACCGCCGATTGTGGCTCATACAGCTGCGTTAGACCGGAATATCGGTCAATCACCGAACTTGCATTAAAAATCTAACTGAAATGTGGCGGAGCGCTGATTCAAGGAAAGAAATTTGCGGTCAAAGGGAACGAAAAAGAGGGACCAGTAATCCATAATCGAATTCGGTGATGAAACAGAGGAGGATTCTACAGATTGAGGGCATTTTTTTTCGTAACTGTGTGTGATAGGTGGAATTGGCTCCGAATCCGGGGTCGATAGTGTGATTTTGTTTTTTTATGATTACATACAGAAAGGCTGGGGATGCCGGAGGGATATAAAAACCGGCGTTTTTGTTTTGTTGTTAGTTTTTTTGAGATAGCTGTGTAAAATTTAGGACCTGCATTGTTAAATAATAAAGGAACAGATGTGTTGCTATTTTTTTTCTGATTTGTTTAGTGTGATCTCTGATGCGTGAGGTAAAGCCTGTGATGGGCTGCGTAATGCAACGTATTGTATCAGTGGATACAATGGAGAAATGAGTTGTGTTTATTTGGTAATGGAATAACATTAACACAATGGGAAATAAAACGTTTGCTGTTAGTTTGTTTGAACGAATGGGTATTATTTTGTTTATGCGCTGAGGAATGAGTGTAATGGCCGCGCCTATATGATACCAAGAGAATCCAGTTTGTTTGAAAAGAAAAACAGCGGTTCCATGTGGTAGTTTGGCATTTTAATGTTAAAGAAGATCGTTTGATTTATACTAAAGTCTGATATTTGAAGCTTAATAAACTGATCTCAGTCGCAGGTGCATCATATTTGGTGATAATTGGAGGACACCAGGGTTTTCTGCACGACCATAGAAAACTCAGACAAACCATGCGAAATCGTAATGTTAACAGAATAAACTTACCTGTCAGGTCTGAGAACGCAGCTTCAGGTCTGAGTACGCAACTTCAGGTCTGAGAAAGCAGGTTTTCAAAACACAAAAATGGATACTATTGTTCGCCCTTCAGCTGTTATATAAAAGGCGGAATTCATTCATCAGATGGCGGGAAAATTATAATTTAGTGCAGGTAGATACGATTCGATCCAATCGTAAATGGAAGCCGCAAATTAATGCTTACCCCCATTAATGCAAATTAATGCAATAGATCCCATGCTATTGGGCCATTAATGCTTACCCCCATCTTATGCCATCTTATGCAGCACCATACCCCGCCCCCATGGTATCGCCATGGGCATCCTCCGGCAGTAAATTCAATGGGCAGTAAATACAATGGTGCGAATTGATCTGATGTATAGATACGACCGAGATTTCCGGCTTACCCCAATAGATTTGCGGCTTCCATTTACGATCGGATCGACTCATATCTACCTGCACTAAATTATAATTTTTCCGCCATCTGATGAATGAATTCCGCCTTTTATATAACAACTGAAGGGCGAACAATAGTATCCATTTCTTCTTTTTGAAAACCTGCTTTCTCAGACCTGAAGCTGCGTACTCAGACCTGAAGCTGCGTTCTCAGACCTGACAGGTAAGAGTTTGTCTGAGTTTTCTATGGTCGTGCAGAAAAGCCTGGTGTCCTCCGATTATCGCCGAATATCTTTACAGGTGATAGCAGATATAGCATCTTCATACAACGATCCAAAGCATCGTTCCGAAACAAAGATTATCACTGAATGCATTCCGGATCTTCCAGTCTCTGGGAAATCCGCTTTATACAATACAATGATACATATTTAAGATTGAACACCAAATCCTCCTATCAGAATACATGACATTCTAATCATAGCATCATTTAGTATGTATAGTTTATATGGTTTAGTTGCTTTTGCTCCTCGGAAGGTTCGTAAAAATAAAATTTTGAATTTCGTTAAAAGCACTTCCATGAGTTACATTTATGATATTTCCATTCATTATTGCTTTTTAATACTTAGGGTATTTAAAATATTGGCGGAGGTTTTCCATCGATATGAAATTTTTTTAATTTAATTTTTATTTATAAGTTAGAGGTTATTATTCATTAATTTATTTCTAAAAAGGTTAGATAACATGTTATCCTTTTATTTTTTAATTTATGTTTTATATTCTTAAAAACAAAACTGCTATTTCAGGTTAAAAAAATATTCCATTTCTTGCCATAAATCAAGCATGCCAGGAAAAGTTTTCATTAGGATTTTGTTTTGTTAATAAGAATTTAGTGATTTTGGTTGATTTAGTAAAAAAAAACTGTTATTTCAGGTTAAAAAAAATTCCATTTCTTGCTTTAAATCAAGCATTCCAGGGAAAGTTTTCATTAGGATTTTGGTTTATTTAGTTTTCATAACATATAAATTTAGTATATTTGGATTAGTTCAAGTTTCTTAACATATAATTAAATTTTATGGAATATAAATTATTTTCTATAAAAAATTAATTACATTTACTTTTGAGTCAAAATAATATTTGTTTATATAATTTGGTTTATTTGTATTAGTTACTATTTATTAGTTTGCAATGTTAAAATAAATTGGTTACCAAAACTATATTGGGTTGCATGATTTTTCAATTTAATTTAATTTAATTTGGCCTAATTTTACATATGAATTTGTTATGATTTTGGTTTCAAAAATGCATATCTACTCATATTTATCTACATACATTCAATTTATAATACACATTTGCGAAAATAACTGTGAGATTAGATATAATTTTGTTTATTTAATTGAACACTACATATTTGTGAATGAAAGTTTATAGCTAGCCTCTTAAGAGAAACGAAGTGTGACATCGTTTTTAATTTGTTTTTTTATTTTTCACAAGTCACATAACTTAATTAGTAAAGGAGTAAGTGGTCCATAATCCACACATATTTTTTTACTAACCAAAGCATTTTTACTTCATTAGCAGTGGGATTAGGAACCGAGTGTTATGAAAGAAAGGGAGTAGCAGAGCTTCCCTTGCGTCTTTTAGACGATCCTGGGCTTGCATCTGAAAGCTTTCTCAAAGCACTTGGTTTTCCATCTCCCTTTTTAGGCTCACATAGTGTAATAGGAAGGTAGTAAGTGGCCCATCAACCACACATTATTTTATTTGCAGGTAAGGAACAAGCATAACTTAGTAAAAGTAGAGGATTTTGTAAAGGATCATCGTATATCTACATCATTCCACTTTTTATGTTCACTTTGTCACTTACACACACATTGCACTACACACACTAAGCTACTCTATACTTTGAACAAAGGGCATCAAGTTTCAAGAGCTTTTGTTCATAGTTTATTTGAGCTTACTTTTTCACACCATAAGTGAAGGAAGACACCTAAAAGCAATCATAACTTGAACAAACTAAATTTCCCCACAGGGGCCATAAAATAATTTATAGTTTAGGTTAGGACTGTTGGGGGTAGGAATCAAATAAGCTGCCATGGTCATGCTACATTTTGAAACATAAAAGTTGTCTTTTAGGGTGCTTCAAATCCTTCAATCATCCCACGGAAAAGACTACCCGGGCAGCACAGAGACCCGATTCAGAGGGGGTTCGGCTTAGGCTCAGTGCGTGCGGTACTATATGGGGCTACCCGACTTGTATAGTGCTCGGTACTGATCACCGATTACCAAGAAGCTAAAGACTCGACTGCCCCCATGGGACGAAGGTATCTTATTGGCCAAATTTTAGGGCATCTTTCCCTATAGGTGGAGGTGCGGGAAGCACTAAAGCCTGATTCATTACCTTGGTTGATTCTTTTGGCTGCTGGAAGCGTCACTAGTTCTTTTGAGACGTAGCCCCAGCACCCATCATAAAAGATATCTCCGCAAGGCCCAACTACTTTGAGAGTGGAAAGGACGAATAGGTCTTCATAGGATCTTTTATCATACGCAAAACAAACTAAAACCATTTTTCTTGTTTGATTTATCACATAGCTTAACTTAAACGGAAAGTAACAATTTATTTTTCACTTTGTTTTATGTATGTAATTTTTTTTGTATACATATCCCTCGCCTCACCACAGAAATGACAAGCAATCCATTGCATTAATTTGCATTAATTTCATTAATGGGGGCTCTATTGCATTAATTTGCATTAATGGGGGTAAGCATTAATTTGTGGCTTCCATTTACGATCGGATCGGCTCGTATCTACCTGCACTAAATTATAATTTTCCCGCCGTCTGATGAATGAATTCCGCCTTTTATATAACAGTTGAAGGGCGAACAATAGTATCCATTTCTGCGTTTTGAAAACCTGCGTTCTCAGACCTAAAGCTGCGTACTCAGACCTGAAGCTGTGTTCTCAGACCTGACAGGTAAGTTTATTCTGCTAACATTACGATTTCGCATGGTTTGTCTGAGTTTTCTATGGTCGTGCAGAAAACCCTGGTGTCCTCCGATTATCGCCGAATATCTTTACAGGTGACAGCAGATATTAAATAGCAGATATAGCATCTTCATACAACGATCCATGAACATGAGATAAACTAATTTTGATCTCAATGAACATGAATTATCATTATTATAATCACATTAACATAAACATTATTATTTGGTATTAATATAGATACCATTATTTCCATGATTAAAATCTATTCTTTATATTCAATGTATTTCTTCTTTATAAAAAAAATGATAATAACAAATGAGATTTAAATAATAAGTTTGATGTCTATGTTGAATTTTGTCAATTTTTTTATAAATTATATATAACTTTTTTTTATAAAATTAGATCATATCCATATGTCAATAATTATTATTTATAAAAAAAATAAAAATTTAAATTATGATAACATTTTAATTAACTTATAATCTTTAATTCATAAATATGTATTTTAAAATATTTCAAGTAATTGTAAAAATAATTATTTTTTATTAAATATAAATTATATTTTATAACATATTATTTTTTATTAAATTAATAATTAATAATAAATTTTATATAATTTATTCTAAATTATTTGAAAAATATTATAATATAAATAAAAGATTCAGAATGAGCATAGTAATTGAGATAAATATTCTTAAAAGAAGTCCTTTATAGGTTTAATATTACTCATTTTAAACACTTATCATAAATAAAATAAAATAAAAGTTTAACAAATATGATACAAACAAAAACCAAATTCCGATTGAATTGACACATACGATCAGAATGTTATATTTAATGCTATTGCATTCAATGTAATATAATGGTCGTATCAAAATTCCGTATGATGTTGTTGCCGTTTTGGTTGATCTCATCGCACGAAACCTAACCACATTTATTATGGCCGATTACCCCGATTACCATGGCATGAAATGGCGGCATGGCTATGGTCATACATAAGGTCATACATAAAAGGGGGTACTATAAGGCATTAAAATCCCTATAGCATGGGATTTATGGCTTGCCCAAATCTATTGGGGTAAGCCGGAAATATTGGTCGTATCTATACATCAGATCAATTCGCACCATTGCATTTACTGCCCATTGCATTTACTGCCGGAGGATGCCCATGGCGATACCATGGGGGCGGGGTATGGTGCTGCATAAGATGGCATAAGATGGGGGTAAGCATTAATGGACCAATATCATGGGATCTATTGGTTTCCGTGGGTCACATGACGCCGAAACTCGAAAATCAATATTATTCTGGAAACAAAGGGAAAGGGACTTTAATGCTCTTGGCATCATGAAAAAAACACGCAAATTAAGAAGAAGACCCGTATAAATGAGCTGCTCAGTCAATGGCGGAGCTCTGAACGACTGATTAGCAAATTGCCACCTCTACCTGACCAGTTTAGTACGTACCTCACATCGCAAGACGAGCGCCACCGTTCATGGATCTGCTAAAGTACACCGTTCATTAAATGACTCTAACTATTACCTCTATCATGTGCTAAGAAACGGCAGCCCAAGGGCCATATTAATTAGAAACACTGGGCAACCAGATTTTTACGGTAATATTTTCTAATATGGAAGATAAGACTCAAGTTTTTGAAAACGTGTCATAGTTTTTTAATAATGTGGGTCTGTTATTAAGGAGGAATGTAATGTTACAAGGAAAAATTCTTGGTAACTCCAGTTTGGATGAGATTATTTTTTCTGCTTGAATATTTCAAGGATTTAGGGGTTTTCGAAGGTATTGCCAATTCCATTGGAACATTTGTTAAGATTTCATATGTTACCAGGAGATGTTGTTATACTTCACATTTTAGGATTTGCGCATACATGAACATCTCACAACCTGTACCAGAATCAATAAAAATTGATTATCATGATAATGTATGGTGGCAACCTTTGGAATATGAACATGTGCCCTTTCACTCAGGTTTTTCCCAAAAGTTGTAAGAAAAGGGAATACTGCCGAGGTAACCACAAACCGATCTTTTAGATACATAATCTAGCCAATATGTATCCAGAGAGGGCTCTCTCTTTATGATTTAGCTTTTTTTTAAAAGGTATTAGGCTAGTTATGAAGTTCAAAGGTTTTGTTTGAGTTTGGGTGGTGGGATTCAATAGAACAGGGAGGTAAAACTGAACAGTTCAGTCCATTGGGCATGATGGAGTCAAAGAAAAAGGCTTTCTGGATTTGGTTTCTTAACAGAGGATGGCTTCACAGAGCAAGGTAGTCAAACGAGGAACAAATGAAGGATTGAAAGTAGATGGAATGGGCTCAAATGGGTGAAGGGCAGTTAAGAATCCTTCAACATATTGAAAGAGGGAAAATGGATGATTACTGATAAGGAGCAGTTAATAATTCCTTATCGAGTAAACAACATGAGAGAATCAGGAAACCTGAGCAATTAATAATTCACTGTTTATTCTAATTCTGAAGAAAACACAGAGAACAATAAAGACTGAAAATAGAGTGCAATTAAGCAAATTCTGAAAAAACCATTTTCTTTATCATTCAGATTATGAAACATAGATGATATAGTAAACATGAAAACTGTAAAACACTAGATATAGGGGACTTATTGATCCAGAGTTTGATTCAAGAATTCTGTGACAAGTCCTCTGCTTCAATTCTTCATCCAGTATGGCCAGACAACAGATGTTTCCAACAGCTCTTTATTCCAAAATTTCAGTGTTACAGTAGAGTCTAAGAAATCCACACACACCACAGACCACCCCAATCCTCTAATGGAGGGGGTATTTATACACAAAATATGTACAACAAAATATCTCATTACAGCTGTGAGATAATATCTAGGATGACTAATAACAATTTACAAGTAAAATAGAAACAACTGACTGATGTTGTGCTGGAGGCAGGCTTTTAGGGTTCGGCTCGCAGCTATCTTCTGAAGTAGCTCTGTGCCGACTGCCTGTCTTAACTGTGCATTAATTCTGATGTGATACACTTTAATTGCTATGATACACTTTGACTTCTGATCTGATACTTTTCAATGCTAAACTGGTGTGTCTTTGATTTTGATCTAATATTTCTTTAATGCTGATCTGCTTTGCCTTTAATGCTCGAACTGATACTCTTTGACTTGTTTTGATGCTCTTTAATGCTGAACCGACCCCGGCTCACTGTTGTTTGGCAAAATAGAACTGCTAACGTGTCTCCTCATTGCCTTTCCTTTGGCCATTCATGTTTTTGAAGGTCGGCTGGCTAGGGTAACAAAATATCCCTGTATATCTCTATTTCTATCTTCTGTGAGCTCAGAAGTCCCTCGGTGCTGGTTCGAATTGTATTAAAGAGGAAGAAAACTGTAAAATGGCAACTTGGTTGAGGCCGCAAGCTTGTTGATGGAGCCCTTTTGGTCGGAAAACATGGAAATGTGGCCTTAAATGACTTTATTCTGCAAGAGAGCATGGGGCGTTGTAAGCAAAAAACATAGCAAAAATGCCCCTTTTCCCTTTTTATTCGAAAAACGAAGCTTTGGCAGGAAAATTTGATTTCAACCAGGAGGATGACGTAAGCAGTGGTACGGGGTAGGTGACGTGGCAGGTGACATCAGCAGAGGGACGAATGACGTCAGCAAAGGGTGACGTCAGCAAAGGGTGGTGGTAAGCGGTTTGGCCCGCACCGCTTTTGGGGCTGGGCAGTTTTGGGCGGAGGGCGAGCGAGCATAGCGGGAGCGTGACGTGTGGCTTTGTACGGTCACGAAAACCACCAGTTCCTCGGGCGTTAACATTTGGCGATTACGGGTGGTGCGAAATGATCGTCGACCGTCGGATGTGGCAATGGAAATCTGACGGCGGACGGGCAGGGAAAATAGCGAGAGGTTAATGTATGCGGGCTCGGCCTATAATAAAACAATGTCTTTAATGCATCGAGGCTACTTTCATTTGTTCGGGATGGTTTGGTTATTAATTCACCAAAGGTTAATTAATCCCATTAGCATGCGGGAAGGGTTATTAATAGGCTTCAAATAAACCTATTAATTCCCAAAAAAATTGTATATACAGTGATATGGTCATATTTCGACCCGGGGGGGGGGGGGATAGGGATATCAATATCTAGGGATTTTTTAATATATTCACATAATATGGGGAGGGTAACCATGTACATGGGATTTATATAATAGATGTTAAAAAACTAATATGAAAAGATGCAAAGGAAAGCGCTAAGCCATAATGTTAAAAAACTTAGGCCAAAGGGGAAAAACAGGGGTTTTGAGATCATATTATGCATTTTCATAAGGAAAATGGGAATTCACTTAGGCAATGCTTATGAAACGAGATGAGTGATTTTGGAGTGGTATTAAGCAGATCTTAATACCTTTGGGGTAGTTAGTGAATGATTCAAGGAGAAGTATGAAGGGGAGTTAGTCATGAAATCTACCTCGCTTGAGCTGCATCAAGAAATATTTGCTTTTCACTTGTGATGGAGATAAGATTAACATATTTTTTAGAGACAAAATCAATCACAAGTGTCATTCTGCAACACCAATCTACCTACCCGGCCTACTTTGCCTAGCATTTTTTCTTCTTTCTTTGGGTGCACTTGGACTAGCGAACCCTCATCAATTTTTCTTTGCATGGTAAACCTACCTAAATCTGCACTTATTA
Source organism: Pinus tabuliformis (assembly GCA_031772625.1). Taxonomy (NCBI): domain Eukaryota; kingdom Viridiplantae; phylum Streptophyta; class Pinopsida; order Pinales; family Pinaceae; genus Pinus; species Pinus tabuliformis. Next base: position 1,164,484,228 of record CM062818.1, read on the forward strand.
CTTCCAAGGGCTCAGATTAAACTGTTGAGCTCCTTTGCTTCTCTACCTATCTACTTATCTGCCAAGATTAAACAGTTTGGCCAGATTTTTATTCTCTATCTCTCAAACATGAAATTCAAACATGAACTAGCCAAGATTAAGTTGTTTGGCAATTCATCAATTGTGGCATGAATTTAACAAGTTGCACACAATGCTTTATTTGCAGAAAATAAAAAAGTAGTGGCTTTTTGGACTTGCACACTTTCCTGGTCTTTCTTTGTTTGAGGTTCATTTCTTCTCATTTTTTCTTTTGACCATTTTATTCTTTTTACAGTTTGATTTTTCTTTTAGGGCATACCTTCTTTTCATTTTTTAATTTTTTGATTTTGATAATATGGAAAACCTTTGCAGCAAGGAAAGAGATGAACATATTACAGAGCTCATCAAGTCAATCATGAAATATGACACCTATTGGTGTAGGAGTATAACAGTGGCTCCACTTGGGGATGGCTTTCCCTGGTGGAAAGTCAAGAACAACAGGTCAGATAGCCTTCTGCATAAATTTAGACTGTGCTCTGAAATCTTCCTTTGCTGGTTGCTTTATTGTATATATGACAACATACTTATGAACCTTAGGGCCTTCTCTTCGGGGTTCAACTGTAGCAAGTTACTATCCAATCCCAGCTGTGACATTATTAAGGATATAGTATGTACATGTTAGAGTCAAAATTCATCAAAAAACTGGATCAAAGTAATGTTTCAGCATTCGACCATTCATTGGTCCTTCTTCTGTTTCTGTACGATCCAGACTCTTCAAAAAGTAAGTATTGTTGCCTTGCAATGCCTGAATGATAAATGGCCCTTTCCATAGGAAGTCAAACTTCCCATGTTTTCCTTTGTCTTCTCTCCTGGAATCCCACCTTAGAATTTTGTCTCCAAGGTAGAAGTTTTCTGCTTTGGTCCTTTTATCAAATATTTTCTTGAGTTTTTCTCATAACACTTGGGATCTTTGGTGCACTTCTTCTCTGGTATGCTGCAAATGATGGTCTGATTTATTCTTCTTTGAATGTCATTGGGTTCCACCTAAGCTTCTTGCAGTAATTTCATTATAGGAACTCCTAAAGATGAAGGAAATGCAGCCTCCAGGCCATAAACTAACTCATAAGGGATAGTTCCAATAGATCTATTTGTAGTAAGTCTGTTTGCCCATAGTGTATTTGTAAGCTTTTTGTGCCAGTTTTTATTGTTCTCTTCCAGCAATTTCTTAATAATATTGATCAGGCTTTTATTGGAGGATTCAACTAGACCATTACCTTAAGGGTAATAGGTTGTGGAATGGCCTAAAGTGATATGGTATTTGTTGCAGAAATTTATCACTTTCTTGGATTTGAAGGCATCAGCATTATCAGTTATGATCTTTTCAGGACAGCCAAACCTCGACAAGATGTTGGTCTCTAAGAATCCTATGATCACTGTGTCATTGGCTTGTCTACAAGGAATGGCTTCTATCCGTTTGGTGAAATAGTCTGTGGCAGTAAGAATCCATTTATGTTGGCCAGAAGAGGGAGGGTGGATTTCTCCAATGAAGTCCAAACCCCATTGTTGAAAGGGTCTTTCAGTGGAAATTGGTCTCAAGGGTAAGGGCAACAGTTTCCTTTTGCCTTTTGGCATTTGTGGCAAGCAGTGACAAACTTCTTTACATCAGCGAATAAGGTTGGCCAGTAAAATCCAGCCCTTAGGATTTTGTCTGCAGTTGATTTCCAGTACAGGTGTCCACCGCAGTCCCCTGCATGAAATTCTTTGAGAACTTTGTCAGCTTCTTCTTTTATTAAACACTTCAACAGAATACATTCATGATTTTTATAGAAAAGAGCATTATCTAAAATACAGAATTTTGAAGCTTTCATCTTTAAAAACCTTTTCTTAGTTCTGGATAACCTTGGAGGAGCCCGCAGGTTTAATAATACATGAGTTATATCAGCATACCAAGGTGATTCTATGAAGGCCTGGCTGATCTATGGAGTCGCCATCTCCTGTTCGTTATCCAGTTCATTAATATCTAGGGCTTGAAAGTTTGTCTCAGTCATGAGTTTAGCCAATCCGTCTCCTTTTATCAGTTTTGTGGGTTTTATTTCAATGTCATACTCCAATATTTTAGCTATCCACTTACCTCGTTTGCCTTCAATTCCATCCTAAGTCAGGATGTCTTTGACAACAGCATTTGGTACAAAATTTACTACATGTGAGTACAATATGTAGACTCTGAAGTCTTGAATAGCTTTCACAAGTGCAAATGCCTGTTTTTCCATGATTTTGTAATTCAGAGGTGCATCTCTAAGTGCTTTACTGAAAAATGCTATGGGTTTTTCACATCCTTGATCATTTTTTTGGAGTAAAACAGTTGCTATAGTATGTTTTGATGCGAATGAGAAAATTATGAAGTCTCTATCAAACTTTGGACTTGTGAGGACTAGTGTTATGGTCAAAGCCATTTTAATTTCTTCAAATGCTTGTTTGGCTTCTGTTGTCCATATGACCTTTGAATCCTTTTTTAACATTTTTTTCAGCAATCTTGTTAATTTAGCCAAATTAGATATGAATCTTCTCAAAAAGTCGATCTTCCCTAAGAAAGCTTGAAGTTCTTTGACATTTTTGGGGTGGGGTATTTGCAGAATAGCTTCTATTCTAGCAGGATCAATTCTGATGCCATCTTTGGAGATGATATGGCCTAACAGTTTGCCTTCTTCTAGACCAAACAAAGACTTTTTAGGATTTAATGAAATACCACAGTTTCTGCATTTTAAAAACACTTGTCCCAAATGATCTAAATGTTGATGATCTGATCTAGGAAACACGGTGAGGCCATCCATATATACAACCATAAAATCGTGAATTTCTTTTGCAAAAGCTATGTCCATTGCTCGTTGAAAGGTTTCCCCTGCATTCTTAAGTCCGAATGGCATTTTAACATATTTGAATGTACCCCATGGTGTTGTAAATGCAGTATTTTTGTTATGAAACCAGCTCACAAAAAGATAGAAAAGAGAGATCCACGCCTTAGAATTCAGCCTCTTCGAGGGGGCAACCTCCTTTACATTACATAAATGAACAATTCTTGGATGATACAAATGAAAATACCTCCTTTCTATATATAGGAGTCTAAGTGGTCCCAATACAATCAAAGCCTACATAACAATAATATTGTAGGGCACAACAATAACAATAGTGCGCTTCTATGTGGCACAATAGTAACAATATGGGCACTACATGGGTACATCAATATAAATAAGGGGTATAACTACAATAGTAATGGGGTAATCACTAGTATTATAGGGACCCAACATGCCCCTCTCCTTCAAAAAAGTGTTGTCCTCAACGCTTGAGTAGTTCATGATACTTCTGCATAAAATTCTCGTCCTCCCATGTGGAATCTTCAGCGGATAAGTTCTTCCACTTGATAAGGTACTCTGAAATTGATCGATTTCGTAGCTGTCGAGTTCTTGTTTCTATAACTGCTTCCGGTTCCAATATAATTTTTCCTTCTTCGTCAAGTTCTGGCAATATTGTTTGAACTGGGAGCTTGTCGCCTATAACCTTCTTTAAGCATGAAACATGGAAAACTGGGTGCAATCGAGAAGCTGCAGGAAGCTCCAATTTGTATGCCATAGTACCAATCTTTTGCAACACCTTGTACGGACCATAATACTTTGGTGATAATTTATTATCCTTCTTAGCTTGCTTGAGGGACATTTGCTTATATGGTTGTAGCCGTAGGAATACCCAATCACCTACATCAAAACTTCTTTCACTGCGATGCTGATCTGCCTGTTGTTTCATTCTATTATGTGCCAACACAAGGTTATCCTTTAAGAGTTGGAGGACTTGTTGTTGATGTTCGATGTGATGTTCCACTGCCTGAACCTTAGAATTTTCTCTTAAATATGATGTGATGGATGGTGGTTGATACCCATAAAGTGCCATAAATGGGGTCATTTTTGTTGCTGTATGAAAGGAAGTGTTATACCACCATTCAGCCAGAGGCAACCATTTGACCCATTGTGTCTGTTTATCAGATACAAAGCAACGAAGATATCCTTCCAAACATTTGTTTACTATCTCAGTTTGCCCATCAGATTGAGGATGATAAGATGAGCTATGAGCTAACTGAGTACCAAGACAAGAAAATAATTCTGTCCAAAAATTTCCAGTGAAAATGGGATCTCTGTCACTTACAATAATCTTTGGGTTTCCATGTAGCTTTTGAATTGTTTCCATAAATGCAGTAGAAACTGTACTGGCTTTAAATGGATGTGATAATGCACAAAAGTGTGCATACTTGGTAAGTCTGTCAACTACCACCATGATGACACTCTTTCCCTCAGACTTGGGTAAACCTGTGATAAAATCCATTGAAACCTCCTCCCAACGTTGGCTTGGAATGGATAAAGGTTGTAATAGACCCGGTGTCTTAATTGTTTCAACTTTATTTTGCTGGCAAACCAAACATTCTGCCACAAACTTTTGAATATCTGATTTAAGGCCATCCCAAAAAAATTCCTTCTTAACCCTGTGGTAAGTTTTTAAAAATCCTGAGTGCCCTCCTAAGGGAGAAGTGTGCAATTCCATAAGAATCTTTTGTTTTAGCTGGGAATTCTTACAGAGGTATAAGCGATCTTTGTACCATAACGAATCATTTTTCCAGCTAAATGTATCAGACGTACTGGAATCTTGTTGTAGCTTTCGAATAAGTGCCCACACTTCTTCATCATTCTTCCATTCCTCCCTTGCTTCATTTATCCAATCTGGTTGGATAATAGAAATAGCGCACAACAATGCTTCCACATCCTCATCCTTCCTTGAGAGTGCATCTGCCACCACATTTTGCTTCCCCTTTTTGTAGATGATTTCAAAGTCATAACCCAACATCTTTGTGACCCACTTTTGTTGCTCTTCAGAGGATAATCTTTGTTCTAAAAAGTATTTAAGGCTATCATGATCTGTTTTTACCTTGAAGTGTCTTCCCATTAGGTAGGGTCGCCATTTCTTAAGTGCATGGAGTATTGCCAACATTTCCTTCTCATAAATAGCTTTTCTTAAAAACTTTCCCTTGATTGGACGACTTTCAAAAGCAATGGGTCTTTCATCTTGCATTAGAACAGCACCAATTCCATTTCCTGAAGCATCACATTCCACAATAAAGGTTTTTGTGAAGTCCGGTGTAGCTAAGACCGGTGCTTGGCACATTGCCTCTTTAAGATGTTCAAAGGCCTTTGTTGCTTCCGGAGTCCATGAAAATGCATCTTTCTTCAATAATGTTGTTAGAGGTGCTGCTATTCTCCCATAATTCTTAACAAACTTGCGATAATACCCTGTCAACCCAAGAAATCCTCGCAAATGCTTTATGGATGTGGGGATTTTCCATTCCTTAATGGCTTTAATTTTGCTAGGGTCTACCTTAACTCCTTCATGAGATACAATATGACCCAAATATTCCACCTCCTGGACTCCAAAGAAACATTTGGATCTTTTGGCATATAATTGTTTCTCCTCCAATAGTTGTAGCACCCTGTCAACATGTTCAACATGATCCTTCCAAGACTTGCTGTAGATTAGTATATCATCAAAAAATACTAACACAAATTTTCTAAGGAATGGTTTGAAAATTGAATTCATCAAACCTTGAAATGTTGAAGGTGCATTGGTAAGGCCAAAAGGCATGACCAAAAATTCATAATGACCCTCATGAGTTCTAAATGCCGTTTTCGGAATGTCTTCAATCTTCATTCTGATTTGATGATATCCTGAACGAAGATCCAACTTGGTGAAGTAAATTGATCCATGCAATTCATCCAGTAATTCATCAATGACAGGAATGGGGAACTTATCTTTAATAGTGAGCTTGTTGAGCTCCCTATAATCCGGACACATGCGCCATGATCCATCCTTCTTGTGCACCAATACTACTGGAGCAGAGAAAGAACTTTGACTCGGTTGAATTATACCAGCCTCTAGCATTTCTGCAACCATACGTTCAATTTCACTTTTTTGGACATAGGGATATCTGTACGGCCTGATGTTTGGAGGAACACTTCCTGGAATCAGATGAATAGCATGATCATGATCACGCATAGGTGGGAGACCTTTGGGAGTCTCAAATACCTTGGAATGATTGTCCAGGACTTTTTGGAGATCTGGAGAAATAGATGATTCCAATGTGGAAACATCTAGCGAACATAATTGTGCAATTACACCCCTTTGCTCCTTTTTTAGAAGCTTTGTCATACCATTAGAGCTGATTATCTTTCCTGGTTTCCCTGCAATACCCCTTAATTCAACTTCCTTTCCTTCCACAGAAAATTTCATGAAAAGTTCTTGAAAATTAAAAGCTATTGTACCCAAGGATTGTAGCCATTGGACTCCTAGTACAACATCAGCACCTCCCATTGGAATGGAAAGCATTGGGCTAGTCAATACATATTCTCCCATGGATAGCTTGATATTATGGCACTTTCCAGAGCAATTTATTGTTCCTCCATTTGCAATCATCACTTGACACTCTGGTGCTGGATATAGGAAGCAATTCAATTCTTTTGCTACCCTACAATGAATAAAATTGTGGGTGCTTCCTGAATCAATCAACACTATTACCTTTTTCTTCTTGATTTGTCCTTCTATCTTGATGGTTTGAGGAGTGGTAATTCCTGCCAATGCATTACAAGATATGGTCGGATTTATTTGTTCTTCATCTAGGCTTTGTTCCTGGAATATATCCTCTTCTTTTGACCTTTCTTGCTCCTTTTCTTCTTCCTCTTCACAATCTATGTAGAATAATTTCTTCTCAGCACACTTATGACCTTTTGTGTATTTGCTATCACAATTGTAACAAAGCCCTTTTGCTCTTTTTTCTTCCAATTGTTGTGGTGTCAACCTTGTAGGTTGTGGAAGACTATGGGCAACAACACTTCCATCTTTATAGTTGTGAATGGTATGCTTCCTAGTTGCCATAATTTTGCTTTCCATTTTTCTTGCTAACCTGAATGCCTTCTCTAATGAATCAGGTTCCCAAAGGCGCACATCATGTTGGATATTATCCTTTAAAGACCCTATGAACACATCAATCCTATGCTCCTCTGGAATATCTTTTATCCTTATGTTCAATTTTTGGAACTCCTCAATGTGCTCCATTATTGAACCCTTTTGTTTGAGATTATCAATTGGCTAAAAAAAGTGTTGCTTTTTGTATCCTCATAATGTGCTATCAATTCTTCCGTAAAAATTGCCCAAGTGATAAATTGTTTACGAGAACAAAGCCATTGATACCATACAAACTGATTTGGTTCCAAATATAAAGTTGCAATACGTACCTTTTGTGTGTTTTGCACATTATTGAGATCGAAGAATTGCTCCATCTGTAATATCCATGTGGCGGGATCCTTGCCATCAAACTTCCTCACATCGATTTTTGGAACATGGTGAGTCTTCGATCCAACATTAGAGTCTATGGAATCATGATTAACATTTCTTTTATTCTCATCATGAGTTTCCTTTACTACCTTTTCACCATTAGTGACCCTTTCTTGTAGCAACGTCTTCAATTCATCCATCTTATCATCCATGCCATCAATTTTAGCGTCCATGCCATCAATTTTAGCGTCAATCTTAGCTTCCATGCCATCAATTTTAGCGTCAATCTTAGCTTCCATGCCATCCATCTTAGCTTCCATTCCCTTTATCTTAGATTCCACGCCATTTACCTTAGATTCCACGCCACTTATCTTAGCTTCTGTTAGCTTTTGGGAGCGTGACATTTGTTGCACTTGTTCTTGTAATTTTGATATATCATGTAGCATTTCTTCCTCTTCTTCATGAGTCATGCTAGAGCTTTCAGGTTCCTTACTAGGTGTTTGCATTTTCTTTCCTCGGGGCATTAGTTACCGATAATAAAGTTTTACTATGCCCTTTGAATTCCGTTAAACCAAGCTTACACAAAACTTAAAAAAAACTACACACCTTTTTTCACTTTATAGAAGCCTGATATTGAATCTGATGTATCTCTGTAATTTCGGATCCTCCAATTCTGAAATTGCTACCTGTAGTAGCCTTCTGTGTCCTCTTTCCAATGCCACAAGTCTGAGCCAAATTGGATTCTTCAAGGAAGAGTTATGTGAAATCTCCCACAGTGACTTGCTTTTAGACTGGTTCAGTAGAGCGCACTTGTACGACGTGCCACGAGTCACTGTTTCAACCTTTGAATCTGAAACACACGCACAAGAAACTACAGTCCGTCCTCTTTCTGTACCTTTTTACGAAATTTCAATCCGATCCTCAGAGAGAGAGTTATGACGATTTTCCCCAGGTCACCTGTTTTGAATGTAATTTAGGAGTCTGCAAAAAGACCAACTTCCTTAGATCATATCTCCGAAAATATCGCGAGAAAAGCTCTGAAATTCGGACCCAAGGTTCAGCGCCAATTCTTCTCAAATGGGTTTTTTTTGCGACTTCTGAAACGTCACAGAAAAAAAGTTATAGCGAAAATTCCACGATGACCTGTTTGGAGCAGCGAAACCCTAGAATCCAAAGCTCTGATACCAAATGTTATGAAACCAGCTCACAAAAAGATAGAAAAGAGAGATCCACGCCTTAGAATTCAGCCTCTTCGAGGGGGCAACCTCATTTACATTACATAAATGAACAATTCTTGGATGATACAAATGAAAATACCTCCTTTCTATATATAGGAGTCTAAGTGGTCCCAATACAATCAAAGCCTACATAACAATAATATTGTAGGGCACAACAATAACAATAGTGGGCTTCTATGTGACACAATAGTAACAATATGGGCACTACATGGGTACATCAATATAAATAAGGGGTATAACTACAATAGTAATGGGGTAATCACTAGTATTATAGGGACCCAACAATTTTCTTGGTCATCAGGATGAACCAAAATCTGATTAAAACCTGAAAACCCATCCAAAAGTGAAATCCTAGAAGCACCTACTACCTTCTGTAAAATATGATCCATCTTAGGTAAAGGGTAATGTCCTTCAAAAAAACCTTGTTTACATTTCTTAAGTCAACACAATCTGATTTCTCCTGATTTCTTCCTGGTAGACACTAAATTAGATACCCACTTTGAAAATCTGATTGGGGCAATTATTCTTGCATCATGCATTCGTCTGATTTCTTTTTCAATTAAAGGAAGCAGTACAGGGTTGATTCTTTTGAGCTTTTGTTTGAATGGTTTTTGATTCTCCTTGAGGGGTATTGTATGTTGAATTACAGAGGTGTTATAAGATTTCAGGTCTTCATAGCTCCAGGAAAAAACATCCTGGAATTCTTTGATCAGTTCAACATATTTAAGCTTTTGATCAGGGGGCAAAGTTTTGGACAATTTTACCATTTTTGGATTCTCTTTAGTTCCTATGTTGTATTCCTCAATGTCTGCTTTTAGAGGTTCCATTTGGGGTTTCTTTGGAATATCATTGAAATCAAAGAGATCTTCCAAAGGAGACAATCCTTTGGGTAAGTGATTGTCTTTCAAGTTGATAATTTCAGATTCTCCTTCAATAATCTCATCAATGTCTGTTTCTTTAGGATCCCATATTTCCTCTTTGGTAAATTTCGTTGGATGAAGCGTTTGAGTTGCATTTTCTATTGAAATGTCTGTTTCTGCCTGATTTGTTGGTCACTAACTAGATCTGCATCTACATTAGTGCTGGAAAATTCCTCTTCCAAGGTTAAAAAATTGATGATCTGATTGTCACTATCAAACACTTGCCAGTTCTTCACATTATTAGGTATTGTTGGCCTGTGTCTAATTTCTGCTGTGAATTGATGATTTGGTTCAAATGGCAATTTACAGGTGCTGGCAAACATTGCTAGGCTGTGAGCTTGCAAGTTATGTTTTCTCGGGATTTTGGCAAGCTGAGTTTCCAGAAATGTATTGAGGATCTCTACAGTTGTTCCTCTGTACTCTCTTAACCTGGGATCATTTGTTAAGAACTTCCCTTTTATCCATTGAATGATTAAATCAGAATCTCCTAGGACTGACACTCTAGTTGCTCCCAATTTCTTGAGCAGTTTAAGACCTAGCAACAGAGCTTCATATTTAGCCATATTATTAGTGCACCTAAAGTTTAACCTGTAGGCGTGGCCTTCAGCATGATTGTTTTCAAGGTTGTGCACCCATACTCCTGCCCCTTCTCCTAATTTGTTCGCAGAACCATCAAATTCTAAGTACCAAAGGATTTCATGTTCATAATTAGGATTTGGAGTTTCAGGGATCTGTTCAATAGGGAGATCTGGTTTTTTAGTTTCTTCTGGTCTATCTGATGTTTCATGATTTTCAAAATTTTCATGGATTCGGACCCTAGACCTGTCATTTGCAATTTTTTCTGTTTCATCTGTTAGGACTTTTATCTCATGTGGGGGGTCAATTTCAACATTGTAAAGGATAAAAGAATCCATATCCAAATGTACTGAGTAGATAGGGAAATTTTGAGGTTTCTCTTAACTGGTTACTACATACTTCATTAAGGTTTCTCTGTATAGTCTCTTGGGTTGACCAAACACTGAAATAGTAGCATACGACATGTCCAACTGTAGAGATACTTGAAGCTTTGCACCCCAAGATCTAGACAATAACATACCGTACTTTGGTGGAATATCAGCTACTACTATGTCCATTAAGATGGTTTTGGCAGGATATTGGACTAGTGACACACATACATCTTTGATTAAACCCAAACATTTGACCTAACTTGAATCAAAAGAGAAAAGGTCTTTATATGGCTTAGTGATGTCAAGGTATAACTTCTCCATTACATATTTAGGCATTAATTTATGGGAAGCACCAGGATCAACACATGGAATTATGGAGTATTTTATCATGTATGTTTAAACCCACATAGAAGGGAGGAACTTCTCCCTCTACTATTTTTCCATTTACTCCAGGGCCAAATATCAATTCAGGCTGGTCATCAAAAATATTTACTGAATCTTTATTCACAGAAATTTTGAGTGATCTGCTGATTTGATTTCTGTAGACATCATGTTTAGCTAATTCTGATAGTGGGACAACTATCTTTAGTTTGCCTACTTCTATCTCAAGATTGAAAGGTTTTTCGGTCTGAGTTCTTGTATTTCGGACAGCTGAATTTTCTGCGTTTTTCTCTTCTTCAGGAGTGGGATTAAGGGCTGAAGTATTTTTCAAATCAAGTTCTAGAGGCTCTTTTTCTTTTTCTTTAGTAGGAGTAAAAATGGAAGGTTGTCTGTTAGGTGGCTGATTGTCTGATATATCTTCAACAATTGGATTATTTGGGTTAGGATCTGTTTTAGAAAGAATATGTACAGGGGGGGCACTGATCTTACCTTTGTTGGGCTGCTTGGTATCTTTCTGTTTGCTGATTTCAGGGACATCTATTCTTCTGCTCCTCAGATTGTATTGTTTGTGGACTTCATAAATGGCTGTATCATATCCCTCCCTAAAGTCAAATGATTCACCTGACTGAGTTTGGAATTGTTTCACAATGTGAGCTTCTTGATCTTCTTGGGTCAAGAAAACTTGTTGTTTATTGTTGAGTCCCATTAGATTAAATTGAGTGTCTTCTGTCGATTCATCAAAAGTTGAGGCTTTAGCATAATTTTCTTGAAATGGGGGCCTAATATTTTGGTCAGGCCCTGTCTTTCCAGTGTTAGGATTTTGGTTCTTCCTGAAATTTGGATTACTCCTAGTGTTGCTTGGTTGACCATCCCAAGGGGATTTTCTCTCGATTATTTCTACTCTATCTCCAAGTCTATCCATTCCTTTAATAATTGCATCTAGTTTTTGTTCAAAGGAAAAAGGCTCTTCTTTTAAAGGTGTCCTCCTTTCAGCTCTGGCTCTAGATCGTTTAGATATCAGGTTGGCCTCAACACTGACAGCTATACTCTGCATATCTTCTAAGTTTCGAGGATCTCTTTCCCTAAGTTGGTATGCCATATCAGAATCAAATACATCAGGGAATTTGATCAAGGCCAAATCTAGAGGAGGTTTGATATTCTGAGGAATAGCGTTGTAGACATTATTGAATCTGGTACAGTAATCTTGGATAGTTTCTTGTGTGCCCCTTTTTAGGTTTTCATACTCTGATAAAATGTGGAGAGGATCTTTCTTCTTTTCCCATCTATTCAAGAAGGTTTGATAAAGAGCTTGTGGGTCATTGATACTGTTTGTAGGGAGGGCTCTAAACTAGGTTCTAACATCTCCAGTTAAACTTTGAACAAATACTTTCATTCTAACATCATCATCATCAATCTCATAGTTTTCAAAATAGTCGATCATTTTCTTGGTATGTTGTTGAACTGTGTAAGTGCCAGTACCTTCGAAGTAGGTGATTTTACTTTGATAGTCTTTGGGCATAGCCCCTGGATTGGCAGGTAAGTTTAGGGGAGTATATCGGTTTGCCATGGTTGCAGACGTAGATGTGACAACTGGAAGAGTAGGGACAACAATGGGAATGTGTGTTGTAAATGGATGAGTGGAAAGGGTAGTTTGAGATGTCGATGGTGAACTTGGAGAAACTGTGGTAATCACTGGTGGTTTGGTGTTCTTTCAGAGGTAAGTTCAGATTGGATGGAGTTCTGAAAATGTTTGTCAAGGTGTGAAGTAGCAAAATTTTCTTGGCTTTCTTGTCTTCTAAGAATCCTAGAAATCAGATTAGGATTTTCAAACACAGGTGGAGGATTAGGATCAGGATTTGATCTGGTGTAATGAATCTTTTCTGAAGCCAGTTTCTAGGTGTATTTTTTTGGTTTTTTCTTGAAATAGGTTTTGACAATACAACTTTAACAGTCTCTTCTAGGAAGTTTTAGATGTGGGAGTTTTGAACTTTCCTAAATATTTTTGAAAAAAGGAACTGATCAAGTATTTGAAACAAACTGTCCAATCCATAAACTAGACCAGAGATAGACTGAAGCAACATTCATTTACTTCTGTAATTGCAAAGAAAAAGCATTTCAAAGGCTACTTGGCTAACTTCAGGCTCCATCTGTAGCTTATAAAATAAACAATAGTAACAAACAATTATTCAGTTCCCCAGTGGAGTCGCCAATGATGTTATCACTTAGGTTTTTCCCAAAAGTTGTAAGAAAAAGGAATACTGCCGAGGTAACCACAAACCAATCTTCTAGATACAGAATCTAACCAATCTGTATCCAAAGAGGGCTCTCTCTTTATGATTTAGATTTATTTTTTAAAGGTATTAGGCTAGTTATGAAGTTCAAGGGTTTTGTTAGAGTTTGGGTGGTGGGATTTAATAGAACAGGGAGGTAAAACTGAGCAGTTCAGTCCATTGGGAATGATGGAGTCAAAGAAAAAGGCTTTCTGGATTTGGTTTCTTAACAGAGGATGGCTTCACAGAGCAAGGTAGTCAAACAGGGAACAAATGAAGGATTGAAAGCAGATGGAATGAGCTCAAATGGGTGAAGGGCAGTTAATAATCCTTCAACATATTGAAAGAGGGAAAATGGATGATTACTGATAAGGAGCAGTTAAGAATTCCTTAACGAGTAAACAACATGAGAGAATCAGGAAACAGGAGCAATTAAGAATTCACTGTTAATTCTAATTCTGAAGAAAACACAGAGAACAATAAAGACTGAAAACAGAGTGCAATTAAGCAAATTCTGAAAAAACCATTTTCTTTATCATTCAGATTATGAAACACAGATGATATAGTAAACATCAAAACTGTAAAACACTAGATATAGGGGACTTATTGATCCGGAGTTTGATTCAAGAATTCTGTGACAAGTCCTCTGCTTCAATTCTTCATCCAGTATGGCCAGATAATAGATGTTTCCAATAGCTCTTTATTCCAAAATTTCAGTGTTATAGTAGAGTCTAAGAAATCCACACACACCACAGACCACCCGAATCCTCTAATGGAGGGGGTATTTATACACAAAATATGTACAACAAAATATCTCATTACAGCTGTGAGATAATATATAGGATGACTAATAACAATTTACAAGTAAAATAGAAACAGCTGACTGATGTTGTGCTGGAGGCAGGCTTGTAGGGTTCGGCTTGCAGCTGTCTTCTAAAGTAGCTCTGCGCCGACTGCCTATCTTAACTATGCATTAATTCTGATGTGATACACTTTAATTGCTCTGATACACTTTGATTTCTGATCTGATACTTTTCAATGCTGAACTGGTGTGTCTTTGATTTTGATCTAATATTTCTTTAATGCTGATCTGCTTTGCCTTTAATGCTCGAACTGATACTCTTTGACTTGTTTTGATGCTCTTTAATGCTGAACTGACCCCGGCTCACTGCTGTCTGGAAAAATAGAACTGCTAACGTGTCTCCTCATTGCCTTTCCTTTGGCCATTCATGTTTCTGTGACCTCGGAAGTCCCTCGGTGCTGGTTCGAACTGTATTAAAGAGGAACAAAACTATAAAATGGCAACTTGATTGAGGCCGCAAGCTTGTTGATGGAGCCCTTTTGGTCGAAAAACATGGAAATGTGGCCTTAAATGACTTTATTCTGCAGGAGAGCGTGGGGCGCTGTAAGCAAAAAACGTAGCAAAAATGCCCCTTTTCCCTTTTTATTCGAAAAACGAAGCTTTGGCAGGAAAATTTGATTTCAACCAGGAGGATGACGTAAGCAGTGGTACGGGGTAGATGACGTGGCAGGTGACATCAACATATGGACAGATGACGTCCGCAAAGGGTGATGTCAGAGGATGATGTTAGCAAAGGGTGGTGGTAAGCGGTTTGGCCCGCACCGCTTTTGGGGCTGGGTGGTTTCGGGCGGAGGGCGAGTGAGCATAGTGGGAGCGCAACACATGGCTTTGTACGGGCGCGAAAACCACCGGTTCCTTGAGTGTTAACGTTTGGCGATTACGGGTGGTGCGAAATGATTGTCGACCGTCGGATGTGGCGATGGAGATCTGACGGCGGACGGGCAGGGAAAATGGTGAGAGGTTAATGTATGCAGGCCCGGCCTATAATAAAACAATGTTTTTAATGCATCGGGGCTGTTCATTTGTTCGGAATGGTTTGGTTATTAATTCGCCAGAGGTTAATTAATACCATTAGTGTGCGGGAAGGGTTATTAATAGGCTTCAGATAAACCTATTAATTCCCAAAAAAAATGTATATATAGTGATATGGTCGTATTTCGACTGGGAGGGGGATATTAATATCTGGGGATTTTTTAATATATTCACATAATACAGGGAGGGTAACCATGTACATGGGATTTATGTAATAGATGTTAAAAAATTAATATGAAAAGATGCAAAGGCAAGCGCTAAGCCATAATGTTAAAAAAGGGGAAAACAGGGGTTTTGAGATGATATTATGCATTTTCATAAGAAAAATGGGAATTTACTTAGGCAATGCTTATGAAACGAGATGAGTGATTTTGGAGTGGTATTAAGCAGATCTTAATACCTTTGGGGTAGTTAGTGAATGATTCAGGGAGAAGTATGAAGGGGAGTTTGTCATGAAATCTGCCTCGCTTGAGCTGCATCAAAAAATATCTGCTTTGCACTTGTGATGGAGATAATATTAACATATTTTTTAGAGACAAAATCAATCACAAGTGTCATTCTGCAACACCAATCTACCTACCCAACGTACTTTGCCTAGCATTTTTTCTTCTTTCTTTGGGTGCACTTGGACTAGCAAACCCTCATCAATTTTTCTTTGCTTGGTAAGCCTACCTAAGTCTGCACTTATTACTTCCAAGGGCTCAGATTAAAATGTTGAGCTCCTTTTCTTCTTTACCTATCTACTTATCTTCCAAGATTAAACAGTTTGGCCAGATTTTTATTCTCTATCTCTAAAACATGAAATTCAAACATGAACTAGCCAAGATTAAGCTGTTTGGCCATTCATCAATTGTGGCATGAATTTAACAAGCTGCACACAATGCTTTATTTGCAGAAAATGAAAAAGTAGTGGCTTTTTGGACTTGCACACTTTCCTGGTCTTTCTTTGTTTGGGGTTCATTTCTTCTCATTTTTCTTTTGACCATTTTATTCTTTTTACCTTTTGATTTTTCTTTTAGGGTATTCCCTCTTTTCATTTTTTAATTTTTTGATTTTTGATAATATGGAAAACCTTTGCAGCAAGGAAATGGATGAACATATTACAGAGCTTATCAAGTCAATCATGAAATATGATACCTATTGGTATAGGAGTATAACATGATGTAGGAGATTCTATGAGTATGGGAATTCTTTTTGTGATTTCCCACTAAGCAAAGATGAAATGTAGGAAACAATTGCAAAGGAATCTTATGGGTTTCAAAAGGTGGCCATTAAATAAAGAAGCCCTAAATGTTAACCAAGAAAAACAACAACAACTGAGATCCTAACAAGAAATAAATATGATGTGTTCTCAACTCAAGAAGATAACTTGGAATTACCATAGGATCTGATGAACCTGGATCAAGAAGGGGATAATCCCCTAGCGAAGGTTACGCTAAAGTGAAATGCCCCAAAAGGCCCCATTAGAAATCCTTGATGGGGAGGAAATGTTTATGGATGAAACAAAGGGAATGGAAACTAAGGAGATTGTGTAAACCCTTAGCAGTGAGGAACAACCATTGGCTAGAATGCTAGCGGAATGGAGAAATTTGGATCCAAGGCTTATTCTAGAGCAACAAAAATACCAATTTCAAGGGCTCTATAAAAAATTGCAAAGCTAAGGTAGGCTAGGAGCCGATAAACAGGGAATGAATAACATGGGATTAGGATTTCAAGCCCAGAATGATCTTGATAAAGGGTTGACAATCAAATAAATCAAAAGAAGAGGACATAAAACCACTAAAGAATCAATGCAAATGGTTGTTGAACTCCTTGTCAACACAAGATAGGCGATGATGCTCTTGGAGGTGTTTTCCTCTTCTAAATACTCAACTCAATGAAGATCATCACATGGAACATTCACAACCTCAATAGTAGAGGTAAGCAGAGGCATATTAGGGTTAGCATAAATAACTAACACCCTAAAACTATAATGCTAGAGGAGACAAAAATATCAAGTGATAAGGTTAAAGAAATCACAGGATATTATCAGAAAGGTCGTGAATCAATGGTGTTGGATGCTAAAAGTAGAATTGGAGGTCTTGCAATAATTTGGAATTGTTGGGTGTGGAGCTTGATTATCTTCTTTATTCAGAGGTATCACTGCATTGGACCCTAGTTCATAATGTGGCGGCAACGCCGCCCGTAATATTTTCGCTGCAAGGGGGGTCTTGTGGGGGCGGCTGTGATCTTTGGGAGCCCCCCCCTGGCTGGGGATTGATGGCAGCACCCCCCGAAGTTAAAAATAGATGTAAAATTGCCTTGTAAAATGTTGTAATTTCATAGTCAATCTGGGTCATTCATTAGGTGGAGATTTGACGGTAGAAGTTATTTTTAAATTTAGGGTTTTTTGCCCTAGAAGGAAACCCCTCACTATAAATGAGGGAATTGTATTGTGTCTATGTAGATCTGTATTCTAAGTGAGAAAGAGAGAGGAGATTGTGTGAGAGCGAAGAGGGAATTACAACAGATCTACTGTAGGTTGTATCTCTTTAGTTTATTGGATAATATAAAAGGAAGGACTGGCTATTTCTCCGTGGACGTAGCCCAAATTGGGTGAACCACGTATATCTGTGTCTCTCTTGTTTTATGTGTTTTCTGTGTTTATATTTCTGCAATATATTTTATGTGTTCCATTGTTCTATAGTATATAATTTTCTAATAGGAATCCCTTTGAGGCTTCTTTCCTAGATTGGATTACTTTCACACTACTTTATCAAGTAGATTTAGATACATCAGAACCAAGGAGGTGGTTTGTTTGACAACTATTTATGGCCCTCATCTTCTAGTGGAAAAGGCAACATTTTTATCTGACCTCCATTTAATTTGATCCCTGCATTAAGAGGAGCTCTAGAGTGTAGGGGAGATTTAATCTTATTAAATCCCTGGAGGAAAATAAAGGGGGAATTAGAAGGTTTGACTCTGAGGCCCATCGATTCTTTGATTTTATTCATGATTTAAGGGTGACATATATGGATACAATTAATGGGATTTTTACATGGAATAATCGTAGGGGCAACAAACATCAGGTAATGAGTCGCTTAGACTACTTTCTTATTTTAGAATCTCTGTTGGGTCGAGACATATTTATTGAAGTAATGATCCTGCCTTGTTTAGGCTTAGACCATTGGCTAATTCAAATAGAATGAGATTTGAAGACTGCTCCCCGAAATCGTCCCTTTCAATTTGAGGCATTTTGGCTACAAGATACAAAATTATAGATTAAAGCTCAGACTTGGTGGGAAGAAATTTAATAATTTACAAGGGTGGAATCGAATGCATACCTTTTAGATCAAATTAAAGGAACTAAAGCAAAAAATTGAAGAGTGGAACTGTAAAGGGTTCGACCACATGCTTATAGATAAACAAGTGTTGGAGGCTCGCATGAAACAAGTGCAGCAACAACTTATAAAAAAAGGATGATCAAAGGTCGTAACTCTAGAAGAGGGTCAACTGGTTAATAAAACTGAAAGGAGGAAAAAGCAGGACGAGACCCTCTGGAGACAAAAATCATGAGTGCAATGACTGAGATAAGGAGAGTATAACTCAATTTGTTTTCACAAAACAACGATTAATCATTGTCATAAAATATGATCTTCTCCTTCGTGACTTGGGATGAACAACATCTTCTTCAACACAAAAATTTGGAAAATGAATTGGTTTCTTACTTCTATGAGATGCTTATAGAGCCAGTTCCCAAAAGACGAGAAGCCATCCACTGTGTTACGGCCCATATTCCTCATCTTATTAACCAATATAAAAATGAATAAGGAAAATTTCATTTTCCAAAGTGAAATATGTAGTCATGGCAATGCCCCAAAATAAAGCACTAGGTCCTAATGGTTTTACTATGGATTTCTTCCAAGCTTGTTAGCCATTCATTGGAGATGAAGTGCATGCCCTAATAGAAGGATATTGACAATCTCAACAAGTATGGATGGGTCTCAATGTTAATTTTATTACCTTAATTCCTAAAGTTGGTAAAGCAGAGGACCCTAGTGGGTTCCACCCCATAGCCTTATGTAATGTCATTTATAAGATTATTTCCTTTGTTATTGTAAATCACCTCAAGCCTCTGATGAACATCATCTCCTCCAAACAAATTGGATTTGTAGAATGATGCCAAATTCTTGATGGTATTGTGACTGCCCACAAGGTAATCCATTCCCTTAAGAAATCTAAAATATCTTGCATGATTTTTAGACTAGATCTCTCGAAAGCATTGACAGACTCAGGTTGGACTATCTCCTATCATGTCCTTTGTGCTTTTGGTTTATCCTCTCGGTGGATATCCTAAATTAAGTCCCTTATTTCATCCTCCTTCTATTATAGTCTCCTGAATGGTTCTCCCACCATCACTTTTAACCCATCTCGTGGCCTCCGCCAAGGAGATCCAATATCCCCCTTCCTTTTCATCCTCGCAACCAAAAACCTAGGTATATATCTTAAAGAAGCTATCCAACTAGGTATTATTAAAGGTCTTTATCTTTTTGGGGAAGACTTTCTTATTACTCATCAACAATTTGTTGATGATATAATGTTCTTTTTTTAGTCCTCTTTATGAGAGGTTAGGGCTTTAAAATCCATTCTCTCATATTTTATGAATGCTTTGGGTACTTTGATTAATGGTCACAAATCCAATGTTTATTTCTTTAGTGCCAATCTTA
This sequence comes from Pinus tabuliformis, assembly GCA_031772625.1. Taxonomy (NCBI): domain Eukaryota; kingdom Viridiplantae; phylum Streptophyta; class Pinopsida; order Pinales; family Pinaceae; genus Pinus; species Pinus tabuliformis. The sequence goes on from CM062818.1 coordinate 1,164,503,967, forward strand.
TGGTACAAGGTCATATTGCTCTTCGTCTTGGATTTTAGATAAGGAATCTTCTAGCGACATATCTAAGAGTTCATCTAGTAGATAATTCCTTAAAATCAACATGTTGGCAAGGTATTCTTAAAAAGATTTCCAATAAACTTGATAATTGGGCATTCAAATCCCTTAATTTGGTAGGACGGCTAGTCATACTCAAATCAATGTTACAAGCTCTTCGAGTATATCAATTGTCATCATTAGTTGCTCCCAAAACAATTTGCAGTTCTATTACTTCTTTATTCCTAAATTTCTTATGGAGAGGAGTGAAGAATGCCAAAACGTGGGCACTTGTGGCATGGGAGAAGCTATGTATTCCTAAATTGGCTATTGAGATAGGCCTAAGAGACAACTGGTTGGGATAGTTAGGTCCATGGGGATAAATGGACAGTGGCAGGATAATTATGAGAAAGGTAATCAAGGAAAGGTAAATTAAATGAATTTGAGACATCATATTCCTTGGCTAAATTGGGAACTATTGTTCTCAATGTTGTGCATGCGTTGCACGGATAAAGGGAGTTTTCTTAAACTTGATCTTATGAGCACTCGTAATTATGTTGTGATCATGATTACGTTGATGTTTTTATATATATGAATGTCATTGTATGATAGGGTCACCAGGGATCATTCTTTTTGAAGAATGATCATTTTATGCAGGTGAATGGCATGAAAGGGTTCCCGGTTTTATGAGGAATCAAGTGGACAGAGTAGCCTTGGAAGATTTATGAGGTTAGTATCGTGTGGATATGATTTGATATAATGTGATTATAACTATATCTATCTTTATATTATGGTAGGAAACGCTAAAGGATACATCAACATAATGAAATTAGTGTGATCTACGACATGTTGGGACAAGCTTGGATAGTGGAAAGAGCCACTGACCCAAGACTTGGGTTGTGGATGCACACAATAAGGTTGGAAAGACACTAGAGGAAAGGTTTCTTGGTAGAGACAGTGTGGTCTCTAGATGTGCAATATCGTTGTTGTATACATGTTGTACATGTGGTGTTGTGTACATGTCATACATGTTGTTTTGTGTACGTGTGGTATTGTGTCATGTGTATTGTGTAGTCATTATTTTGTGACATGTGTATTCGTTGTGTTGTAGGGTTTATACATACATGTGTGGTGTTGTACACTGGGTGTAGGTGTATGTGTTATTTCGTACACCATGTGTGGGTGTATGTATTGTGATGTACACCGTGTGTATGTGTACATGCTACATATTGGTTCTCTGGATACCTGGAACCTGTGGGTTGGAGCCCTATAATAGCTTGGGTTCCTTGAAAGTTATGGGTTGAGTTACTAGTCCTTGGAGCCCGTGGGTTAGAAAAACATCTCTAGAGCCTTATAATAGCTTGGGTGCCATGGAGGTTGGTAGTAGTCCTTGGAGCCTTGGAAAGCTTGGGAGAATACCAATCTTGAGTTGCTAATTTTAAGGGTTGAGACGGTATAGTCTCTGGAATCCGTTTTTATTGATACTAAAGAGAAGAAAAGGCACTGAGTGCTTTCTAAGTTTAGAAACCGATCCAATGTATTTTATCAAATAGAAGAGAAGGCATTCGGTGCTTGTCAGGTTTGGCAACTGATCCAGTGTGTGTACATGATCAAAGAGAAGAGAAGACATTTAGTGCTTGTCTGGTTTAGCAACTGATTCAGTGTGCGTATGGAAAGAACAAAGAACAAAGCCAAAAGAAAAGAACCATTTGAAAGATAAGTATCATTATTTTATTTGACTTTTAATTATGCATGTGATCTATGATTCTGATTTATGATGGTTGAGTTCTGAGCTAACTTGATACAATTTGTTTATACATGATGATTTAATCAAAAATCTAGTTTGACTTACTGTGACAGGAAGTAAACATAATTGTAAGTGTACCTTATTGACGATCCATCAATGATGTATGATTTTAATTTATTTCAATTCCTTTTGAGTCTAATGGAAATTATGTGCTTGGTATAGGAAAGCATGGAAATGCCTAGTTGGGTGGTTGAAACTACCTATTAGGGTGTTAGCAACAATAATGAAAGGAATTGGAACATGCAACAATATGATGGTAAAACATTTAGTAGCAGGGCCATTGTGGGAGAATGGTACCCAATATTTTCCATTGATTTCCACGAGAATTTTATGATTGGTATGAGGGTTTTGAGGTAGGGATATGCCATGGTTTTTGGACCTTCCAATGCAAGGAAACCTCTCCAATGGATGGGTTGCTCAAGGGACTTTGTAGCAGAGAATGGGATGCCAAGGAACTTGGAAGGTGAGTGACTGCACGAAAGGGGGTGACCGGATTTCCTGATGGATTGTGTAACAGAGAAGGGAATGTTGGGGAATACATTTATTTTGGTCATTAGCATTTCCATATGGAATCAGAAAAACATTAGGAGTGTGCCCTAGAACAATGAGTCAGTAATTGTTCACTGAGAGGAAAAGTAGTGCAAGGATTGTAGCATTGGACATTGGATGTGGACTTTGATTTGAATAGTGGATTTTAGACTTCCTGGGAAGGAGGTGAATCATGGTAATACTTTTGAGGGTGGAGGTGTGAGCCTTTGGATTCCCTTGTTGATGATGTGAGCATCATATCTTTTTATTTGTTGGTTAAAGCAAATGTGCATATGTATATATGTGTATATTATTGTAAATATTGTATTGAGATTTGTTTATAAAGCTCCATAGACAGTATGCTTATTTTTTCGTTGAAGCAAATGTGTATAAGTATATATGTATATCATTGTAAATACTGCATCAAGTTGGGTTTATAAAGCTCCATATGCAATATGTTGTTTTGTTTTAGGAATTGGTCATTGTAAATATTGCAACAAGTTGTGTTATAAGTCTTCATATGTAGTATGTTTTGTTGGTTATAAGCGTCATCGAACATCGATGGAAGTTTTCCCCCAAGGGGGATGGGTTTATAACAACCCCTGGTTGATATTCCATGTAAATAAAATAAGACCAAGGTCATGGGGCACATATTCCAAGCTAAGTAGTGGGGAAAACATCATAATGGGCATCACTTGTGATTAATTAATGGTTATGGAAATTGGAAAGGGAATTAACAAAGGCAAAGAGGTGATAATTGACATTTAATTATGAAAATAAAGGAAAATAGGAGAAAAGGAAGGTGAAGAGACACAGATTTGCATGCAAGGGAAATTATAGGGAAAATGAAAGAAAATGAAGAAAAATGAGGCCTCAATGACAAAAAGGCATTAGAGAATCAATTCACAACTTTTTCTCATCTTTTATCAAGATCAACAAAGGAGAAGGAGCAAGCATTTGGAAAAGAAAGTAAGGAAAGAAAGGGTGCGCAAGAGGAAGCTTGGAAAACGACAAGTAAGGAAAAGAATTAGCTATGGATTACAGGTAACAATATGCATGTGAGATTTAACATGCTGGCTTTTGGATGCATGGTATATGCATGTGGTTCCTTGGTTATGTGTTTTCATTGGCATGGATATTTTCCTGGATTGACAGTGGTTTCAACCTTGCCTTGTCATTTCCTGAATAACCATGGTATTGTGGGTTTCCCACTTATTTTTCTGACTGGTTCTCAGGTTCCATATGGATGTGGGTTGCAACAATTGTTCTGAAGCCCTGGAACATATGGGGTTGAGTTACTAGTTCCTTGAGCCTACAGGTTGGGACAAACACTCTGGAGCCTTATGGGTTGAGTTACTATTCCCTGGAGCTACGGGTTGGAAAAAACGCTCTAAAGCCCTAATTAGTTGTAGGTTGAGTTATTATTTCCTGGAACATTGGACAACTTGGTTAGAGACCGATCTAGTTGATGTTAGTGATTTCTGTACCATATAGGTGAGATCACTGTGGTTAAGGGTTAAGGTGGTTTGGTCTCTGGAATCCCTGGTTGGTTTTGTTTTGGTTTAACCCTTATGATCATTCATGCTTGGAATTGCAATAGGGGTGATTGGCTGAAAGAGAGATTTGGTTCATCTTAATCTATGGTCAGGTGGTACGTCGAAGTCCCTAACTTGGTTGGTATTTTCATATGTTAATATAAGATATTTTACTATTGTAATCTATGGGAATTTGGAGTGATTATGCTGGTGATTTTATGGTTGATTTTCCATGGTTTCCATTTTGTTTACATGTTGGTTATATGTTGGTTATATGATGTATTCTATCTATGACTGTTGACATGTTTTGATAAGTTATTGAATGGTTTATGAATGCATGGTCTAACAAGTGTTATTGGAGTTGTCTTGGGAGGAATTAGACATTCTTAGTGATTTTAAAATGAAATTCATAGGTTTATGATCACATATGCCTTCATGAGCTGTAGCCTACAAGTTTACCATATGTTTCACAAAATGTCTATTGTGTACTAGGCATGTCTAGGTCAAGATCTTGTTCAAGTTTGAATGTTTGGCATTGTTATCATCTTCACCATGTTTTTGAAGAGTTACAAGCAGTTCTAGGCATTGGTTTGGAGGTTTGCTTGAAAAGGTGGCACAGATCCTGGAACCAAATGCACAAAACTAGAAGATTTTGGGTCATAATTACATGGAGATAGAATTATGGGTGTGGTTGGAGCCTCATAATTGCATGCATGTTGAGTTGTGGGTGTGGTTGGGGTGTTAGGATTTTGGAAAAGAAATTCTAGCTCAGGATTTGATCAACAAAGGTTATGGACAAACTTCTCGGTGGTCTAGTGCATCTGAGAGGTATCAATAAGTTTTCATATTGTAGGGCCCACTTCCACAACTGGAACTTGGAGGCCGGTTCATGTCATAGTAGCACTCAATTCATGTTTACCCTGGAGAGCTTGTAAAAATGGGTAAATGTGGGGTGGGGTGGTTACATGATGGTTGTAGGTTTCCTATGGAAACAATATTTTTGTGGAAATCATTGTTGATACCAGTTCCTACATGCAAGAAAATTATAATGAAAATCCACCTATGTTGTAAACCATTTTGAGAACCCAAAACATTGGAGAAGTCTAATAAGAGTGAACAATGAGAGTTGACCTCCTAGAAGAGAACCTGTAGTAGATATTGTGAAGAACTTGGCTTAGTGTTTCTACAAAATTGTACCAAGTGAGATATGTGCATATCCAAAGAGGTGTTACCATCTTTGACTAGCTCATTTTATCGAGCATGTTGGACATGTTTGTTAAATGCATTGCTATGTGAAATCAAGCATGATGGCTCCATTGAGATAGTTCTCCTACTAAAAGCGCTTGTACGTAGAGTTAGTGTTATGACCCATTTTGGATTTATAAGCATAAAAGTATTAGTAAACATACGATATATGCATGATAGCTACATATGCATACATCACATGTCTTACGCTAGTATACTTATTAAATAATTATGAAAGATGTTTAAATGAAGGATAGAGGGATTAAGTACCTAAAATCATTAAGAAAGGAAATGTTGCCTAAAATTCAACACTATCAAAATATACATATTAAAATGTTTTTGTAATTATAAAGTTATTAAATAAAATTTACACTTCCAATCTTGTTAATGTAAATATGTATAAATATTTATTTTAATTTAAATATTATAATTAAGATGTTAAAAGTTAAAAATAATTATTTAATGTAATAAACACTTGATAATATACCTATGTATAACTATTCATTGTATTTAAATAATATAATAATAAAAATTAAGTTAAAGTTATGTATTTAACATAAAACCACCTTCTAAATATATAATCACATATACAAATAATCACTTGGAGGTTACACGTAAATATATGACTAAGCAAATACAAATCTAGGAGGGCGGTAGATGACATGGCGGTCGCCCAAGAAAACTTATTTATCCATGTACACAGAGAGATCGAGGGAAGAGGGGAGAGAGAAATTCTAAACTGAAGATTGAAAAGCTGAGCATTGGAATTGAGAATTGGAGATTTGAGTAATTGTTCTTGAAACATTTGGGCACGAGGGCCAGAGTACTTCAATTGCGAAGTATTTTGGAGCCGGGTACCAAGGATTGTGCCTAATTTGGTAGGGAGGTTTTGGTCATTTGGCAACAAGAGCGAAATTGGCGCTACAACAGCGCGAGATTAGCTTCAAACGAAGCTAGGTATGTATATAGTTGATAAATTATGTTTAAATTGTAACTAGTAAATTTTGGTAGAATTTCTGAAATAAAATTGTGGCTTGGTAATTTAAATTTCACATTAAAAAAATTTCATATTGTTTGATAAGATTTTCACATAGTTTAGGGCACTACAGTTAGTACATGTTATGTAGAGCATCATCCATGTGTAGGGACATGTTGTGGAAGTGCATGCTCGAGTTGGTGGTGTCAAATTGAAGATTAGATTGAAAATGTAAAGTATCTCATTGAAGTATTCTTATGTCTCATTTATGACATGGATGGAAAGGGTAATGATACATATATATATATATATATATATATATATATATATATATATATATATATATATATTTTTGTTCATTGTAGTAGAGTATTGCAATTGCTAAGGATGGTATTGCTTGATACTTTGAACATTTTGTTGTTGTAAGAGGAGGTTGGAACATTACTACTAATGGTGTGGTTTTAATAATCATTTGTTTGCATATTGTTAACATAGCTATTGGATTTGATGTGGTGGAGACGTTCAAACTATAGTTCATCATCACAATCTTGAGGCCCTTGAGAATCATTATGATGGTGGTAAGAAAATTTGTATATCATTCTCATTGCTAAAAATAAGTGAGCAATACAAATATGTATTCATGTAAGTAGTCATGGAACAATTCTCTTACATTTACATTAATGAAATAATGATGTGATAAACAAAATAGGTGGATATTTCTAGCATCACAACTTTGTCATTTAGTGATAAATAATTTTTTGGGAATTGGTATTGATTACATATAAGTAAACAAACATATAACTATAAGATCTTGTAGGATATGTGTAACCTTGGTTTTTTAACATAAAATCTAAATGTAAACCCAAGTGATAGAATTAAGAGTCATGTTACAATTTACATAGAATTAAGAGTCACGTTACAATTTATATATTTAGACAAAAAAATATCTGAGAAGACAAGTTTTATGTCAAGGCAAATTTAAATGTTAATTAATATTGATTTAGTCAAAGGTAGATAAGTTAACTATGATTAGTTGAATATTGGATTTACCATTTAGTAGTTTACCAGCCAAGTTTATTAGCCCATGATATTTTTAGATAGTAAAATCTATCTAAAAATTTGCAGAGAGGTACTTTGGTCCCCTGCCGTGGAGACTGGTAGCATCTTAACGCCGCTAAATGAGGCTGGCTAGCGGGCAAAGTAATAAAAATTCATGCCGCGATTTGAGTGTGGAGAACCAGCTGTTATGTTGCCTCTGGGACGGAGAAATTTCTTCCGACTGTCAACTGTCAAAATAGAGACTGGCGTTCAGGCCTGCAATTTGACGTTTTACAGAACGTGATGTTGAAAGAAAATTTGAATGTGAAAAGCTACCGTTAAAAAACATTTGAAACTGTAAATTTAACATTTAAGTTTTTAAGTTATCTAATGATTAGTAAAGAATTCAAATTAAACAATCTATTTAATTGCAGCACTAATTTCTTGTTTATCAGTTTTTGGTCAATTTATTGGAAATGACATTTTCATATAAACACAAACCCAAAAAAAGAAAAATTGGAATAATAAAATAAAAAAATTTGGAATAATGTAGTTGCACATCGAACTTGAATATATTCTTTATTCATCATTTTCAAAAATAAGAGTTTATTATATATATATGAAATAAAAAATTATAAATAACCAAATATACTATATCTGAAATAAAAATTATAAATAACCAAGCTTACTCTATATATAATTATAAATAACCAATAATACTTTAAATAACATGCAAAGATAAAAATTTAAATTTTTAAGATATTGATCACTCAATAATTTTATATTTCTATATACTCGTAGATTTTTAAAAATATAGGGTGATTAACATAGATGTCATATTATTATCTTTAATTTTAGGTGTTGTATCATTTTTGATTTAGAGAAAGTTTTGGTTTGAGCTTGATTTATAGGGAGTTGTGCTTTCAAGAATCACTTGAAGGTTGATATATTTTTTAATGTTGTAGAGGTAGACAAGTGAGCTATTATGGTTTCTTTTCTAAGAATAACTACTGTGAAGTTTATCTCTCAATTGTTATAAAAAAATTGCATATAACAACATCAAAATTTAAGGCTCGAATCTAAATAAAATGTAAAATGACATATATGAACAAAAATAACTACATTTCCATTTTACAAGCAAAACAAATTTGAAATTCTAAACCAATTGGGATTTATCAAAATTAAAACCATGATTAGTTTTGGGATTTATAAAAAAAAAAAAAAAAATTGAAAATTTAATCCATCAAAGTAGTTTAAATTTTAATTTGGATGAGTCATTTTGATAGAGATTATGTTAGATAACATGTCTTGTTGCAACACTTATTTCATGTCACCATTCTTTAGTTGATAGGGTGGAAATGCTATTGTTATAAACATAAAACAAAATACAGAAAAAGAAGTACTGGCATTATCTAGTTGAACATGAACAATTTTTTGGTGAGATAAAGATAGACTAATGAACTAGTGTGCTTTCTTTTTCCAAGAATGACTACTTGCAAGCCTACCTCCCCATTCTTATAAAAAATTGCATATAACAACACTAAAAAGTTTGACACTGGTGACTCTACATAAAACATAAATCCATAGACATGAAAAACAAATTACCGTAATCAAATTTCCACTTGACAAGCAAGATAAGTTTGAAATTACAAGTCAATACAGTAAACAAGATAAGTTTATTGTCTTTCCATCTTGCTAGTTTGTTGGTTTATTGTCTTCTCATTTTGTCCATTAAATATTACATTATTTTAATTGAGTGGACAAGATGGAAAGGCAACGAACCAAACATTAACTCATCCAAGGCTTTATCATAATGTTTTAGCCTACTCCTAGTTTAAATATAAAGGGTCAAGTAGTCACTCAACTATTGATTCATTGTCATTCTATCTTGTCCATTAAATGTTACATTGTTTTACTATTAAATGTCACATTATTTTACTTCATCCAAACCATATACTATTCATTCACTGTCATTCTATCTTGTCCATTAAATGTCACATTATTTTACTTTATCCAAACCAAATACTATTGATTCACTGTCATTCTATCTTGTCCATTAATGTCACATTATTTTACTTCGATAAAAAAATAGCATTGATTCATTGTCATTCTATCTTGTCCATTAAATATAACATTATTTGTACAAAGATAGTAAACCAGTTATTTACTCACTTTATTATTTTAAATCAATCATACAATATAAATGCAATATAAAAAGATAGTAAACCAATTATTCACTCACTATAAAATATTTAACATTTACCATTTACGAATTTCCAATGTCTCAACAACCATTATATTCAATCTCTTTTTTCCTATTTCCTTACCCTTCAATTCCAATTCCAAAAATAAAAAAATAATAAATCAATTATTCACTCACTTGAAGATACTTAACATTTACCATGGATGTACTTCCAATGCCGTAGCAACCATCATATCCAATCTCTTTATTCCTATTTCCGTGCAATTCAAAATTGAAGAATAGGCGGAACTTTCCTCCATTTTTATAGCAGTAGTCTAAGAATTATGTTTTTTTGGTTGAAAGTTATGGAAATTCCTGCAGGGATTTTTGTAAATCCAAATAAAAACTGTCAAAATTCATAATTTTAGGTGTTCTAGAAGTTTTTGAGAGTGTTGAATCCATTTCCACCGTAAAAAACATGATTCAAACACTGCGTCTACAAGATTTTTTGAATTTCTTTTATGGTCACTTTTGATCATCCAGGCAATTCCTCCCCTTCCATAGACAACTCCTTTTTTATCCACCATCATATGCAGAGGCTCTGTATATCGCAGTAGTCTAAGGAGACTTGTCTAAAAAGTTACTGAAATTCCGGCAATATTTTGATAAAATCCTGCAAAGATTTTTGTAAATCCTTGTTATAGTTGTTAAACTTCAAAATTTTAGATGTTTTAGAAACTTCAAAATTTTAGATGTTTTAGAAGTTTTTGATGGAACTGAATTCATTTCCACCATAAAAAAATATGATTCAAACTCTGGCTCCACAAAAGTTTTTGAAATTTTTTACCCAAATTCTCATTACTTTTGACCATCCAATCCACCTCCTTAGATTCTGCATATGCATGCCATTCAAATTCCAATGACACACTACTCTTTCTCCATTTTTGAATAAAGCAGAATTTCGTCCTGGATGGTATAAACAATGCACACGCTCGCTCACGCTTAACAACGCAGATTCACATCCAGAATTTTTTAAATTGTTGGAGAGACCGCCGTGCCCGGCCTCTCTATCCGTGGGTCACATGACGCTGAAACTCGAAAATCAATATTATTCTCGAAACAAAGGGAAAGGGACTTTAATGCTCTTGGCATCGTCGAAAAAACACGCAGATTAAGAAGAAGATCCCTATAAATGCGCTGCTCAGTCGATGGCGGAGCTCTGACCGAATGCTTCCCAAATTGCCACCTCTTTTTCGAAGCCGAACCCGACCAGTTGAGTACGTACCTCACATGGCAAGACGAGCGCCACCGTTGATGGCTCTGTTAAAGTACACGTTCATTAAATGACGCTGACAATTAACTCAATCATGGTGCTAATATTATTAACAACGGTAAATAACAGTCAATACGATCATTCAAATTTTACAATAATTTTATCAAAATTCAAATAAAAAATACTATTTTTTTCAAATAAAATTATCATCTTATTGTTCAAAATATAGACTCCAAACAACAAACAGACTTACTGAAATTAAACAATACAATACATTTTCTAAAATAAAACATATCAATTTTCATAAATTAACTTTCTAATAAATTTCTCAATCTGAGAATCACCATCAATATTTTCGTTTGCCAAGGCACACTCCCAAAGAGATCTATCTTCTTAGGTTCTTCACTACCATATCAATAAACCTGAAGGCAACTGTGAATTCACTTCAAATATCTCTCTATGTCAAGTAGCTTGACTTGCTTGTATGTTAATTTCGCTCAATTGACATGGACTCGGATCAGGGGTTAAATTTGACGGGTGACCCTACCCGTCAAGGAATTTTTTTATGACGTTTTTATTTTTAAACTGCCCATCATATGACTTTTAAAATTTATTTGTACAAGTTTCATCTAATTTCAAATTGTACAATAAAAGAACAATAGTTGTGAAATAATTTTCAAACCAAAAACATAATGTGCATGATTTCTCCGTTGGATACAACGACCTTTTTGGTGGCTCCTAGCCTTTCCCAACAACCGACTTTGCAGACAAAAAGTTGTGTTCAACCTCATTTCGGACAAAACCCAACAGTCTAATGCTATTTACTGCACAAACCGCTGTTGAAAGTGCAATCCAATTTTTTACAACAAATACAAAACAAAGCTCAATTTTTTACATAACCCACTACTGAGAATTCAGCTGGTTTAATATCCCAAAACATATCTTGAAGATCTAATGTCAACACAGAAAGAAACCGGGACTCCAGGTAATCCGTCTCGAATTCGATTACAGTTTAGTTTTATTAGATACGTTAGTACATCTAACATCTCTTGTCGTTGTAGACTGTAGTATAGTGATGACTCGATGAGTATTCCCGCCTATCACGCGGCCCGCGGGTGACCCGGGTTCGATCCCCGGCAACGGCGAGTTTTGATTTCCAATTTCTTCGCGGAAATCAATTGCAAACGGCGTGTTTTGTTTTCCAATTTGCCCGCGGTAATCAATTGCAAAATAACTAATATTTAGTATTTGGTTTTCCAATTTCAAAATTAATTATTCAGTTTTTACCACATTTTCTTGCTTCAACTTACATCAGCCAATATTAATATGGTGTTGTAAGACTTAACAGAAGGCATTCGAAATCAAACGAGTCCAAAACCACAACAGACATGATCTTGATCGAATATGGAAGCAACATGTCGAGTCAATAATATTCACGGGAATCAAAGAAAATAAGCCCATCACGGATTTTGCCATCATTGTGATTTTAACTAATTCAGAAATGGAGGAAGGCAGCATTACTAAAACCATTGCAATTCAAAAATGAAAGAAATATACTAGCAAAACGAAAGTAATCTTATAGGGATATTTGTAATAATAGTTAAAAAATATTCTATACATTAAAGTTAAATTCAACTATGTAAAACAGTGTTGCTCATATTTTCACAAAAAATCTGAACATCAAATAGATATTTTGGGAACATCAAATGATAATGGGTAGGAACTAGGAAGTAGTGAAAGAGGGATTTTGCGAAACAGTGAACCAAAGTAATAAACCATCCTTAAAATTACTGCGTACCTTTTGGCTGTTGAAGAGCGTCTTCAAAAGAAGAGTTTTTCTGGATCCACCCTTGCCAACAACGCCAATGCTCTTCGCCTTGGGTTCAATGACAGAAGTTGAATCATAATCTCCACCACTATCTAACGTCAATACCCTGATCCGTTTATCAACTTTGATTCTATACTAAGGCTTTGAATTCCTTGAGCTTTGCAAAATATAAAGAGTGGACTTAGCAGTGTTCCTAATATTCTACGGGAGTTAATTAGCCATTTTAAAACATATATAACACTATTAAATTCGAAATCTATATGTATTGGAACTATATTTTAAACCATATTCTACGTTTGGACATATGCAACATTCTGAATTCATTTAGGTCTTGTTGTCCATAGGCGGAATTCTGAACAATAAACTCCCCTCCTCTAATGTGCAACATCAAAGCGAAGATTTAGTTCAATTGCATCTGATAAACATACCTGTTGCTGAAGAGCCTAAATATGCGAAACGCAGCAATAAACAGGATCCTGGAGCCGACCCCCTGTCTCATACAATACGCTAACTACTGCATCATATAGTTCTTGAACAGGCAGTTGCATCAACAGGTTAGAGAAGTTGCTCGCTCCGAAGACCTTATGTATAGCACCAAACTGGTGTGCGCCCATTTAGTCAGAGCATAAGTAAGGAGCCAATACACAGCCTTTCACACACTTTCTCCTCAGAAACTTGCATGCTCCGCAAGGTGCCCCTCCGCCTTCCATATTGATACTGTACTGCCGAGCCTTCGGGTTTCGGGGAAGGGATTCGAGCGGGAGTAAATAATCAGAAATAAGCACAGCCTGCAGAGGGCGTGACCGGAAGCGGCATAAGCAGGACTCCGAATGTGAATTGAATGCTAATTTGATAACTGGTAAGCGGTAAACCCGAAGGGCAGAATGTGTTAAATGTTAATTGAATGCAAAATCTGCATCCTGATCTGATCACTGTCACACGGCGGTACACCATATTAAAAATGCGATAGGTTAAATATATATAAAGAAAAATTATAAAAAAAAAATTAAAACTTTTAATTTTTATACATGCCCGTCAATATGACGGTTTTGAAAATGGATGGCAAGTTCGGCATGACGTGGAGGTTCAAAAATAAAACGTATTTTACTGGTAAAAATGCAAAATACGTCCATACGGGCGTCAAATTTAACCCCTGACTCGGATGATGATGCCTTTAACTAACTTTCACTCTATCAAATAGATGAGTTCCAAGGTCATGTCATAAGTGATTTAATAGGGACATTAAAAATCCTTCTAAGTTAAAAGTACATCATTTTGTACGGATTAAATCTATCAAATCGATTACATAGAAAACTGACTCGCTAAAAAAAATCTCCTAATAAGTCACCTATCACTTTTGATAAGACTTGTTTTAAGTATAAGATAAAGTTTTCAAGGATGGTGTGTATTACATCCAACCATTCCTTAAGGGAGTGGATAATACTCATTCCTCACCATTAGATCAAGAGGTTTAGTAATTATTGGAAAATTTATTTTTAGAATATCAAGGCATTAACAAAAAAGCAACCTAAAATAGAGTTTTAAAAATACGAAATAGAGTAATATGTAGTTCATTTATAAAGTTTTTCAAACTTGATGGTTGGCATGAAAGATTAAGAAATGTGATGCAACACTTCCCTTAACATGGAATAAGATACAAGTTGACGTAACCACTTTTAAAAATAAATTTTGTAAAGTGAATCAACTAAGATCAAAATATAGACACAAGATGGTGTGGGTTTTAGAAGAAAGTATGGTTTCGATAAGTCTTTGTCATTAACAAAAATCAATAATTATAACAATTAAGTGGAAGGACACATATGGACAACTTTAGGAGAGTCAACCTAAAGTGCACATAATGGGTTGTTGAGATGACAGTGGTGACTTTCATAGAGGTGTTCCTTGTAGATTGGGGCTTTCATCATAATGTACAATTTGTATGGTAACACCATTATCAATAGGTCTTTAGCAAAGGCATTAGTGAATTCACATTAATTCTATCTCTATGTCGAAAAAGTTGACTTGCTTATATGTCAATTTCACTCAAAATTGGTTGGACTTGGATGATTATGTATTTGATGGGATGGAGGATAGCTCAACCATCAAACATACTAACCATTGGTAACCCCAAGGGACTCGACCATATATGAACTTGTGACTTATAACCTCTCCATCTACAACATACCTTACCAAAATGTTCAAACAATTGAGATAATCCTTTAAGCTCATATATGTATGCATTAAAAATCCTCTACATTATATCTCCTCTTCATATCAACTCAAAACACTGAGATTTCTTCCCTACATAATTTTGAATGGAAAAACACTTATTGACAAATTTTTCATTTGATAACTTACTAAAGCTCATTTTTATATCTCCCCTCATGTGTATATATGTAGTTCATCTTCCATTCCATTAATAAGGTGAACATGTAACTTGTTTATATACATAAGGTGTAGATCAATTGGTTTGAGTGAAGTTTAGTCCTTAGTACAGTATTGGTTCAAATCTCATGTGGAGTGATTGAGGGTGGGAGCCACTTGTGGAAGATAAAAATTGTCTCATGGTGATCAATTCTTACACAATCTTGGAGACAACATTTACTAGCTAGGCAGAACATTTTTTCATCCACCATTGGCGCTGACCTCGACCTAAATTTGGTGTAGTTAAAAAAAAAAAAAACAAAAAATTTATTTTAAAAAAATGATGAGTCACCTACTCATGCTAATAAGAGACACCAATAAAATTAAAAAATATAGATATAAAAAATAAAGTTAGTCACTGATTTTATGAGCAGAGGAAGATCTGGATCGTTGTGAGATTATCACAATTGAACATGCGTTTTCCTCAAGAAATCCGAACCCAAGCAATTGGTCTAGTTGTTGTTGTTACCGATAAAGAGAAAGAACTAGGTCCAAATACCTGGCAATAAAGAAAGAATTAAGGAAATAGACATACTCCAACCAATAAGAACCCCTCCAAATATTGGCACAATGCAATGTTATTCCTTCCATTGGGTTTCAAATCCCATGGGGGACATCTTTAGCCTTTTCATTTTGTAAATTAAAATGTTTTATATTATAAGAATAACACATATTTTTCATAGCTAAAATGCTCTATAGCAACCTGATCACAAGAGAGCTCCCTAATGGCTCCTAGTGGAGTTGGGATTTTCTATCATCTACTAAACTTGGATTAACTATTACAAAGTCCCAGATAGTAAAATTCATACAATAACCTTCAGCAGAGCAACCGATACCAAAACCCAAAATCATTGATACACTACTATACCACAAGACATACAACCAACCACAACAAACGATCATAGATATAATTAGGAATCAAAATAAGAAATGAGAGCAGTATCCTTGGAACTCGAACTCGAACCAAGCGAAGCAACATTATCAGATTCACAAAGGAGGTGACCTTCAACATGAGCTAATCTTGAATGTAACTTGTCCAGAGTAAAGCGTTGGTTTCATAACATCCTCTTGATATCTTGTAGCATGACAAAGACATTATAGTGCTCAACATGCTTATCTTTCAGGACAAGACCAAGTTGGGTCTTCATTTTCTAGTGAATGACTATAGAGTTGAGATATTAATTTTTCCATCCTTTGGTATGTCTAGGGTTCAGAACCTAGCAAGATACCCCATCCAATATCTTTGAGTCGGAGTGGGATTTCCTCTCCACTCTTGCTTGAGTCTCGAACTTCTTGATTTCCCTCTTGGTCTCAAGAGGGACTACATTGAATTACATTGTTTCAAAGTCATGAGCAAAGATACGGGCACCCCACTAATCAAGTGTGTTGCTACCACCACCCCTCCTTCTATCACACATCTGTTGACTTGGCAACATGGCATTGACAAGAGGGGGTAACACTTAAAACAATAACTACACCGACCACGTCCCACAACGTGACAAGAGACCAACCCAGACTGACGCTAAAACATAGGAGAGACCAACAATATTTCCACACTTGAGTGAATTACCCCAGCTTGAATGAAGGATATAAGGTGTGGGAGTGACAACCCTCTACCATAGACACAACATTAGAAGGCCCTTACCCATGAAGCTTCTAGACACCTGAGACACAACCCAATCTAGACCAGGCCCAATACTTTGCATATAAATACACTTCCCAATTGAGGGTGACCCAACACTAACACAACCACTACAACCAGGAAAGATTCTAAGGCAAACATATAACAATGAAGAGAGTGATACTAGCAAATCCTCACTCTTGCATCTGATACGAAGATGGTGTTTCCCTCCATTTTCACCCATGAACAACTCCCACTAGTGTGCCTGACTGCACCAGAAATGTAAAATCCTCCTCAAATGGCATGGTTTCGTTGTAGAGACTTCCTGTTTGGCTTCGCACCAGGTCGACGGGGTCGTCTCGCTGTTATTGCACCTTCCTCTCACCCCTTCTCTAGCACCTAACATGAAAACCTCCTCATAGTGCACAGGGGAATAATTAACCCAACAACTCACCACAGCGAGGACCTTCAAAACACCCACCTCACCCCCTTCTCCGACACCACAAAGGTATACCCCCTCACAAAACTTAAGTCAGGGACAAAATTGACCCGAGAATTCACCACTTCAATGGTAAACCAGAGGGCAGGTTGTAGGGAGGTTGGCTCCTCGACCTCACACCTAAAGTGACATATGATCTTCACCTCCCAACCAAAAATAAAAAGCTTAAGCCCTGCATCCATATTTATTAAGTCTCGGGTGGTTGCATGCATTCGCTTCCCCAAGACACATCTTGCCCCATGCGTTAACTTCAATCATGTGGCCGAGGTGCTAGGCACGAGCCCCCAAACTGTCCTCGTGATGCGTGCACATCCACATCGGGGAAGCACGTTACCATGGTAATAAAAAAACATCCTTCATTCTCTAAGTTACCAATCCACCATGGTAATTTAACAAAAAATAGTTACCAATTCACCATGGTAATTGGAGTCGCAATGATCACAATCATTCTCTAAAATACCAAAAGTTCTAATGGATCTCATTATCTTTTTTTTCAACGCTAATGGATCTCATTATTAATAAGTACATATGCTTGTCAAGTAAGGGTAGACCAAGTGGTTAAGACGAGACATTAACTCCCTCTCGTCTCGAGTTTGACTCCCTGAAAATGACATGTTAACCCTGTGGTGATGAGGTTAGAGGAATAGGCGACCCAGGGAGTTACTCTATTCATGGTCAATACATGATGTCTCAATTCTTGCTAAGTCATATATTCCTAGTATATTCGTCTTACAAGTAGATCGAATATACTCTTGGTGGTATAATGGTAGTCAGAGGATTTGATTTTGGGCCTAACCCGGATCACTCCAACGAGCTATTGATTCACCATGGTTTAAAAAAATATGAATATATATACTTAACCGCATATTCTAACGAGGCTTCAAATTTGCGTGGAAAACAATGGAAATTCTGGCAACATTTTGATAAAATTTGGCATAAATCTTGAGAAATCCAAGTTCCAATTATCAAATTTCAAGATTTTGAATGCCCCATCCCCAAAATTTTTGGCGCTAAAAGAAATCTTCTTTCCGGCTCATCCTAAAATCATCTTTATCCAGGAAACCATGCATTCAAGTAAGGATTCTTAGCTTTCTTTAGAAGAATGTTTCCGTCTTGGTTTATGGTTGCCACTGAGGCAAATGGTCTGTCTGGAGGCCTGGAAGTCCTATGGGATCCAGTCTGGATAAAAGCTAAGGCTTTTAAATGCTGCGCCGGAATACTAATCTCGGCATCAATCAGGGGCCACACTCTTGTTCTCAACATTCTAAATGTTTATGCTCCTTACAGGAATAGGCTCCCTTTCTGGGAAAGGTTGTTTGCCTCAGAAATCCTTGACATTGAGTCGTTGATGATAGCGGGAGATCTAAATGTGACTTTAAGACCTGATGAGTGTTGGGGTAATTGCAGGAAAAAAGATCCTCTGGCTGACAGACTCCGAAAGGAATTTCTAAGTAGGAACTTAGTGGATATCATGCCTGAAAGATTGATGCCTACTTGGGATAACAACAGGACGGGACAAGCCTACATTGCAAAAAGGATCGACCATTTTATTATTAATGCTAGCATCATCGCCAAATGGGGAATGTCGTTTTCTCACACTGGGAATGATTTCACCTCGGATCATAGGCCTATTTTCCTTGAATGGAGGGAAAAGGACTATAGGTTGGGTTATTCCTTTAAGTTTAACATGATCTTTTTAGAAGACCAATCCTTCAATGAATCTATAACAAAAAAGTGGAAGGAACTACAAGAATCTGAAATGGCCCTTTTCACAACTTTCCGGGAAAAGATTCAAAGTCTGAGGGTTGTAGCAAAGGATTGGCAAATCCGAAAGAAAAAGAGGGATAAACAGGAGCTGAAAGATATCCAAATTGAGATAGGAATTTTTATCAACTCAGCAAATCCAGATTGCTTGACTTTTGAGCAAAAGAATCATATCAGAAATTTGGAAAAAAAGAAGCAAATGCTGCTGCTAAAGGAAGAGGCCTCTTGGAGGCTTAAAAGCAGAGCGATCTGGCTCAGGGAGGGGGATCAGAACTCGAAGTTTTTTCATAATTTTGCTAATGCTAGAAGGAGAAAAAACTCTATCTGGAAGATCGAAGATGGTAATGGAGGGTACTTTTTCTCTCAGCATGATATCTCTGTAGAAGCTACAAGGTTCTTTCAGAATCAATATAAGAGGCAACAGGGTAACATTAATGATATCTTATGGGTTGTGGATTCGATGCCAGAGATGTTCGACGAGGCAGCAAATGATAATTTTTTTAAGCCCATAATGGAAGAGGAGCTCCAAGCTGCTATCAAAGCTTTCAAAAAGGACAAAAGTCCCGGGCCAGATGGATGGCCAATTGAATTCTTCTCACATTTTTACGATATGTTCAAAGCGGATCTGCTGAGGATGGTGGAGGCTTCCCGTATGTCCGGAAATATCAACAGTTGCTTATCTTCCACGTTCATCGCTCTTATTCCGAAAAAGGATCGAACAGATTCTTTTCATGACTACAGGCCTATTGCCTTGTGCAATATTTTGTTTAAAATCATCTCAAAAATTATAGCGGAGAGGATGAAGCCCGTTCTAAACTCCTTTATCACAAGGGATCAGCATGCGTTTCTAAAAGACAGGAACATACTGGATGCTATAGCCATGACTCAGGAGTGTTTATTCTCAATGTTGTCAAACAGTATTGAGGCAGCTATTCTAAAGATAGATTTGAAAAAAGCATATGATTGTGTTGACTGGGGCTTCTTAAGAATCCTGCTGGCCAAAATTGGGCTGAGATCACAAGGTATCAACTGGATAATGGCATGTGTCGAAAATGTTAAATATTCAGTCATTATAAACGGAATTCCATCATCCTTTTTCCTAGCGGAGAGGGGACTTCGTCAGGGCTGTCCCCTCTCCCCTCTGCTATTTATCCTAGTGATGAACTCTCTCAGCATTCAGATCAACAAAGCTGTGTCAGAACGAAGATGTAGGCCGATCAAGATTTGCAAGGATATATTCCTATCTCATAATCTCTTTGTCGACGATGTCCTCATTTTTGCCATGCTCTGCAGGGCAACCTGGTATTGCCTAAATGATATCCTTGAAAAGTTTCAGTCAGCATCTGGACTGGTCATCAACAGGGACAAATCTTTGCTGTATCACAATGAGTCTAATATGGAGATTGTTCAATGGATTGCAGCTTTGATCGGCATCAACCAGGCATCGATTAAGGAAGGCTTCAAATATCTGGGTTTTAACCTGAAAGCAAAAGGCAATCACAAACAAGATTGGCAATGGTTAATTGATCGCTTCTACAAAAAAATATCAGGATGGGAGTCGAGATTCCTATCATTAGCTGGCAGATTTATCCTGGTGCAGGCCGTTCTATCTCAACTGGCGGTTTATTGGGCCCACCTTTATTTTCTCCCTGCTTTTGTTATTCACAAAATGTGTTCTTTAGCTGCCAATTTTTTATGGGGAGGAAGATCTTATCAATCTAAGATTCATTTAGTAAAGATGGAATCTATCTCCAAGTCGAAGAAGGCAGGGGGCTGGGGTCTTATTCATATGAGGACATTTGGGAAAGCCCTCCTTTGTAAATCTCTTCATAGAGGTATCTATGGCGAGGGTCCGTGGAGCAGAGTCATCAATAGAAAATATTTAAAAGGAAGAAGCATGGAGTTCTGGTACAGAAGGAAATCTTTGGGCATTAAAAGAGGGTCTACTATCTGGTTAAGCTTCAGGAAAATACAACCTTTCTTCATGGAAAATTTACGGTGGAGGATTTTCTCGGGCTCAAGCATCCTCATTGGTTTTGATTCAATAGTAAATGGTTTGGGTTCCTCTTTCCCTCCTAGATTGATTTCCTTTTTCCACTCAAAGGGTATATTTACGTGGGATAAGTTGATTAAATCTTGGTCATACACATCTCCTGTTTGGAAGGATGGGGAGGACTTATTTTTGCCTCTCTCCATGCGCCCCCTTTGGATGTCAGTTGTTCAGAGCCTTATCGGCGTGGGGATTCATCGTTCAGGCACAAGGGATGTTCTGGCATGGGCTCTTCCGAGATCTTCTCAGCCTCTTCGTGTAAAGGATTTATATGCTGCAATGTCATCAGGCCTATCGTCTAACTCTGATCTGATCTTTCCTCCTAGTCTATGGAAGGTGGCATGCCCACTCAAAATGATCTTATTCTCGTGGCTGGTCTTTTCGAACAGGAACCTTACATGGGAGGTCCTTCAAAAGAAAGGATGGCAGGGTCCGGGAAGATGCACCATGTGTCAGAATGCGACCGAGTCAAATGTTCATATGTTCTTCCAATGTGCTTCATCTCTTCATATCTGGTATGAACTGTCATTGTCTTTTGGTTTTCCTTACCGGGTCTTCTCTTCTGTACAGGATGGGTTCAAATGGTGGAGCGAGCAGAGTTCATCTTGGCGAACCTTGTTTGTCCTTGTCTGCTGGTTCTTATGGAAATGGAGGAATGCTCATATTTTTCAAGATTCAAGGGTGCCTCTGGACTCTATTCTGTTTCACATATCGGCAAATCATGACCTTATTGGCTGATTTCGGTCCTTGGTCGCTCAATATGAGTCTCCTAGTCTGCTTTGTTTTTGTTTTTTGTGGGAGTCAAAATCTTTGAAATCATCTCAGTGTATCAAGGAATATGTGTTTGATTTGAAAATGAAAAATCTGTAAGTAATTGGACTGACAGGAAAATACTTTCTTTGGTATCTAGTAATCAGTTGCTTGGACACACCTGAAACTTAACAGTATCAAGAATCTGCTGGCTTCTTTCTATATATTCAGATTATTATATTTTTTTAATATAATCTATGATGGTTTTTCTCTCTGAAAAAAAAGAAAAAAAAAAAAAAGAAAAAGTTTTTGATGGTGTTGAATCCATTTCCACTATCAAAAACAAAATTTAAGCACGCCTCTTGTCATATTTAACACACCTATTATCAAATTTTTTGAGAAAAATATATTCAAATTCCAGCTATTTTTTTGTTATCCAAGCAAATTGACCCAAGTAAATAAGAATCTGCTAACCAATAAGAAAACATCTCTCAAATTGAACAATCTCTTGGCGCAAGACTCAACGATCACAATCACTATGAAATATAGTAAAACAATTTCTAAGTTTTCATGCATCTATCTTGTTATTACCGAGCCCATTTACTTAACCGATGATCACAATCACTCTGAAATATACTAAAAACAATCTCTAGGCGCAAGACTCAACGATCACAATCACTCTGAAATATACTAAAACAATTTCTAAGTTTTCATGCCTCTATCTTGTTATTACCGAGCCCATTTACTTAACCGATGATCACAATCACTCTGAAATATACTAAAAACAAATTTTAAGTTTTCGTTTACGAGCACATTAATTAATGCATGCGGTGAGCGTGGATCGAACACGCGACCTTCAGATCTTCAGTCTGACGCTCTCCCAACTGAGCTATCCCCGCTGGATGGTTGTTTTCGCCTGGGATTCTTATCTATTTACGAAAAGGAAATCTTCACCATTGAATAAGCGTCACATCATTCATCGCTGATTAGTGTGCCTAAGAGCGATGAACCATGTGAACGTAATCGCAGTGTGTCCACCGTCCACTCTCATTTATTTCCATATATATAAAGCAAAGCAAAAAGAAATGTTAATATGCCAGTCAACCCAATGCAAAAGAAAACGCAGATGATAATGTGGAAATGCAAGGTATCTACCGTTTGAGGTACATTCGCACTTATTTAATATTTCATATTTAAGCTTTCGTAGCCATCTAGCATCCTTTACTATACAGTTTACATTTAGCATCCTTTACTATACAGTTTACATTGGTTAATATATTAAATATTTTAAATACTTGTTTACATTTAGCATCCTTTACTATACAGTTTACATTGGTTAATATATTAAATATTTTAAATACTTTAAGTAGATGAAGAAGCAATCTATCCTATAGTCTCGTGGATGTTAAAATAATTTTTTTTCTTTTTTTCTATACTAGAAAGTCAACTTAAATTCTAATCATGTAAGTCAAGAAATAACTGGCCACGTGTTACAACACAAAATCCTCTCTACCTTATTACACACCAACTTTGAAAATTAGATTTATAAATTAATTTCTATGGACGTCAACGGATAATGAAATCGTTATAATAAATATCACATTATCAAAATTATATATATATATATAACTTGAATCTTTAAATTATATATAATTTTTTTAAATTTTATTAATGGACTAAATTATCTTATGTGTTTAATTGAATAGACCATAAATTTACTTTTATAAAAAAAATTACCACATTAAAATTCGAAATCAGTAAAATTTTAAACATCTTTACTCTTTACTAAACCCAATATCATTTCTTAAATTAAAGGAAAAAGGTTTTTTGTTTCCAAAAGAAAAAGCAATATAGATTATATTAAGTCAATATAAAGAGCTATATTTGGAAGCATATGAAAGGGACTTGAGTAGAGGAAAAAGGTTAATTCAATACAAACAAACTAAAATCTTGTTCCAAACTTTTTTAATATTTCTTTTAATTAATTATTTGTAAAATGAATCTTTAAAACGAAAAACCATATTATGTGGATATATTAAAATCTTTAAAAACATAAATTTTTCCACATCAAAATTGTAATATTTGAAAATATTAATTTGATGTAGTTTTATTATAAATTTCGTTATCATGCCATGTAAAAAACATCAATAAATTTAATATTGATATTAAAATATTAATATTAATATTAAATATTAAATTAATAATAAAAATTGTAGGCTTGGTAGGACTATATTTTTATCATGTCCAACTTCTCACCCTGATCTCGGGAATAGCACAATATTTGAACCCAAAAGTTTCGGTTCAAGACGTCATTTCCACAGCCATTGCCAATTGAGCTACCCCAAATAGACAAAATTAATAATAATATATTATAATATTATTATTATTAAATTTAATAACTTTGGTTTAAGATAATATTAAATTTAATATAATATTCAATCTGTTATATTATAATATATATTAATATATCATGATATATATTAACTCTAGATATATATGGAGGGAAGAACAAAGACAAAGTGATAGAGGTGGAGAGATAGAGGGAGTGACAAGGGAGAGACGGAGATAAAATGAAGGAGAGGGGAGAGGAGGATGAAGAGAGAGAGAAATAGAGGAGTAATCATTTTCCCCACAATAGGTACACTACTTGTAGAGTTAGGATAGGAAGTATAGTAATATCACTGATCTACTTTTACTATTTTCCCTCGATGAGGAAATAGTATCATGTGAAAAAGTGATGAGACCACTACAAACATAGCATAGGTCCAACTTCTACCTAGTAAAAGGTTATATTTGGGTTGGGAATTAATGACGTTAACTTCGATTGTGACCTTTTTACCTTCTAACTCTATAGGTAGATCATTTAGGATCTCGTAAGGATGAAAACCTCTTCCATCAAAAGCTTTCAGAGTGGTAGGAGACTGCTTGATAGTTGGAGAACCTAAATATTTCAAACAAGCAATAGAAATGATACGTGTAGAGGCTCCTTCATCAATAACTGTGCTAAACACTCATTTGGTTTTGACAAAAACTGGAATTTAGAATGCCAGTTGATGCGAGAGTCTAGGTATATGACTTTCAAGATCAAAGATGATAAGATTAGAATCCTTAGGATCAATTTCCCCAATAGTTGAAAAAAGTAACTTTCTTTGTGTTGGACATGTTTGCATCACTTCAAGAGCTGACATTGCCAAATGAGACATCACCAGGTCTTCAACAATGTTATAGTTCTGAGCAGCTTTAGCACATGGGTTGAAATATGATTTCGAACAACACCTTTGGTAGGCGGTCATCATGTCGGGACTTGGTTTCTTAATCTATAGTGATTCAGATGGAAGAGGAATTGAAGCAGAAGATTAAATAGATGTACTAGCATTGTTTCCATTTACCGTAGGATCCTTAGATACATAATCTTTTGATCCTTTTGCTACCATAACTTGTTGTGAATACATCATCATGATATATGTAGATATGGAAGAAGAAGATGGATTATGTGAAATCATTTTACTCCCTTGAGAAGGAAAATGATCCTTCAAAACAACAGGAGTTGGAGAACATTTTATGAATTTGGTAACCTCTACCCGATGTGGGCATTCCTTCGTATAATGATCTTCATTACAGATAAGACAAGGATAAAAAGGTTTCTTTTTCTCGTCAGTAGGTTCATTTTTATTTAGTTTCTCTTTCCGAGAATACCTTTCCCCTTATTTTTACCTACGGATGGTTGATTCTTGCCAGTAGATGATTCTACAACATTAATTTCAGAAGTAGTTTCCAGAGAAAGGCTTTCATTGGGTGAATCTTGTATAGCCAAAGTCTGAGTGCTTTTAAAATTCTTCTTTTTACCCTTAGACTGATGGCTGACAAAACCAATTACACCATCAACGGTGTTAGATCCTATAGGAGTTGAATCTGGTTGATCTAAAATTGTTGGGCGAGGTAAATTTGGGATTTTCTTGTACAAGGTGCCAGATTGGGTATAGACTAAGTCTAGGTAATGGGCGTGATCGATTACCTGCTCTTCCATTACAACACATCCTTTAGCAACATCTTCGGTAATATCAGAAAGCAATGATTTTGTAAACCATTCAGCCAAAATTTGATATGGAATAAAAGCTGTAACTAAACAACGCCTACATCTCCTTTCATGTATATGATCCAAAATGTAAGTAGATGTCGATTGTTTTGGGGAAGTGAAAAGTTTAGTACCATTGTAATATCAAATTGGTAGCTGAAAATGTGTCAAAAATGTTGTTGCTAAAGAGTTGAAATTATGGAAAGAAGCGTGAGGTAACTCAATGTACCATTTTGTTGTTGAACCAATTAAAGTTCATTGGAAAAGGCGTAGTCTGATAGAATCATCGATCAATGAATTTGATGCACACCAAATATGATATGTCATAATGTGATTTGATGGGTCCTCTCTTGATTTACCTTCAAATTTCGGTATATCACTTGGTAACTTGGTAGGAATCGTTGGCCAAAAAGGATAATAATAGATAGGATCATTTGTCAGCTGGGATAAATCTGGAAAATCTAAGGTTGCGATGAACGATAATTGTCAGTTGAAGCCTTGTTGCAGATTTTGATAACCCTGAGGGTTAATTCCAACCCTTGGAGGAGGATACCTCGGATATCCTGGAATAGCTTGTACGGTTGGTATTTTCATTCCTCTAAGGTAACCAAGGTGATTCATACCAGGTTGTGGTTGAAACAAAACTTGATAAGTATGACTAGAGTATGGTTGACTTTGGAAAGGTGGACTTTGAACCTCTTGACCCAAGTAGTACTGCCCCTGTAAAGGTTGAGCTTGTAAAGGTTTACCTTGAACAAATTGACTTTAAACAGGTTGACTTTGGAAAATTTTACCTTGAAAAGGTTGGGTTTGAAAAGCTTGACCTTCGAAAGGTGGGATTTGAAAAGGTGGGACTTGAGAAGATTGAACTTGACACGTCATTTGCATTATCCCTATATTAGGTTGTCCGATAGTAATTTGTGTTGTAGACTGGAAAGTAGGACCAGTTTGATAAGAAGATGACGAAGGGATAGTGTGTGTAGGTTGTTGAAGAGGTATTTGAGGAGTAATTTTGATAGTCGTTTGTGATACTCCCAGGATAGGTGTTTGAGGTGAACATGGGACTGGTTTCTGAACATATGTCTGAATAATAGACGGAACAAGTGTTTGAGGTCTACTTTGAACAGGTTGTTGAATTGGTTGCTAAACATGTGTTTTTGGAATTCCTTAGATAGGTTGTTGGACATGTGTTTGCAGAATTCCATGGACAGGCACTGAAATACTTGGAATACGTATTTGTGAAATGGATTTTCTAGTCGGATAAACATGTTGATAAATTGGTAGTTGTGGAGCAACTGGAATAGATTGTTGAGAAAAAGTAGGGTTCCAATAGTGTTCGTCCCAGGGTAAGGAGCACCAATAAAGGGTTGAGACATAATAGGTTGACTTGGACCAAGCTGAGTTATCTGACCATAAGTTTCAGTAAAAGGTGTCCTCCACCATAAGATATGATCCGATAAAAAATTGTCCTACAGGTGGAGGATAAGGTGGTTTCCCCCCAGGCAGGTAATAAACACCAGTTGGGGTTACTTGAGGATTACCTAACTTACCAGATACCATGTGAACACATTGGTTTGATGCTAAAGGTGACTCAGGCATGGATTTCATGCTCTAAATAGTAGATGTAGATAAACTAGATGACCAAGTAGAAACTTGAGAGGAAGGAGTAGCTCCTGAAAATGTTCCAGTAAGTGATTGGTACACATGAGGAACTGAAGGACCACCATACAATAATGACTCCAAAGAGCTGGTAAACATAGAGGTATCAGTGGGTTTACTCCCAGGAGGAATTTCTGACATGGTTCATCTCGGTGAATAGTAAAAAGGAATGTGGTGACGTGGAATAACTTGACCTAAAAAGTCCAGGGGGATAGAATACCAAGGATCTGGTCGGAAAGGATCAAAAGTAACTCTTAGGAAAACTCTTAGTTCACTAGCAGTAACTGGGGTATGTGTTGATTCTTCCTCCTCGTTCCTAGTAATATCTTCATTACTAATTAAACTAGGAGGTGGTCCAGTAGTAATTACAATCTTCCTTCAAGGTGAAGGTGGTTCAAGAGTAGGATCTATAGTAGTTGAAGGTGATCCAAGTTGAGAGATATCAGACTTAGGTTCTTCAACTTCTGGTTCAATTAGTTCTGTGTATGAAACTTCTCTGGTATCAGATTCTCTTTGAATAAATTTAGTAACTTCTGGCCCATAATGAACTAATTGTAATTCTAATTCTTGGGTTGGAATCTACTATCTTAGATTCTAAAACTGTAGATGTTTCAGGTTGTTCTAAGGTTCCAGATCCCGCTGATGTTTACTTCTTTGTTTTAATATTTTCCAATTGACCAGGTGTATATTCAGGGGACAAAACGTACATTTTACGCAAATTCCACGGTTAATCAGCCACGATGAAATTTTATTAAGAATCCAAATAATATTCACAATCCAAACTTAAAGTCTCTACAACGTAAAAACAAGCAAATAACATGCACTAGTAAATCTAAGGAATCAAACCATGCAAAAAATATTTTCACACCGAAATCACCAGTTGGTGATGAAACCCAACATCGCAGAGATCAATGTGAAAAGTGGCTAAAGATAGAGCAGGTGGAACCAGTTATGCTGAAAACCTGCTTAATGTACATGATATGTTGCAAGTAATCTTCATTTATGCGATCTCAAATGACGAATACCCTCCAAAAAGGTCCAAGTGAGTCTAGCCAAATTCTACTCCAGGTACAACATATACTTCCCCTCCATTGTAACCTTGGGTAATAGCCCTAAGATTATGGTCTCTAAGGTTACCACTTTAAACAATTTAACTTGGGGGGACAGTCACAGATCAAATGTACACACAAGGGCAGAGTAACAAAGCTTAATTCCCTTGAAAGTTACTTAACATGGTTAATCTGAGCTTTACTTCCAAGTGACTTCCAAGTACCTTTCGATGCATTTTTTAATCCCAGTAAATCACTGTACAGTAACCAATGAAGTGGGGTCGATCACTCCACTAGGTCCGACATGATATCGTGCTTAAATCCTTTGTAATGGGAGCTTCCTAGATCCAAATTGAAGTAAATGGATTTATTCCCTATCACAAGATTCTAATGTTTGTTTGCAGCTTTGGAAATTTAACTCAGTTCCCCATTCCAAATCCCTACAACCTGATCTAATGTAGGTGGAAAAGAGCCCTAAATCATAAAAATTCTAAATTGATTTTATTAACACTATGTTTTA
The DNA here is from genome assembly GCA_031772625.1 of Pinus tabuliformis. Classification (NCBI taxonomy): domain Eukaryota; kingdom Viridiplantae; phylum Streptophyta; class Pinopsida; order Pinales; family Pinaceae; genus Pinus; species Pinus tabuliformis. The sequence goes on from CM062818.1 coordinate 1,164,532,823, forward strand.
AATATGTTACTTACTCAAAGGTAAATGGATGTGAAATTGATGGTGTTATGAATTGACACAAAACCTTAATGCAAGTGAACATGAAATTGTAATATTTTCTTTTCAATGAATTTATAACTGAAGTAAGGAGAGAGTCTTTTCAATTTTTCAAAGAAAATGCAAAAAATCTTAATTTCCCACTATATCCCTTTTAATGAATGCAAATATTCAATTTTGAATGACCCAAATGCATAAATTAACTTTTAAAATTCCAATTTGCCGAATAACTCAAAAATCATGAAACTTTCCTTTGATATACAATCACTCAAAAATTTCAAAATGCACGAGGAAACCAACCAAAAACTTAAAATGAATTTATTTCAATGAATGCTATGAATTTAATGTTGTCAAGAGTAAAATTCTAAAACAATTCAACACTGAAATAAGAATGGATTTTCATTTCAAGTTCAACATAAGAAGCACTTTCATAAAAAATACTCATTCTTGAAAATCATTGCTTTTCATTAATGAAACAATCTTTCACAAAAAAATAAAATAAACACAATGATCCATCTGAAAGAAGAAAGACATGAAGACAGAAAACCAAGACTATCTGATCCTTCTTTTGATAGATCTACAACACACCAGATGAAATTTTTACCCCAATTCGTGAAAACAAGAACTTTTCAAGAAGATTCTTTCACAACACTTAACTGAATTGACGGAGACTTTCTGAAGGTGTAAACGAGTGTAATCAATCATAAAAAACAAAAGTTCATGGATTTATTCAAGGGAAAACTCAAATTTTAAAAAATTTCAGGTATGTGCGTAGGCAATAGTTCAATCTAGTGTGAATACACATTGTTTCTAAAGGATAAGTGCACAAAAATATGCTTTGTACCTAAATATAAAGTACGCACCTCAGAAAAAATTTAGAAAAAAATAAAAAAATTATCCAAACAAATTATAAAATCTAGAATTCCAATATTTTTGAGACACTTAGACAGGGCTATAATAAAAAGGATCAAAAGTCAAAACAAGGAGATGATGGAGAACGAGACGTTCCCCAATGGAGTTTCCAATTTGTTAGGAATACTAATCCTTCTTGCGAACAAGATGGATCTCCCTAGATCTAAAAAAAATCTAGTAACAAACAAGAAAAGATCTGCTACCTTTCCTTAGCTTATGACTGATTAAATCAAGTAATATGCAAGGAATCACTTACCAGTTTAACAAAGTTCCTATTGAAGTCCTTTCAATTCATTCCACAATTGGCTTCTCCTCAATGCTTTGTAGGCCTTTCCAGTGCTTTCCACAACTTATCCGTGATGTTTCAAAGGAGATATCATTGCCTTGATGTTACAAGCCTCTTCCCATGATCTCCAACCTTCTCCTTGGATGAAAAGCCTTCTAGCCCTGTTTCTACTACATAAGCCTACCTTCAATGGTCCTCCTCAACCCTCTGGCTTGTGTTTGATTTATATGCCAAGAGGAGGAGGTTTGGGATCCTCTTCCTAAGGGATGAGATTCACAAATGGTGGGATCGGGGATCCACAAAGAGAGGGAAGTATCTCCATTATGAGAGGGATTAGGCTTGAGTAAGCATCAACTTGAAGTTGTTAGTTGGGAAATATTTGAATAACAAAGCTTCTAGACTTTAATTTTTATTTTTTACTTGCGTTGAGTCATGTGAATAGGGCATAGTGTAAGTACTAGTACAAAATGACTAATTAGTTACTAAAAAAACAACTAAAATTTGTATATAAACGACCATTTTTTAGTCGGTGACCAATAGTAGCTAATTTACAGTATCTTATAGCGCGTCCAAATTTTAGTCATTTTTAGCGTAGTCATTAATTGGTTTCCTCAATTTTACTATCTAGTAGTATATATAGTCATAAATTTGGTCATAAATTTTTCATTATTTTAGTCATTAATTGTTGCAATTAATGACCAAATATACAACAAAATATATTACTATGTGAATCCTCGAGAAAACTAATTAATGACCAAAGAAATATGACCAAAATGTTGGTCGTGTTATAAGATACTCTAAATTAGTTATTAATAGTCATATATATGCAAATTTTAGTCATCATTTGAAACTAATTAATGACCAAATAAATATGACTAAATTTTAGTTGTGCTATAAAATACTCTAAATTAGCTACTAATAGTCGTATATATGCAAAATTTAGTCATCATTTTAATAAAAAAATTATCATTTGCAGTAGTCATTTATCTTTTTTTGGTATTTTCATATTCATTATATAAATGACTGATTTAGTAGTTTCTATTCATTTCATTTAATTTCATTCATAATCATTATAAACGACTAATTTAGTCATATATTCATTTTATTCGTGTTCATCATTAATTAATATAAACTACTAATTTAGTAGTTTTAGATTAATTTTATGTGTTCATTATTAATCAACATAAATTAATTAGTATGATTTTGCGACTAAATTTTTAAAAAATGCCATACAATGTGCATGTTTATCTAATATGATAATGCAAAGTTACATATGTTAATTACAAGACTAAATAATATCAAGTGCAAATAAAAATAATTTCAACCATATAAATTTTATTATATAAAATATCAAGTATTACAATATGAGTTTCCAATTTAATATCGATTGGACGATAATTTACACATGAAATATTGTTTCATCATTTCAAAACATTATGACTGTGTTGCCAAAGCATTGCAAGTGAATTCACTAACTCGGAAGACTTGACCATTAGTATTTATGAGTGTGTCTTATGAAAGATATTGGCTCTAAGGGTATCACTAGACATATTCTCTTGTCTCTCTCATTTTGCATTTGTCGCTCTAGTGTTGTTGTTCTCCTCTTTCTTCAATTGTCGCTTCTTACCATCAATATTGAGTTCCTCTTCTAAAAATGAAAGAAGATACAATGCAGAGTATAAGACATGAAAGACGATGAATACTTGAATATAAAATAAAGTAGACTATAAAAGATTTATACGAAATATACCTCAACATTCGATAGTGGCCACTATGCGACTAGATGACTTGTATAAACAAAGCAAATAAAATGTCACCATAGAAAATAACACCTTAGGAACTTATTATTCAACCTTCAACAAAACCTTAGGCACAATCATACCAAGTTACATGTTAAAAATATCAGGCAATAGATAACTTGTGAAAACAAATGGAAAAAAAAGATCAGTGTAAAAAATATCCTTATTTCTTGTTCTAAAAGAGTCATGTTCCTTAAATTTGGATATTCTTTTGCCCACAGTAAAAGTTCCTCGCTATTATGACCTATGTTTTTAGGATCATGAGATTGATCCAACACCATATTGGATTGTGGAGACAAAATGATTCAACTTTCCAAGATGAGTACCTCACTTGGTTGAATGAAGGTGCTAGCTGTGAGTAGTGTCAAAACCTTAGGGAAGAAGAACACTAAGGCCTAAGAAAATATATCACCACTTTTCCATTGAAAGAAAAAATTTAAATCCTACAATGGCCTATGGGAGTACATTTCATTGGATGGATATCGCACTCTGAGAGATGATTGTCTACTACAATGAGAACTGTACATATATTGTCACAATGCCCCTAACAATCTGACCCTATAGTTGTGTCCTATAATATTAATCATATCATACTATTTAATTATAAATTATGAATATCAATTAATTATTAGTGACTATATTATGAATATCTTATATCTTATCTTATAGTTGGTGATGGATATAACCTATAAAATTATGAGCCATCCTTGTCATATATTATATTTAATGATGGATATAGATTTTAAAAGCATCAACCTTGTTTGTTATTTTATGTACGGTCAATTTAAATGGAAGTATTCAATATTGTCTTATACAACTGGAAATAAAATGATGTGGGGGTGGTGTTTCTAGTGATTTTCAAACTTGTTTTAATTATCTAAATTTAGCCTATTTAAAGTAAATAGTTGCACTGACCATCTTATCTTCAAGCCAGTAACTTTGCTTGAGGGCATCTTCACGACATCCAACATCTTTGAAAATGATGAAATATTAGTAGTATCTTGCACTAAATAGATAATGTTGGCATAGAATCTTTTATTGTGTTTTTTAATCTGTGTCACAAATTTATTGATATTTTATGATTCTTGGTTTTGATTTACATGCTAATACTGGATTCATCATGCCTTCTAGGATTTTTGGTTGTGAAAACATCATATTTATCACTTATAATTGTATAAAAAATAGAGAGTATGCACAATGACATGTGGGTGTCTATTTTACTTAATGAAATGCTTGAATTTTTAACCCATTCCAATCCTACCACAATGAAATGAAGAGAAACAAGGACACAAGAAGGACTATCAATAAATGAAATTAGAGACTTTAGAATGCAACTCAAATTGTACCTAAATGTAACGATAAGTATTTGCAGTTGCCTGGTCACCGATGAGCATCGAATCACACTGTGAAAAGTTCCTTGCATTATGAGAATTTGGTTGCACTTGCACTAATCCTCTGTAGTAGTTCCTTGACTTGCCTATAGATATAATTTTAGAAACAATAATACTTCTGCAATTCTTCCCTATATGGATCATCTTTGTCCCACCCTATTGATAGTTATTTTTCAAGGCAACAGAATAGAACACTCCAATTGCACCATCGCCTTTCAAAATAATGCTTGAGTATTTCCAGGTGATTGTAGAACTAGTCTCTACTCAGGTCCACGAAATCCTTGATTTGTCTCCATCGCACAAAGTTCTTTTCGAAATAAAATTATAAATCCCATGTTTGCATTGTTGGGTTGTGTTATATTCTTTCCACGACTAGCCCACGTAGTTAACTGGGGGTTAGAGGGGGGGAGGTCACATGGGGTTTGAGGTGTACCCGTAACCCCACTTTATGCGCTACCCTAGAAAATTTTGGTTTTGGACCCTATGTTAGGTTGGGCGGACCCACCTATGGTTTTGTGCATGATTTTCGCACATGTTTTTTGGACGCGATGGTTTTCGGTCCATGGTTTTGGACGCGATGGTTTTCGATCCATGGTATTGGATGCTTCGGCATGTATACATATGTATTGTAACATTGAAAGGAATATAATGAAAAATCAAGCTGGTAGTCCCGGTTTTGGGATCCAGGGGAAATCTCTGTGTATATATGTTTTATGTGTTATGCTCTCGCATTGTTTATTTTTTGTGTTTTAGAATTCGTATGCAGGTAATTTTTGTACGGGGTTAAAACCTACACGCATTACTTGTCCCTGACATACCAATTATTTAAAGTGGAATACTTTATCGTTGCTCCCTTGGTGCAATAGAGATCCACTACTATGGCATGTAGATGATTGGTGTCATAAAATGGTGTAGTGCATCCTTCAATATATGTCACAGAACTCCTCTCACCTCACATAACTCCTCTCATTTACAACAATAAGAGTCCTCTCAAACTGCCTAGTCTCCATCTCATTCATCCTGAAATAAGTGGATATTTCCATGGGTGACAAAGTGTACTTGGGGATTTAATAGAAAAAGCTATCACTAAAATAAAAAATACAATGCAACATAATAGTTATCAGTAGGAGGAACAACCCTGCCAAGCTACTTCCTAAATAGATCAATATACTCCAAAATTACCTCTTATAAACGAACAAAAGATAACCTCAACTTCCTATAGAGTCTACCTATGCATGGTAGCAATGTCAACAGTGTCAAAAACAACATCTACAACAATGTTGGTCAATCTCTTCTTCTAGTCAAGGGCATGCCCAACTTTTGAAAAGTATCAAGGAGGTCAGGGTCCACCTCATCCAGGTTCCTCTTCTTCTTCTACTCTCTCTGTTTAGGTTTAGAATAATAGCAAAGGCCTTGGAAATTGATGGGTGGGTAAAAGGTATCAAACCATTTGGGTTCTTCCATTTTTAATCATTGTCTGTAAGCATTGAGTATAAATTACAAAATCCATTCAGGTTCCTTCTTTTTAGATGAAATTAACCTAAGCTTTGGAGAGTTGTAAGGTTTATTGGATTTAAGTATATCTACTTAAAGTCTATTAACATGGTTTAAAACTGTAGGCATTGAGATCAGAATCTAAGGATGAAACAGAAAAATTTTATGTTCATGATTACAAAAAATTTTAATTTCATGTAACAAAGTTTGAGGAAGGTCTAGTATTTTCATCCTACCAGAAAAAATTGTTTGCATCACTCGAGCCCTTTGAATTGGTCATGGTAGAGTCCGTTACACAAACAATCAACCACTAAAAAAAGGTGAAAAGAAAAAATAAAATTTGCATTTTGACCCTAGAAAAGTTAGGGAGGAGTGCATTGATTTGTACAATAAGGACATACAAAATGCTTACTTGTCCACTTTCTTTTGATGAATTGTTGGCCATAATCAAGATGTGCACTATCATAATCATTAAACCCTTTTTATAATTAAAACATGAAAAATGCTTACTTGTGCATTCTCTTTTGATGAATTGTTGGCCGCAATCAAGATCTACATTATCATAATCATTAAACCGTCAACTGTAGATGAAATTCATTCTTTGATCATATAAACCCTTGAAATTGTTTACCCATAAAAACAAAAATCATCTTTAGTAAAAAGGAAGAACTCTCTAGAGTAATCATTTAACACTCAACTGTAGATGAAATTTAGGCTTTGATCATATAAACGCTCGAAATTGTTTACCCATAAGAAAAAAAATCATCTTTAGTAAAAAGGAAGAATTCTCCAGAGTCCAAATTCATACCCATGTAAAAATGGCCTCCATCTAATTGTTGAAGCTATCCTAAGGTGTTTCCCATGCAAACTCCATCTGGGGATCAAATCCCATGAAATCCATAGATCATGTGGATGGTCTTCCTCCTTCTGGCATTGACATTTCCATGCAAATATCAACAACGCAGAGAAAAATGCAATGCTACAATGTGATGTTGTAATCTCTAAATATTTGATTTGAACCCCGAGCTAAACTGGAAATGAAAAAGAAAAGAAATATTTATAATGGAAAAAATAAAAGGAATATTTATAACATAAAATAAAATATATAAATTGGGATTGGGTTAAATTATTTATTTTTAAAAAAGAAGAAGAAGAAGTTAAAAATGATATTGAGATGAGTGTAAACATTTAAATATGGCCTCAATTAATAATAAAAAGTTAAATTAATAAAAATAATAAAATTCAATTTGTTATATTTTGATTTTATTATTAATTTGTGAATAGGCTTTGTTACAATACCATGGGCCAATACCATGGTTTATCAATACTACAAGTCCAAAAACCATAACTTATTTCACAACCAAATATTTTATAACAATATGACAAGATTCTTAACCATGGATATTCACCCCCACATTACGGTAGATATTATTAACTTGTAAAAAATAGCCTTTGTTACAATACCATGGGTCAATACCATGGATTATCAATACCACATGCCCAAAAAACATAAATTATTTTACAATCAAAATATTTTATAACCATGGATATTCACCCTCACTTTACCATGGATATTAACTTGTAAATCGGCTTTGTTACAATACCATGGGCCAATACCATGGCTTATCAATACCACATGCCAAAAAACCATAACTTAAATTATTTTACAATCAAAATATTTTATAACCATGGATATTCACCCTCACTTTACCATGGATATTAACTTGTAAATCACTTTGTTACAATACCATGGGCCAATACCATGGCTTATCAATACCACATGCCAAAAAACCATAACTTATTTCATAGTAAAAATATTTATTTTAATTTAATTTTACAACATTTTTTTAATTGAATCTAAAAGGGAAAATGTTACAATTTGAGATATATCTAAACCCTCTATCCTGACCACTACTAAAAATATTCCCATAGAAATTAAATTAAGGTTTTAATAAAATTAAGCTAAGATGAGTCTATGTATATATATAACCGGCATAGCTCCATCTTAGCTAAGGATCCAAGGGATGAGAGCAAGCAAATTGACTAATTATAATAGATTTATAATTTCTAAAGTTTGTCATTATTTTATTTTCTTTGACATGATTGATCCAAAATATAGATTTAATATTTTACTACCAATTAGGTTTCTTTAATTTAGATAATTTCTTAAACATAATACAATGTGATCAAATTTAAGAGAGAGTTGGGGAGGGGGCAGAGAGAGCGAGGGAGATAGTAAAAAAGTTGGAGGGCACAAAGAGAGAGAAAGAGAGAGTGATGGGGGGGGGGGGGGGGGGGGGGGGGGGGGGGGGGGAGAGGGAGAGAGAGGGAGAGAGAGAGAGAGAGAGAGAGAGGAGTTGGAGTGGGAGAGAGGGAGGAGGGGGGGGAGAGATGGAGAAGGAGGGGAGAGGGGGAGATAGGATAGAGTTGGATGGAAGAGAGAAAGAGCGAGATTTATTTGAGGGGGGAGAGATAGAGGGAGGTTGGAGATAAGGGATAGAGAGGAAGGAATATAGAGATGAGGAGAGAGAGATGGAATTGGAGGGGGTAGGAGAGGGAGAGAACAAGAAAAACATAGAGGGAGAAAGGTGGAGAGAGAGAGGGGGTGACAAGGGAGTCATGGAGAGAGAGTGAGGGAGAGAGGAGAGTGGGAGGGAATAGAGAGAAGGATATAGGTAGAGAGGGAGAGAAGGATAAGAAGAGAGAGAGAGAGTGTGTGTATGTTTGGTGGGTGAGATAGAGAGAGGGAATAACAAAGAGACACAAATACAAATATAGATATTATATAGTATTGTATAACCAACCTAGATCCATATTAACCCTATAACTATGAAGTTTCGAGAAGGATGCAATCTCTCGAGGTGCAAACCTTTCCTCAAGTTTTTCAATAGAAAAAAATGTTTGCACCTCGAGAGATTGGATCCCTCTCAGCAATTGATAGATCTGGGGTTAAGATGGATCTAGGTAAGTTAATATGAAATTAAAGTAGTTTTTACTTGATATTATAGTCTTAAAAATTAAAATTTCTCTTCAAATTAATTTCAAATTGGAACTAGATCCAATTAGATTCAATGAATAGATTTTTAAATACATAAAATATTTCTTTTTATTAAAAATATATATTTTTAAAATTACAAATTATTAGAGATAAATAATGCAAAGTTGACTCACCTATACACCATGTGAGGATGAAGAAGTGTTTAAGGAAGGATAACCTTTCAACCAATCTTTAACAACCTTTCAAGCCCCTATCACTTGTAAGTTTAGATTGCTTGACACAATTAAGATGACTAACATAAAAAACGGATTCATATTATTGTAGTACTTGTTAGGTAGTTGTATTTTTGTTCTTAAACTAAATTAGTTATTCATGTTAGTCATTTTTAGTTGTATTACTTATTAGATAGTCACATATTTTAACCTGCGACTAAATTAGTGATTTATGTTAGTCATTTTTAGTTCGGTCACTTAAGATTTCTCATTTTTGGTAGTATTTCACTTGGAAACGCTGCAGTGACTAACGTTTTTAGTCACCTAGTCACTAATTTCTCATTTTCTACTAGTGAAGACAGAGTGTACTTTTGCACTGACTCTAATGGTCACTTCTACGTATGCGCAAAAACTGGCTATGGAATTGTGTAGGCAATCAAAAATAGGTTTTTGGGCCTTGAAATCTAGGAATTTCACTCTTTGGGATTGTTCAGGTTCTAGCCTTGCAGGGTTATGCTTTGGAACACTTTGATGGATAGTGAAAGATCTAGACTGATGGTCATTTGCCTAATGTAAAAAAAATACGTGTAACAAGTAGTGACAAAGAATACCTTACTAGATAGCTGATTGTGTCACCTTAAGAGGATAACAATACCTAAGAGTCACATCTCATTGAGGAGGACAAAGAGGTGGAACTGAAAGAAGATACTTCTACTTGTACAAATAAAGAAGATGAAAACTCTTAGACAAAGATAAATAAAGAAGAATTCCCTTGTTCTTCCATAAGGAATTAAGAAATAATTAAAGGAAAAGTATGAAGAGAGCCTTGATGATGAGATTATTCAAGAACCCACCCTTCATCGTACATATGAAAGAACAAGTTCAATAGGATACACTTCTTTCTGAGCAATTCATCTCCATGACACATCTCCCATTGATTTGGAAGAAGAGGATTAGTAAAAAAGAATACTCTTGAATAGGATGGGGGCCATGAAGAGCTTGGGTTTATTGATGTATATATCTCAAGGTTGTAGATGTAAATGAGATTTTATCTATTCTTTCTTTAGTGGTGATAGTATATATGAAACAGATAGGGAGGGATGTCAAATTTAAAAATTTAGTTACATTAGCAACGAAGTTATTCCATGATTATGAAAATTCATATAAACTCATATAGGAACATGCATATGTATAACTGCAGAAAGGAGATTTCCATGTCCAAGACACAATAGAAGATTTTCAACCATCGATATCCTTGATATGTGGTTCTTAGGTGTATAAAAATATATTCAATAAAAGGGGTATGAGCCTTGTAGTAGTGGTTATGCCATAACATGAGTCGGTTCCAAACATATTTCATGACCTCTTAACCTCCCTTGTCAAAATAGCTAATTGTAAGTTGTGAGTTCCAATATGTTTTCAATCCTCATAACTTTTCTCAACATATTTTTGTGTGTGTGATTAATGGTAGCCATGGAGGATAGTAGTTTTAATGCAGGTTTCAATTGGAGCTTCCATGAAACCTTCCTTTCTTATTAGTATTATGCCCACAATGAGAAGGATCATTATATCAATCCAATCAATCTATGGATTGAATAAGCTTGTAGTAATACAAGTAAACTTTGGTGCTTCTTCAATTTTCTTCCACATGATAAATATTGCACTGCATATTTGTTACAAACCATGAAGGAAGGTTTAACAAACATCCACTAAAGGTTTTACGTTTCACTATTTTTTTATAGCCAAGCACAAAGGAAAATTTTGAGGTAATGATAAATTCATTTGTTGGTTGCATTGGATATTTTATTTCACTTGACATATTTCACGTATAGATTAGAGTAGGATAGGATGAATAAGCCCTCTATTATGAGCATTATATTAGTTTGTTTTCTTTAATGGTTTATTGCATTTCCTTTCTCTGTGTATTTGTGCAATTTGATTCCATTGACTTTAATTTCTATTTCAATAGAGTGGATATACGTTTCCATTGCTATTTCTTTACTCTTTAAGGAAGGGATAATACCTCATGTCCTATTCCCTCCCTTCTATTTAATGAAAAATATTGTGATATTTTTTTTATTTTATTAGTGGAGACTCCGTCACTATCATATCTTCCCAAGTGAAGCACATGTCCCACAATTAGAGCCAGGTATCATGCCTCATTTCACCAGGGGTACATAAAATCATTTTCATTATTGATAACAACATTGTAAGTATGAAAATATGCAATCCAATATCCTTGTAGGTCATGCGAGATTACATATTATGGTATCCTAGGCCAATTATAGTTAGTCACGCCTAGGCTTCTTGGACTCCACTCTTTTGGATAAGGTTGGAGTGATTATGATGGATCTACCTAGACACATGGTTTAAAGGAGCCATTGTCTTTATATGGGTGACACTCATTAGTTCTTGGGTCCGTCCAACTGATGTCTTATGCATCTATGTATTTTCCACATGGTCATGCGTCATAAAGTCTATATGCATATTTTGGATCATGGTACAATATATTTTAGCTTCTCACATGGAAATTTCATAGTTCACATCATTGCATGTTTTGTAAGGAATTCCATAGATCATAATGCATAATAATTCATGGAGTAAAATTCAATGTAGTTAAAAATGTGTATCAAGAGGCATACTTGAATGCCACGTTGAAATTTTGGTGAAAAGAGGTCATTTCAAGCAAAATCAATCCTGTAACATGGCCATAATCTCTCTCCTAACCACGTGAGGGGGTAAAAATGGCCAAAATAAGGCCATTCCTTGACATGCATGGATAAAATTTACATCAAATTTGAAGTAAACCACACTCTAGACAAAAACCCAAATTTATATTCCTCAAATTATCAACAATGTTGGAGATCTAACAAATCACTCATCCAAGCCACACATGTGGGTGGAAACTAATTGTTGGTGGTTAAGAGTAAATTGAAGATGGAAAAAGAGTCAAATTAAACATTGGACCTCTTGTGACACAAACTAGCCATTTTTCTCATCAAGAAAATCAGACCCCTTTTGTGAGTGAATTTTTAATGCAAAAAATTATTATTGTAAAAGGTGACTTAGTCTCAAACATGTGGATGACTAGTCAAATATTATTATTTTGTGAGAGAGACAAAAAATTCGTTACCTAGCCATTACAAGAAAGATTATAAAAGGCAAGATCCTCCTCCCATTAGTAGTTGTTGAACTGTGAGATCATTTTGATTCCATAATAGAAACTTTTCATGTGAAAATAATTTGTGCGGATTGAATTATCCATCCTAATTTTTGCAAGCATTGTGTTATAATATTTATCTTTCATAGAATATAGAGAGGTTCTCTTTGTTACCAAAAAAATACTAGGCCATTCCATTAAGGGGATACAAGTCACATGTAAGGGGAGATCTAGACCTATGCCTTCACCTCAACCTCTACTAGTGTTAAAGGTATTCAAAACCAATGCCTTGGAAAACCCCTTTAGAGAGTATCTTTAATAAGGGTGAGATCCTATTCATTACAACTCTTTTAGTGGTTTGAAATCTCAAGTGAGGAGATATTTGTAAAGGAATTGGAGAGCTTATGTTGACATTCTAGGCTAGACTAGGTGATATATTTTCTCATTTCCTATCTTGATTTCTAGTCCAAAGGAAAAGTTTATTTAGAAGGGATTGTGATCACAATACAACATGTGTAAGGTAAGCAAGGAAAATCTAATCATCACCATGGCAACCACATTTATTTAAAAATATCGATCTCTTTACTTTAATGTCAAATAAAAATGAAAAATATGAAAAATTTAGTAAAATCCTAGCTTGTGCATAAATTTAGCTCTTGATAGATAGTATATCTTAAGGATTTAACTATTATATATATCCACACCTCAAGATAATTTACTTTCTCATTTTCTACATGAATATTTTATCTTTCATTGTGTTATTGTGAGATTTTTCGCAGATCTACAACTCATTACAATTGATATAATAAAATTATCATACAAAGGGGCAAAAATAAGTAAGTGAGCATTCCTTAAACCTTTAACGCTACTTTATATTTAATATTGAATTTTTTGGAGTAAAAACAAGTGATTTCTAGTCTAACTTTAAGGGGAATTTAACCCCAAATCACTGCAAGTGATTTCTAGCTTGTTGGAAATCCATTTGTACTTGCATACCTAAGGTTTTGGGTTGTCAATATATTCATATATTCGTTTCCCAAACCTTTTCACCCATAGATCCACCAATCCAAGGTGTTTATACCTTTGTGGGTGGCCCTAACAGGGCAATTAACTTGTTGTTTTCTGCACTTTTCTGTATATTTGATCCTACAATATAGAAAGAAAAATAATGAAGTACAACTAGTGATACAAAGACAAAAAAATTAAAACAACATACACTTGGTAAGGGTATTTATCATTTTTTCTTGTCAACTTAGAGGATCTTAAAATCTGAGTGATGTCATTTGTTGATCTAAATTATTTCTACATTAAATGTTTATTTATAGATTAGTAATGTTAAATAATTAACTCCTACCTCCACCTTAGATACATATGTTAGGCATTGTTCTAATAATTTTTTGTGGAGATACTTGTGTATGTAGGGAAGCCTACCATAGTGTTTCGTAGGAATTAGGCTTAAAAAGTGGGGACTTGTGGCAAGATGACAATGGAAGCTTGTCTTATGTTGTACTTCCTAACAACTCATGAGAACCTTGACAAGACTGTTAAACTATTTGATAACAATAACTATTAGCGAGGTTGTGTCAATGATGTAATCATTTCAAAAATGTAAGAATATTTGATTAGTAGGCTCAACCAAGAAATAAGTGGCACATCCATTCTTCGAGAGGGGCTAGTAAACCATCATAGTGTTAATGGTCAAAGAGGACTAGAAAAAGCTACGTTTACATACATTTCGAGCTCTACTAATGGATAGGTGGTTGAAGCATGGCTTAAGAATATGGCCAAATTCTTTGCACTAAGAGATTATAATTTTAATATCAAAGTGTCTATGGGTATCTTCCAATTGCAAAGAAATGAAATACTATGGTGGAAGGCCTTATTATCACATTTTCATATGGAATTACTTTATCTATCATGGGAACTATTTGAGGAGCATTTTCGAGAATGATATCTCTCTAAGGAGTTCATTCAAATGAAATTGAATGAGTTCAACTCCCTAATACAAGGTAACTACTCAGTGCTATACTATGAGACTAAATTTATGGAACTTTTGGGGTATGCACTACATCTGAACATAAAGAAGTTGTAGGTCATTAGGTTTGTATATAGGATAAAATATAACATCAAATCTGAAAATTTTGTGTATTGATGCCATGTAATTTTCATGAGGTAGTTTAGAGGAATATCATGGCCAAGGAAGAACTCATGGGAGGTGGTTAGTGGAATAATAGTGTAGTGCTATATAATAGAAAACTCAACAAAGTAGGTTGTCTACATTTATATAGAATGAAAATTTGAGTTAACCTTGTATTATAAGATGTTATACATGTATTAGAGTCACACCTTCAATGTGTGTACCCACATGTGGCAATAGTAGCTACTCGAGAGTAGATCTAGACAACTATTAGTGAGAAGGGTAAAGCCCATAGGATTATCCCAATGATTAAAAACCACTAGGCTAAGCATAATTAATGATGCTAAAAATTATAGATAATATTAATGGGGTATATATTTTTCATTATTGATATATCTAGGAGCAACAAAAAGTTATATTTCATCTAATGCATTATGTAGATGAGGGATGATGGAAAGTAGTCAAGAGAGTTTTAGTTAAGTTAAAATGGCTTTTTGTATTAAAAAATGGGTAGGGTAATTACTTAAAACATATTAATTCAATCTTAGGGTCCATATCACCTAAGTGTCATTGTATGCTACCATATTAGGATCCTATAATATGATCATAGGTATGGATTGGTTAGAATCCCATGTTGAGATGTTAGATTGTAAGGGTCAATTTTTTTATTTTATAGAAGATTTGGGACATAAAATAATTTTAGCAAGGATTATTAAAGGAATGTCTTTATTTCCATGATGAAAATAAACAAAAGTATTAGGAAGAGTTGCAATTTTTCTCCTATGATGCTTATGAACAAGAGTGAGGATATGATGAACATAGTTCAAAATCCTATATTATCATATTTTTTTGACATGTTTATAGAAGAATGACCTATATTACCACCTAAGTGGGAATTGGACTTCACAATTGAACTTAAACTAGGAGCTAAGCCTATTTTGAAGGATCCTTATCACATGACAACCCAGAATTATGAGAGTTGTGGATGAAACTCTAATAATTGTTATATAGGGGATTTATTTTGTCCTGGTATATCATTTTGTGGAGAATTCATGATATTTGTAAAGAAGATGGATCATGGAGAATTTGAATATACTATTGTTAGTTGAAAAAAGAAACCATAATAAATAAATATTGGTTTCCTAAGATTGATGATCTGTTTAATAAAATAAAAGGGGCAACTATATTTTAAAGTATTAACATGAGATTAGGATATCATCAATTTATAATTAGGAAAGAAGACATCCATAAGATGGTGCATAGTAGGTGTTTTGGTCATTGTGAGTTTGTAGTGGATCCATTTGGGTTGAAAAATGCATTAGTTTTGTTTATGATTTTGATTTGGAAGTAATGTTTCAATGAAACCTCAATAAGTTTTTGCAAGTGTCTTTGGATGATATTTTGATATATTCAAGGACACCAATGGAGTGAGAAGAGAATTTAAGGCCAATATTTCAATGTCTTAGAGAGAATAATTTTTAAGCTAAAGTCTTTAAGTGTTCTTTCTTTGAAACAAAGATTTGTTATTTGGTTCACATCATTTCAAGAGAAGTAGAAGTTTTGGATCTAGCAAAGATAAAAGCTATCATGGAATGGCCAACACCTATAAATGTACATGAACCGCGCAGTTTTATGGGTTTTACAAAATGTTATATGAGATTTGTAGAAGATTTTTTGGAGATTCTAAATCCTATAATAGAAAATCAAAATAAAAATAATAAATTTTAATGGATAGAGTGACGCAAATAGGCGATCAAAAAGCTTATATAGTTTTGACGATAATTTCCATAATAAAGGTACCAAACATGGATCAATATTTTCTAGATTATGTAGATGATTCAAAAGAAGGATTAGGAACAATCCTAATACAAGGTAGGGTTATTGCCTATGCTTCAAAGAAATTAAGACCACTTGAAGATAATTATGTGACACATGACTTAAAATTTTACACAGTAGTGAATGCATTGACATTGCTTGGTCAAAAGAAATTTTGAACTAAAGATAGAGCACATTGGAATTTTCAACATATATTTACACAAAGTAATTCGAATTCTAGATGGAGAACATGGTCAAAATCATTGAATGAGTATGCTTTTCACATAACATGTATTAAAATAATGTAAAAAAAAGGTAGTGGATGTCGTCAATAGAAGACCTTAGATATTGTCAATATTATATTTACAAACAAATCACAGAGAAAAAGTAATGAAATTACAATATAATTGCACATGGTATGTAGAATCAAAGACAACATTAGGCCCATGGGAGGGCAACTCAATTGGCGATCATTATGTTATGAAGTATTATGAAAATTGTGAGGTTCAAGGTTCAAATCACCCCTTGGGTGTTTATCCCACAAAAGAAAGAGAAGACAACATTACAAAATGAAATAATGAGAATTCTTGAAGTATGAGGGACATACTTTGGATAAGATGGATTGTTGAGAAGGCAAAGAATTGAGATCTAGTAGTATGATTATTGCAACCACATGCAATACTAGAATCAAATTGGGAAGTGTAAGAGCCCCATCCTAGGGTCTGTTAGCAAATCTAATTTCTTTTGAAATTAAATGCGATAAGAGGAGATAACTTACTTACTTACATGACTTTTAAACAAATAAAATTTTATCATTTACATTATAATCAACATAAATTAAGGTGAATATTTCATTCTAATAAAATTTACAAGAGTATTTTATGGAGGAATACCTGTACCGGTGTTTGATGGAGATATCTTTGTCCTGCTACCCTTGCTGAATGCTCCTCTTGACAGACCCAACCGGATTTACCGCCCAGCCAACTAGGAAATAATCCCTAACCCAGGAAACCTCCACAGGTTCCCTAGCCCTCCGAGCCCAAGTCCAACCAGATGTAGTGTGTGTGTCCAAGATGAAAGATCCAGACCAAAATAACAATACCTCCCTCCTCTCAAAAACCCAAGAAACCTCCACAGGTTCCTAAGGTCTCAAAAAAAACACAACAAGTCCAAACAATCACCACCAACCCCCCCACCCACAACCAAGACCCCCCCTTCCCTTTTTATACCCTCCTTCCCTTCTTCTCCTCAACCACCTCTCATTAATGTCATTAACTTCTCATCCATCCTTATAGTTGACTTCTCTTCTCCCGAGTAAAGCTAGGAGTACATTTGGAAATGTGACATGAATATAAAATTGGGAATTTAATGGGAAAGGACCATGTCTTCTCCCAAGTAAATCTGAAAAGTACATTTGGGAATGTGAGATGAATATATATATTGATGATTAAATGGAGAAGACTATGTCTTCTCCCAAGTAAATGTAAGGGTACATTGGGGAATGTGAGATGTAATTACATGGAGAGAACCATGTCTTCACCCTAGTAAATGTGAGGGTACATTGGGGGATGTGAAATGAATATATATATTAATAATGAGTTGGAGAGGACCATGCCTTCTCCCTAGTAAATGTGGGGGTACATTGGGGAAAGTGAGATGTACTTACATGGAGAGGACCATGTCTTCTCCCTAGTAAATGTGAGGGTACATTGGGGAATGTGAGATGAATACATATATTATTTGAAATAATGGAAGGAGACCATATCCTACCTAAGATTTAATTTGAAAAAGTAATTTGGGAATTTGAATAATAGAAACCATGAATTTTATATTAGACCAATATTTCTCAATATTTTCAGATAATGTAAACATTAATAAAATTTGCAGGATAAGATTTAAGTGGGGCATTACATACATTCCTCCTTCAGAAAACTTCGTCCTGAAGTTAGAATGAAAAGATACAAGGAGTTCGAAAGCATAGCAAATCAGAGAAAGTTATGGCAATAAAATTTGATAAGTCAGACAATGATATTACTTCCCATCAAGAGTCTCCGACTGATCTATATCCTCCTATCCATCCTAACCTACTTCCATCCCCACCCTATCCGTCCTCTGCTGCTTTATCAGTGGCAACGGCCATACTAACCACTGATAAAACCGACATGGTGGAAGCGTTGAATATATCGACCTAACTTCCCTAGTAGGCAACTGGCAATTGTCATCACACGTCTAGGGGAGCGTGTCCACCACTGCCCTCCCACAATTCCAGGTTTTGGAGGATACACGGTGGGAAATGCCTCCACCCCTCCTTCAGAACTAGGGTCAACGCCCTAACACGAACCACACTACAGAGCTGGTTGGACTTGTCATCAAATAATCCAGTCAGGTCGTCTTGCCACCTGTCATTTGCATTTTACTCGTGTCATAAGAGTGCATATCAAGTAGATACCAAATGTAATAGAACAATGTACATCGTACCTTTCCTCATTGGTCATATCGACCTTGCCCAATGGAATAGTATCTTTGTTATCATACAGTTCTTTCCAATATGTAGTTTAGTTCTCATCCATGCATATATATAACCACAAAATAGATATAGATACATGATCTTAAACATCATGTTTATTAAACCCAGTGTCCATGTGTCAATTTTTGTTGTTCATACTAGAAATAAATCTTACATTAGATAAATCATAATTTCACTAAGTCATTGATTAGATAAATCATATCTATATAAGCCTATACGATGCAACAATAACTCTGACAAGTCATGCGCTAGATAAATTGTAACCAAGTAAGTCATACATTTGGTCATACATCCAACATTTCCATCATTAATACCAAATCCATCAATTGATTTTCACGTGTCCAACCAAATGTATATAATGTTCATAAATAACAACATGGAACTGCAAAATAGAACCTTAACATAGGTGGCTATCTACGTTAAAATGGGCATCATAAACGCTCATGTGACATCCTTGTGGAACCCCTCAATAACAATTAGAGTTGAAACAGATTCAATTGTCCGTCATGGAAAATAGCATTTGAACCCAGATATGCTATAAGGTGGTACCAAAACCAAAATAATGGCAAGCAACAGATTAATGCACTATCAATTCCACTAGAAGGTGCTAGTATAAGTTTTATGCATATAATTTCTTTAAAACCTTAGTGAATATAAAAGTCCCACTCTTCCAATTTGATGGTTTTTCATTCTTCCAAACCCATTTAGTTAATCTTGAAAATAAAAGACTCAAAACTTCAAAAATTGTTTCCAACATGATTTTCATACTTTATTTTTTTTGTAAATTGAGAGAATGTCCTCTAAATGTCAAAAGGTTCAAATTTATTATATATTTAATCATTGTTTACTAGTACCAAAACAATTTCATGATATATAATGCAGCTCACAATATGACCAGACAAATGAGAAATAATTAAACGAGTGGAATAATTGCCTTTGCCCTGCTGCTATTAGTATTTCCCCTCTAAATGGCACCGCATTTCTAAAGATGCTTACTCCTTTCATAAGTGGCCAATGACCACAAAAGTTGTGAAGAAAGTTGAGGGTCCTTTTATCCAAAACTAGAGACACATTATTTTTCACGACATTTTTATTCAACACTAGAATAAGGGTAAAAGTGTATCATAATATTTTCACTGGTCTTTTATTGACTAAATAAGCTTCCATTCTAAAATCCCAAATTCTCTATGAATTGATCTTCTCATTTAATTTAATATAATTAAAAATAACTATCACAATGAGCCTTACACAAGTCCATAGTATTCAATCTATGTTTTCACTAGAAAATTCTACCCCACTAGACCATGTTTGTTAGGCCTCCCTCTGTTATGCACCATGCAATAATTGTTGGCATCCTCTTTTCCTCAACCTTAGGTTACATCATGTCAGCCCATTTTTCTTTGGATTGTTTGCCTGCTAGTTTTATTATTTTTCCTTGTTACCTTTACCTATTCATTATCAACTAATTTCTTGATTACTTTCTAGATTTCTTTGTCTTAATAAACAAACAACATGACAAAGCATACTCAGTTACAAGACTAGGCTTAATATGTATGGATTAGAAGAAACCATTACTTTGAATCTCACCATGCTAGATTGATGCATTCTAGCAAAAATCGATTTTTGGAGAAGTTCAATTCAATTAAGAACACTTTAACAAATTAACCATGCCTTTAAAAAAACTATCAAATGGTAAGGATAGTACTAGATCACTTAGGGAAAACTCTTGGCATGTTTTGGGCTTCGTAGTAACTCAAACCACTCTATACTGTATCCCTATGTTTAAAGTAGAGGGTATTTAAATGACACGTGCTAGTCAACTGAAGTCATGAGAATTACAACCATAAACTAAATTTAGGTCTTTGCTTTGACATCCTCACTATATTGCAGATCTGGTGTCTCCATTTATAGGTTCCAAGAAGCTTAACAACCTCATCTGCTTATTTCTATAATCATTCATCTACAGGAAGCATGCAATGTTAAGATTAAAATTTGTACAAAGATAAAGATAATAATGGCCTTGGGGGGCTTAATCGTTAAGAACATGTATTTCTTTGTAAGAGGTCATAGATTCAAATCTAGAGGGGAGTAGAGAAGGTAAACCTCCACAGACTTTAGTAGTCAAATCACTGCAAGGAGGCGGATCCCTTGTCCCAGAAACAAGGGGTCTCATAAACCAATTTCGTGTCTGGCTTGGCCATGACCTATTATTATTATTATTATTATTCAAAGGGAGAATCTAGCTCTGTTTGTAAAATGTATTTGACGCAGGCATAACATCAACATAGAACCAACTTGTAGTAGAAGTATGTTGAAGATCTGTTTTAATATAAAGCCTCTTTCTCACTTTTGAAGCCATGAAGGTACGAGGGAAACAATCTTCAAATGTAATGACACTGGGATAATCACAAAGGACTCCTAGCTTCTTTGGAGATGAGCCTAAGCGCGTTGGGTCAACAAGTCATGCTATATATGGGAGCCTTTAAATGTAAAGAAGCTGGAAAAACTACAAAAGACTCCCTAACTTCTTTGAAGATCGGCCTTAGACGATTGGGTCAATATAACATACCATTTACAGGAGACTCCTCGGATCCGAAGATGTGTCCAAGCCTAGGTGATATCCCCTAACTGTAGTCGTTTTAGTCTAGCCAACAAAAGAGCAAATTATTTTCATGACATGAAGACAGTTAATCACTTGAAGATGGTTGTTTGGAGAACAACTTGAAGATAAATATAATCTTGTAAGGATATTGTCACCATGCAAGAACTGTCCAATGATGAGATTAATTAACTGGAAGACAACTGCTCCCATGGTGATGGAGGTTTGAACTAGAATTTGTCAAAAACAATCAATAAAAATCAATAATATTCAAAATTGCAAGAATGCGAGCAAGCTCCTATAGATAGTAACACTTAACAGAGTTCAGTAGAAATTGAACTACTTTTAGCTCCAGTTCCCTTAGAGAAAGAAGAACCGAGAGACTCTAGAGTCTGGAAAGCACGATTGGGCCCCAAAGAAACAATTTATTTTCTGTCATGGACTATTACTAGCAACATAGACCTGACAGCAGAAATAGAATGAAGTCCCATCCGTTAACTAGGGAGGCCAAACACTATATCAGCTAATAATGTTGCCTGGTGTAAAATGCTTGGCAATGAATCTCTACATATCCATCCAATTTGTATGTAGCTTTGGCTGTACTCAGGTTCTTTATTTAGCTTTTATGGTCTATCACGTGCAAGTTTCCAAGTGCTATTTTGCATATTAAGTTTCTTCCTGCTCTAGAAAACTAGAAAATTGTTTGTGTCTGAATCCCTTTCACTAAGAAGGCACACTTTACAGTCGCTACTGCAATATGATTTAATCTTAAACATAAAAGGAGGTAATGAACTATCTATATGAATGATCACTAATAGCCCTCATGTCAGAAAGTTGCAAAAAGGGACTATAAAAAGGAACAAATGTGGTCCCCTGAGCTTGATAACAGGCCAAGGAAAAAGGATAGAACTGTGCTCCCACTCTAAATCTCGGCAGTTCTTCAGCAAAGGATAAGTATATTGCACAGGGCAACGTTCCACAAAGTTACAAACTCGTGATTGGACTACACATCAAAAGGATAAGGATATCAAGAAAATGGCTCAGAAACTATAACTTGATAAGGATAAGAAGATTGTAGAGGGCAACAATCTACATATCGAGTAGAATGTACATCATCATTGTCCCCGAAGCAAAGGATATATCTCAGTTAAAGGCTCAGAAACAATAACTTGCAAGGATAAGCAGATGAAAGAGCGAAAGGATCTACACAGACATCAGTTAAAGTAAATCATCAGAGGCTCTGAAGCATACGATGAAGATCAGGTAAAGGGTCCAAAACCATACACCAATACAGATCAAGCAGGCCGCAGAGAACAACACCCTACAACACCATAAGTAGAACACACATTATTGACGTTCCGGAGGCAGAGGATAGACATCAACCAAATATTAAAATACAGTAGCCTGATATTTATGCAGGTAGCTATAAATAGATACAGACCACGCAGGGAAATAAAGTCCATTGAAGAATAAGCTTTTGAATTCAGTTTGTCTAAAGTGATGCTTTCTGCAAGTTTCTGGGCCAAAAAAAAAAAGTTTTAACATGACCACTGTATCCATTGATGATCATAACAATTAAACCAGAACTTGCTACAACACTACACATCTTCATGAGCATGTCTGACTAATGGATATGGGTCAGACAATAGTTTTTCCACCATTAGGAAACAACATCATAGTAATTGTGACTACATCTCCATCCTATTACCAACAAAGCCACAAAATTGAAACTTGTTTCTAAAAAAAGAGATCACAACTAATGATAAATACTATGATATGAAATTTTAATTACAAATAAACCAGCATATACTAAAAACCACTTCAACAGTTATGGAAACGAGTTAGGCCACGATTTTTGTTTTGATTTTGAGTTAGTAAAGTTTAGGGCTCAAGACTACTCTGTCATTTTATACTGCCAAGTGATAGTGATCTGCACTATTGCTGATATTCTAGGTTTGAACCACTGATCTGATGCAATGCTGTTGGCAAACACTTTACCCAGAAAGCATTGAGTCTGCAAGGCTGTAACCTTGAATTTGGGCCTCAACTAGCCAATTCAAACTATGCTAAAGATGAAAGAATCTTAACAACTTTAGGTTGCGTACAAAGAGTATGCAGATTGAAGCTGGCTATCAGATTTTCTGGGGTAAAGTGCTGCCTATTAGAGCACATTGATTTTAATGGCACAGTAGAGTAGGCACAGGGTTGTGGTGTTGGAGAAACAAGTTACCTTGGCCGTTTTTACAATGGATCAACACTGTTGAATTTACAATTGATCAACATTATTGCATTTAGATACTATTTTGCGAAGAAAAGTTTGGAAGAGAAGGATTGATTCATAAAGCCATCAACTCCTTGGGCTGACATTTGGTATGCATTCATACTCATGTACATTATTGCAATTGCCATCCAAAATGAAGGAGATCTGTAATCAACCTATGCCGAAATTTCAACGCTTCGTCAAATGCATTATTTGACCAACATTTAGTTTATCATGCTAACAAAGGCTCGTATGCATGAGAACATGCTAGAAATAATCACATGCACTTGGGCAGATCAGCTTCCATTTTTATGAGAATTGGTTGAGCCACTCCAAATGCATATGGCTATGCTCCTGCATTGGTTTGGTCACCTACCACATTAAATTTGCAGGGTCAAACAGACTGTCTAGTGAAAATTTTGAGAACAACCCAAATTCCTCAAGAATAGAGATGCCATGCTTATCAGGATGGTTCTCATGCTTATCAAGATGGTTCTCATGCTTATCAAGATGGTTCTCATGATTGTGGAGACATGCTATGAGTATTGTTTATTGGGTATATTGAGGATGTTGCAAGATCAGGGAAGGTTGCTTCCAAGGAGGGGAGATGAAACCTGTTGTTAAAACTGATGATGGGTTTGAAACATGTCTCATGCGTACATAGAAGACATATTTTCAGAGGGACTGAGCCATTATCTCTAGCTTTGGAAGCATGAAAACTGGGCCCCTTGCAAAAATTCTAAGATGAAGATGGGCACCCCTGGTTATGTATTCCAAGAATATTATGAGGCCACCTTTGCCACAATATCCTTTATATTTAGTGGGTATGCATTGCTTTTGGGTGTACTAAGATACACAGATATAACAGTGAAGGAAACAAAGGCCCTAATTGTTCTGGGAGATGTGCATTGTGTGCTTTTCACATTGATATATTGGCTCCTATTATATTATGCAATGGAGCTTGCTCAATCATTATCCATGTATCCAACAAAGCCAGAGTGCTCACGAATGTACAAATACTAAAATTGCATGTACCATTGGTTTACCACAGTGTACTCTTTGTTATAATATATATATATATATATATATATATATATATATATATATATATGTATGTATATATATATATATATATATATATATATATATATATATATATATATATATATCTATATATATATACATATGTATACATATATATACATCTATATATATGTATACATATATATAGATGTGTATATATATATATATATATATGTATATATATACACATCTATATATATGTATACATATATATAGATGTATATATATATATATATATATATATATATATATATATATATACTTGGATCCTGCTTAAACCTTGAACTAAACTCATAGCATACATTGCATCAAGGCAGTGGTGGTGAGGTATGTATTACTGTCCACTAATCTCTTCTACACTGTAGCATCAATTTCGTTCTTGACCTCTTCTACACTATAGGATCAACCTCATTATTGACCTCGACACTATAGGATCAACTTCATTCTTTGATCTCTTCTACACTATAGGATCAACTTTGTTCTTGCCATCATCATTAAATAATTTCTCACCGAAGATTGTAGGTGTGCTCACTAGCATTCATTCTTCTCATTATGGCTTACATTGAAGCACCGGTTAAAGGTTTTGTTGATGAAGCCTGTGACATATACAATCGCATGATTCAACTTGGAGGGTATCAGCCAAGTCTCAGCTTATAAAATTCTCTTTTTAAGGCCCTATTACATGGCACAGGAGGGACTGCGAAACATCATTTAAGACCAGCAGAAGCTGTGTTTCAGAATTTGAAAACAGCAAGGCATAGGATAAAGGAGGATATTTATGAAGGTTTAATACAACTACCAAGATTGTATAGATCATGAAAGAATAGTCTGTCTAAGAAATAAGATGAAACAAGCAGGATTTAAGGAAAGTAGAGACTTACTTGTCTCAATACTCAGGGTCTGTTCAAGACATGCAGATGTAAAAGAGGCAAAAAGAACTTGGGCAAAGTTAGTTGACACTGGTGTAGGTCTCACTTCTCAGGCTTATGTGTATCAAATGGAAGTTTATGCCAAGGCTAGACAACCTATGAAGTCTTTGGAGATATTCACAAAAAATCAGGGGGAAGGAGTCTCCATGAGTGTGATTGCTTATTTGAAAATTATTGAGATAATTTCAAAGGCCTAAGAAAAAGAACATGCGGAAAATTTTATGAAGCAATTTGAGGATAGTGGTCTGAAGCCATTGCAACCATCCTATGTGGACTTGATGCAAATGTATATGTGTCTGTCTATGTATGGTGAAGTAGAATCCACATTTTCTCGATGTATGGCAAAGTGTCAACCTAATCGGGAAGCTTATGAAATATATCTTGAATCCTTGATTAAATGTGGCATGCTGGAGAGGGCTGAGGGGGTTTTTGCAGAGTTGCAAAAGGATGGTGCAATTGGTATTAAATCAAGATGTGCAACATAATGCTAGAGGGATATCTCAATGCTGGTCAAGAAGAAAGGATCAAACAATTGTATGATGAAATGTGTCATAAGAAATGTGACGTTGAGCCCACATTGATGCTACAAATAAAACCGTTGCTCAATTTGGGCGACAAAAATGTTAATAAGCGTCTCAGCTTGAAACTTGTTGCAGGGCAGCGTGAGATTTTAATTGCTATATTTTTGTCTGGTGCTAAGGTAGAATCGTACGATGAGAACAAGACTTTTGAAGTTCATTTTGAGTTCAATGAAACTTGAGGTACAGGATGTATTGAAAGCACACATATACGACACATTTTATGAATGGTTGAAACCAGTTGATCGATTGAAAATTCAAGCTGAAGACATACCGCCTCATTTTTCTACTGTGAGTCATGGTAGTTTTCGATTTTATGCTAATCAATTTAGACCAGGGGGACAGATGGTAACACCACAGCTTATACATTGGTGGCTATCTCCCCGTGTTCTAGCACACTGGTATATGTATGGTGGACGTAAGAGCACCTCTGGAGATGTTGTATTTTATGCACAAAACTATAAGGTTGAAGATGTTGAATGTGTTGGGAAAGCCTTGAGAATGAAGTCAATAAATTGTGTCATAAAAAGGAAGGGAAAGTAGTTTCAGATACGATGTCAAGGTAAGGATGAAATCTGGGTTTGGGAGTTGATGGAGCCTTACATATTGGATCCATTGAAAGAGTTTTTGAAACCTAAAGCTAGAGTTATTGAAAATGGAGTAGGAAATGAAGATACTGATTTTTATTCAGAGGACGAGTTTAATGAGGGGAGTTCTGAGTCCATGAGTGATTCTGACTCTCAGGAAGGGATTAAAGAGATGGAAACAGAGTCAGAAATTTTAACACAGTAAGCACAGATAGTGAACCTTTTTGGCTACACAATTTAGCGTCCAGATTACATTTGCTGCAAGGACATGAGAATACTCTCTACAGGGATGAGAATCGAACATTCTGACATGAAAGAGCATGTCATTTCTTCTAGTTCATGATCAGTTAAGAATGATGGGATTCAACGATGGATGTGTGACACGAGTAGATGATCTGAATGTGCTGGATATAGAAGATTGAAGGGATCTTAATTTATTTGTAAGCCTAAAATGAGAAATTGAATGTAGATTCACAAGGCACATAGCCTCGGTTAATGATATCATCAAACACTTCACGACATCTCACGACTTTGAGGTCCTTGGCCAGAATGTCTGCTAGTTTACTAGCAATTTCAGGGTCAAATTCAAACCAATCTTGCCGGATCAGCCATTTATACACTCTGTGACTGATATTGCTTTTGCGTATTCGAAGAAGATGCGTGATGATATATTTGACATCCTCTTGTTGAATCCATTTCTGTTGTCAGTTGAGGATTCTGATCATGGGAGCCGGGTCATGTGCAGGCAATTCCTTGCAGAGCCAGGCAATCTTCCTCCTCCTCCATTCCTCCGAAAACTCCTCCAACTACGTCTCATCATTCCCATCTGAGCTCCCGCTTAAATGGGTTTCATCATCTATCTCCACTCCCGCTTAAATGGGTTTCATCATCTGTCTCCACATCGGTCCAATTCTCCTTTAGGCCAACTGTGGCAAAGCAATATAGTAGGCTCTGCTTCTTCACAGCTGGCTCAGCCGAAAAGCTCTGAATTTCGAGAGTCAGGCGGTGGGGTGGTTTTTTTTGTTCATTAAACAGTGTTAAGGCGACTAAGGTTAAGATTGTTGTTGTTTAATAAAATAGGACTTTTCGTGTTTTTGCTTTCGAACATTATGACAATTATTAGGGGATCAATAAGTTGGCCCTTTATTTTATTTCTTTAATATTACGTGCACCAGAATTAAGATGCTCTAATGGGGTTGCCGACCGAGCACGAAAATTAAGATGCTCTCATGGGTAAACGCGGTTAATCACAACAGCTTAACAGCTACAAGGTTGGAGGTTCAAGCCCTCCTTCTAGCGGCATTTGGGTTTTAGTGGGCTTTGGGTCCAGATTTTGAACCAAAGCTCCGATACCATGTGTAAGAGCCCTATCCTAGGGGTTGTTAACAAATCTAATTTCTTTTGAAATTAAATGGGATAAGAGGAGATAACTTACTTAGTTACACGACTTTTAAACAAATAAAGTTTTATCATTTACATTATAATCAACATAAATTAAGGTGAATATTTCATTCTAATAAACTTTACAAGAGTAGTTTATGGAGGAATACCTATACCGGTGGCTGATGGAGATACCTTTGTCCTGCTGCCCCTGTTGAACACTCCTCTTAATGGACCCAACCGGATTTACCTCCCAGCCAACTAGGAAATATTCCCTAGCCCAAGAAACCTCCACAGGTTCCCTAGCCCTCCAAGTCCAAGTCCAACCAGATGTAGTGTGTGTGTCCAAGATGAAAGATCCAAACCAAGATAACAATATTTCCCTCCTCTCAACAACCCAAGAAACCTCCACAGGTTCCTAAGGGCTCCAAAAAAACACAACAAGTCCAAAAAATCACCACCAACCCCTCCCCCCTCCCCCTACAAGCAAGACCCCCCCTTCCCTTTTTATACCCTCATTCCCTTCTTCTCCTCAACCACATCTCATTAATGTCATTAACTTCTCATCCATCCTTACAGTTGACTTCTCTTCTCCCAAGTAAAGCTGGGAGTACATTTGGAAATGTGACATGAATATAGAATTGGGAATTTAATGGGAAAGGACCATGTCTTCTCCCAAGTAAATCTGAAAAGTACATTTGGGAATGTGAGATGAATATATATATTGATGATTAAATGGAGAAGACTGTCTTCTCCCACGTAAATGTGAGGGTACATTGGGGAAAGTGAGATGTACTTACATGGAGAGGACCATGTCTTCTCCCTAGTAAATGTGAGGGTACATTGGGGAATGTGAGATGAATACATATATTATTTGAAATAATGGAAGGAGACCATATCCTACCTAAGATTCAATTTGAGAAAGTAATTTGGGAATTTGAATAATAGAAACCATGAATTTTATATTAGACCAATATTTCTCAATATTTTCAGATAATGTAAACATTAATAAAATTTGCATGATAAGATTTAAGTGGGGCATTACAGGAAGTGATTATGATGAACATCATAATGGGATTCTTTATGAAACCAAGGAGATATAATTCAATATTAGTAATGATGGATACTTTGAAAATGATTTCACATTTTATTGCAATAAATAACATTACCTATTTGGAATTAAAATAGAAAGGTTTTTTATACATGAGATTGTAAGATTGTATGGAATTTTGAAATAATATTGTTATGAATAGAGGTTTAGTGTCTATGGGAAGGTTTTGGAATAAAGTTCCAAGAATACTTGGGAAAACAACTTAATTTTAGTATGGCACATAACCCTGAAATATATAAATAGATAAAATTAATAAATGAGGTGATAAAAAATAGTTGTGTATGTATGTAATGGAATAGAAAAATAATTGAGAAGAGTATTTACTTATTGTGAAATTTTCACATAATAATAGTTATCAAATGAAATCTTTCAATTTTTGCATGGTAGGCCCTACAATACTCCTCTTATTTAGGAGAAACTTGAATATAAAGTTTTAGGTGGACTATAAATCAATCAAGAAATGGGAGAGAAAATGAAAATGACCTAGGAAAGATTGAAAGAAGCTCAAAATATATAGAAAAGTTATGTAGATAGCACAAATTTCATAATAGATGTATAAATAAGGAGTCAAAGTGTATTTTCAAGTTAGAATGTAGAGAGTTTCATTAAATTTAACAAGATATGTTATCACCACAATATGCAGGGAGAATCAATTACTTATTGTGTTTAATTTCCATCATCTCCTGTATGAATGATGCTTCTCATAGGTCTACTTTGTGTCATTTCAAATCCTTCATGTGTTATTGATTTGAGCTATTTGTAGATGTCAATATCTGTGGTGTTGTTTGGTCAACTTGGTAAAGATCTAGTGGAATAGCTATGTCCCAATTTAGCTACTTGGGAGGATGCGACTAAGATATTCATATCACTTTCTTATTTATTTTAGAATGTTGGAATGAATCCTAAAAAGGGTGTGTATGTAGGGCCCTCTTTTGTCTTTTACTTTATTTGATTGACATGTTATTATTATTTGAGGGTATTCTAGTTAGAATACTGACATAGTTAGTTGATAGACACACTACGAATGATTTGATATAGATTTTTTATTAGTAATGTTTTAATTATTGCTTAATGTGCACATATATATTTTATGGTTTATGCTTTGGAAATTTTCGCTATGATGGAATATTGAAAATAAATACATTTTTACATAACATTATAAATTATATTAGATGATGTTATGGATGGTTTCTTAAGTGTGATGGGAAGAATTACGTGTGCATTTGGACTTTGGATTGAGTAAAAATATGTGGACCAAGAATGTGATTATGTTATGCATTATTGACATGTATATGGCATTGTTTATTGCTTATTCAAGACTATTAGATAGTTCTATTTGACATGTTTCTCTCTAGATGTGTGCAAAGATAAGGAAGCATTTCTCAAATAAGCTTACACATAGGCAAAGGATTGTATGAAATTTTTTGACATGATGACTACTATCAAGGAGAAGAGGTATAGGTTGTCTATTACTACCTACTAGCCTCCCTAACTTATAATAGGATGAAAAACATTTATTCTAGGTTTCCTCCTAGAGATTACACATTGTTGCAAGGGTATGTCACATATAGGGTCAGGTACAAGGTTCTGTTGAGGGGCATGTAATAATATTTCAATCCTTAGTTTATGGTTCATTATTTTCTCACTAGTGGTGAATGAGTTAGGTTAGTTAATCCCCAACCATGATACCACCCCCAACCATTGAAAAATGATACTTGAAGGGAATGTGTGAATACAAAATCCTTGGTACATAGCAACATGTAGGACTTGAAGGGTGTTTATGGGCATGGTACCCTTGGTATCATTCCCCTGAAGAGTTGTATAGGTCATGTTTAGCTCTTGGTATATGGCATTTGAAGAGTTGTAGTGATTGTGTCTATCTCTTTGTACTAAATAATCAAAGGACCTAATTTAACTTGGTCTCACCCTTGGTATTGACATTAACTTGGTCTAAGTATATTTTGGAGAAAAGTATCCTTTAGCATATTCATTTTATTTTAGCATGGAAAACTAATTGAACTTGCATAAGTGGTTTTATTGATCATATAAAGTTATGCACATTTTTGTAAAAGGGAAATAGAACTACTTTTATAATTGGCAAAGGAAATGAATTTTAAAATGGTGATTCAAATGGAAATAAAGTGATTTTATTTAGTATAAAATAACAATTACATGTGTAACCACTCAATGAGGAAACATAAAGGATATATGAAATATATAAGAGTAAAACTAGGAGAAGATGTTGGGAAGTGATGAATAATCTCTACTTTTTATTTTAAATAAAATAATTACTTGTGCATGGAATGACACATTGGTGGATGAATAATATACAATTAATAATTATAATAATTAATATTTTACATGATATGGACAAATGGAATGAGCCTCAAAGGCTATAGAAGAAAGGAGGATTAGAATTAAAAGCTCACCTTTCTTTACCCCAATGTTGGATGGATGCAGTATTGTTCAATTTATTATTGGTAAGTTGGTGTTAATTTTGGTCTCAAGAATGTGATAATACCACAAAGGTGGGGACATCAAACGTTTTGGAGGAGGCACATGTTATACATTCTAGTTTTTGTACTCTTCTCATACAACACATTCCAAATTAAGGCTCCCTAAGAACGAAGAGTGTCCATTTGGGAGTTGATAGGTTGTCAAACAAGTAAGAAAATTACATATTTGGAAAATGTGAATTGGAGATAACACTCAGAGCAATATTAGAACTAAAGAATCAACGAAGGACAATATTCCACAATCTTTCGTAAATATGTGAGTTAGTCTAAAATTTGTAGAGATATTTGAATTTCTTTGGAACATTGGGAATTCATATTTGGAGTTTGAAATTTATAATTTTGCAAGATAATTGAAGCACAACACATGAACAACAATATTATGGAAAAGGCCTTAATCCAACTAAGATAATATTCACACCAATGCTACAAATGTATAGTACAAAGGGCAATTCCACCTTATAGAGATATTTGAAATAGATCCTAACCCCTTGCATGGTGATTAGGTTAAAAAATATTAAGTAACTCATTAGCCATAACTAAGGATATATTTACTAATATCCAAAGTGATTAATACAATTTAAGGTGACAATTAGACTTAGTGATTGGTAAGGTAAGTCATAGGTTAACATGGCATGTGTTTAAAGAGTTGAATTTTCTTATCAAAACCATTAAAATAAGATTTGGGACCAACTTAATCCATATAGAAAATCCCACAACAAATGGTTGCCTAAGAAAATTTCTAAAAAAAGAAAATTTTGAATTATTTTTCCATAGAACAATAGTTGAACACACCCCATAAAAACCACAATTGTATTTGATCACTAGTTACCCTTATAAAATCCATAATTGCAACCTTCTAACTACTAGTTAACTTTAATAAAATAGCAATCACATAATGTAAATGCACATTTGAGTTTATTAAGGAAAATACCTCAATTTTTTTTTTCTTTTTTTAGTCTCAATAAGGAATAAAGAGATATGATTTATAGAGTTATTATCCTTATATAAACAACGTTTAAGATATACTTTCACTAATTTGACTATCTCTATTTGAATTTTAGAAGGTTCATCTTAATACCGAGCTAGTACATCGATTATTTTGTGTTGTTGAGACTTGAGATTTCTAAATTATAATAATTATAATATAAACATTGAACTAGCCCCAAGGGTTAGCTCAATCGGTCAAGCCGGGGCCTCGCCAATGGGAGGTCACAGGGTCAAAACCCGAAAGCTCTTGGGGTCAGATCAGTCAATAGGTCGAGGGGTGTGACCCCCTTCGGGTGGGGTCCACCCAAGTGTTCTTCAATCCTAGACGTAGAGGACCCACTGACCATGGGTATCCGTGAACCAGTAGTGAAAAAAAAAATATAAACATTGAACTAATTGTAGTCCTCTTAAATCTAAGAAAATAAAATAAGAATTTTTATGGTTACATGCATAGGGAAAGAGCATTTAAAGAGGCTATTGTATGCATCCAAGTGTTGACTAAATTGTGTTCATGGCTTATCATTATTAAGCTTGTTGTATAACTTAGCATAGTTACCAACTTGACAAGAACTATGACCTCAAGACAAGAACACTAACCTTAGAAATTGATATCTTCTCTAAAAAACACTAAACTCAACCCTTGCTTCAAAAAGTGGTGCTACCAGTAGCAACAACTTTTTAGGGCTAAAATTTCCTATTTTTCAATCATGGTCTTACTAACATCATAATGTTGTAAAAAAATGACTTAAAATCAACCCTTAAATCAAAAATTGATGCTAAAGTAGCACAATCTTTTATTTATGAGGTTAACCGTACTACTTATTTCAAACCCCTATACTAGACAAGTAATAGTATTGCTACCAATACTTTAAAATCAACCCCCAAGCACCTCCTAGTATCACCCCACTTTTTTTCTAAGGATAAATTAAAACATTTTTTGAAATTTTGGCCTTAATAACCCATACCTTTGGAACCATAGTCTTAAGACCAACCTCTAAATAAAAAAGAGACATTATCAGTAGAACCCTTTCTTTTTCAAGGTTTTAACATTGTAACATTTTAGAAATCAAACCTAGAAATCCAAACACTATTACAAACAAAAAAAGGAGAGAGAGAGCGCCCCTAAACTGAGAAAATTGATTTTAAAAGATAAATAAAAATTAAAAATTAAAAATAACTATTTTAAATTTTAAAAATTTTAAAAATCCCATGGGGCATATAGCAAATGGTGATAGGGTGTTTAGTTAAGGCACTTTGTGGTGAAAATATCACTGGTTGAAAACTCCATGGGAAAAAATTCAGTCATGTTAAGGGTCGGTATGGCCCAGGACAAGTGAAATCCCCGAGTGATTTTTATGGATTAGATGCCCCTAGGTCACAACTACTCAAGCCACAAGTTAGGCGTGTGAGTTATCTTACTACTCACATAACCTAGCAAAAAAAAAAAAAAAGAAATGAAAAAAGAAACATAATTTTAAAAAAGAGGGGATATATATATATAATTTAAAAAAATAAAGCTTTAATATAAAAACATTAAAAGTAAAATTTAAATAAAAAAATAACTTTATTAAAACTAAACTTGAAGTAAAATAATATTAAAACCAAAATTAATAAAATTAAACTTAAAAAAAAAAAAAAAAAAAAAAAAAAAAAAAAAAAAAAAAAAAAATATTCATATTCATATTAATAATAAAGCAAGAAGAAGATGATGATAATCATAAACATTTAGAAAGAAATAAAATTATGTAAGGGGTACATATTTTCTTTCTTATGTAATTAAGCATCAAGTGATAGGGTTAGAAAACATCAATGAGTTGACTACTCTTCGAGAAAAGGGAGTCACAAAATTCAAATGCTAGACTATTATTGAGATTAATTATTGCCCATACGTAAGGAGGTGACCAATCTACTATGTATTGGAACCATCCATATTTCTCTCGTTGTGCTTGGTGGTTGATCTAGAAATGCATATGGGTTGTGCTTTGTCAATTATTACCTTTAGAGATTGGAGGTCCTAATCCTAAGCTAATGAATTTGTACTTGAGGAGTGGGTCAAATCATCATGCTTAATGAAGGAACTTGAACCAGTTATTTTCTTGTATTGCATTGATACCATGTGTCTAGGATTCTAGAACCCATTTCCTACTAGCCCCTAATGTTAACACATTTCTTTCCTAGAACATTGAAATTATACTTTGGGGAAATTCCAACATTGACCATTCTCTTGCATTGATATCATTCTTTACATTGACAAGGCTCTTAGGTGAAAGTAATTAATTAAAACCCATTCACCAAAACAACACCCATAAGGACATACTTTATGTAGATACATATGTCCTATATTTCAGTAATGTCATAGGATAGGGAATTACATGAGATAGGGTTTGAATAAGCCAATTTTTGGTAAAATATTTGGTTCACAACATCATTCTAAATCTCATGGCATGTGTTTGAAATTAGGAATATATCTTAACCGTCGAGGAGACCAATAATTGTAAGCAAAAACAATCTCCTATCTATCCCCACCTCTTTCTATCATTTTTGATAAGATAACCCAAATAACCAAGAGAAATAACAAGATTTGGATCCCCTCATATCATAGGTAATAGTATTGAAGAATCTTACCTCATTTTGGAGAGTGACTGGGTAATGGGATGAGGTTGAGTAGATAATGGCCATTGGTAGTACACTACAACAAAACATGTCATTAACGCCAGAAATAAAGTTGGAATTTAGTGTTTTCGAGACTACAAATTCACTTCAAATGGAGAAGAGAAACTCGATGCAAAATGAAATCTTCACTTCAGCACCGAAAATAGTGCCAAGAAAAGCGCCAGAAATAGCACCGAGAACTATTTTTCTTCCGGTATGGCATCTAAAATAACTTCTTCTTTTTTTTCCCTAATTTATGCCAAGTTATGCTTCCATTATAATTTTGTTGTTGCTTCAAGTTTTGCTTCCAATATGGCATCACTTGTTGCATCTAGGTTTTCTTCCATTATGAAATCTTCTTTAGCTTCTAATATGGCTTCCATTATAATGTATTTTTTTGCTTCTAATATTTCTTCCATTATTACTTCTTGATTTTCTACCTAAATGGCTTCTTTGTTTGCTTCTTAGGGAACACCAAGTTTGGATTCTAATACTAATTCCATTATTACTTATTTTTTGCTACCCGAATCGCTTATGTTTTTGCTTCTCAGGTAACGCCAAGTTTGGCTTCTAGTATTTTTTCCGTTATTAATTTTTTGTTTTCTACCTAAATTGCTTCTATTTTTTCTTCTTAGGTAACTCCACATTTTACTTCCAAGATTACTTCTAGTGTGCTTCTAGTTTGGCTTCCATTTTTTCTTCCTTTTAAACCAAAAACTGATCGTCTCCATTCCATATGAATATTAGGGCACGATGGAATCGAACCACTAACCTTTTGCTTATAAAGCAGGTGCTCTCCCATTGAGTTAACATCCTTTAAAGAATTAGACTTTAAAAAATTAAACCTTGAAACTTTATAAATTGTAAATTCTACAACTTTCAATAAATCATAAAATTTTGTAAAGTCTTGGAAAATATATTACTAAACAAGTAAAATAACATCAAAGTTATAGGTCCCTACCTAGGTTATGGAAGTTATGAAATGTGGGAGGAGGAATATGTATACGATATGTAATATGTTCAGCTGAATATTGTTGGGTGTAATACGGGATAGATTAATGGAACAACATTTAATGTCAATCCGGTGTTTGTGGACTTCAAGGTGAAACACTGGAAATGCTAGAGAAAGACTTTAGGGACCTGCATAACAAAACCCTAATTTCTCTAGAAGGTGTCTGCTCACACCTTCGAATTCAATCTTGCAATCAAAGGCATTCATTAGAAACAAAACCCTAATTACTACAAACATTAATCATTCATTCTACCAACAATTGGAAGCAAACCCTAACTATCAATAACTGAAAAGAAAAACCCTAATTAAGGAGAAAACCCTAATTGTTGGAAAGAAAAACCCTAACTACTAATTAACTAGAAACATGATCATCAACCTGTTATTTAATTGAGCAAGCCAAAGAAATTATCTTATTGAGATAAGCAAAAGATAATTCTAATTACTCCTCAAGCCAAACAAAGCACACAATGAATGATAAAACCATAATATCAATCATGCACTCTTATTTTATCTTCACTCAACCTTTGTTTAATCAAGAAAACAAGGAAATAAATGCAAATTTGTCTAAGGTGTCAATAAAATGCATCAACTATAAGTATTGCATACATGAGTAAAAATAGCCTTTCTCTAATCACAACCATACATACCCTCAACAAATGTTTCACCTCCTCAAAATAAATTATAGATCTAGAAACACTATTTCATCAAAACTAGTGCAAGAAGGAAACCAAACATAAAGCACTCTGTAATTCTAAGAGCATGAACCAATACTCAATAAATAATCACTCTTAAAAGCTACATGCATAAAATGAATACAAGTCAATACATGTAATTAAATGAAGACATTACAAGAATATGGTGAATAAGTACCTGAATAAATTACAAGTGCATAATAGTGAATCGGCCTGTAGATAACTTAAAAGAGTCCATATGTCTGGCCTCAAAGATACAAATTTCTTAATACAATACTCCTTGTCGAGAAATAATGATCAATAGTTATAAGTGAAAATCATAATTATAAATATCTGATTGCAATGTTTAAGGTTTCAAACTCTGTGGGGCAAGTAACAACAATATAAAAACCATGCAACTGTAATGATTAAATTCGTTGAATCTGTTTCTGATGAAAAGAGGTCAAATGAGTACGTTATAGACTCTTTGTATTAAGAGTAGATTCGAATAGTTCTAGGTCACTCCTGTGTATTAAAACTCATATCCAAAACTTCTCAGGCCTTAATCATGTTATAATTCCTTCCAAGTTCTACCAAGTTGTAAAGGCATCTAACAACGGCCAGAGGTCTTGCAATCTAACTTAGGATCCAACTTACAAAAGTTTCAGAGGTCCAGAAATATGTTATCTTATATATGTTGGCATTATGATTCAAGTGTTGTCCTTGATGGCAACTCACTCAGAGGTTGGTACAGGTGCTCAGAGACTGGTACAGGTGATGACAACTTAACTAGTGGACAGATCTCAGTACAGCAGGACAAGAAAGAGATATACGCAGTTTCAGCAAGGAGAATCAGCGTGTACACGCAGGTTGGCTTCAGTAAAAGCGCGTACATGTGAAAACGTACCTTTGGTCAGTGGCAGTTAGTCCTTGGAAGTTGTGCCTATGGTTTTGGACCATGGCGTCTCGACGGACGTGTTGATCCCTAGTTTTGAGGTTGATGGTATTGTGTTACTATGGTTTTGGCTCTTGGTATTGAGCAAGGCCTAAGGCTATATAAGGAGAAGATCACTAGGCCAAAGTGTGCAAGTGTGAGTGATGAAGATCTGAGAAAGTGTGTGATCCAAGTGCTGGTTATGGGTTGGTGATCTGAACCAAGGTTTCACTCATGTGGAGGATGATGAATGATGGAACGAGATCTCAAGGCTTGGAATGATTATCTTCATATGGTTTGCCTGTGGATAGATCAGATCTACTGACGCATGTTTATTATTATGATCTGGGTATGTTTTGATGTCTGATATAGCTGCAGAGTTTTAAGGTTGAATTTATAGATCTGTACGCGAGTTGGTTTTGGTAAAAGAGCGTATACACGCAGGTTGGGGTCATCCAAGTAGCGTATACAATGTGAAGTATGATATTTGAATATGGAGCTGGATCTGGTTGTTGCTATGATTGTCTGGTTATTGTTGACAGGGTTACAGTGATTCAGAATTGGGTGTTTCAGTGATTGATGATGCAGGTTGTACTACAATGATGATTGTCTTATGGATCTAGTATGAAAATGTATGAAACGTGGTCCCGGGTAGATCGTAGGCCGGCACCTACGTACTGGTAAACATATCAGCCAGTACAAGAGCCAGGGGGTTGTAGCTCCCTTCCACTAGCAGCTGGAAAACGAGTAAAGAAGCATTCTGTAGGTAGGCACCTACGTACTAGTAAATGGATCGGCTAGTACAAGAGCTAAGAGGGTTGTAGCCCTCTGCAGGTTGTAGCCTGCGTGCTGGTAAAGGACTGCACCAGTACATTGTAAAAGAAGTTCTCATTAAAGAAGAAAGAGACAAATTGCAGCAGGTGGTTTTCACCCACATTGGGTTTCCACCTTATATCATGGTGTTCATGTGTGTGGCATTTGTGTGATGATCTGTTCTGTTATACTGCACCTGTTTACTGTTAATATGCTTAATAATGTTCTGATGCATTTACTGAAGATAAGATTAACTGAATCATAAGATCTCTGGATATACGCTAGTTGCATTAGACACAGTCGCGTGTACACGCGGGTTCACTTAACTAAAGTCGCGTATATGTTTCTGAGTATGAAATTGAAAAGTTTTATCTGATCTGATAATACTGATTCACCCCCCCTCTCAGTATTATTTCCAACAATTGGTATCAGAGCAGGTCCTTCAGAGAAGCTTGATCGCTTGAAGGAGATTCGTAGAACAATGGGGAAGAAAGCACGTCAGAAGAAGAAGACAGCTCAAAAGAACAATGACAACCTGTCGTTGTGTGGAAGCAAGTATTCAGATCCTGAAGCACCTCAGATTAAAGATGGACAAGCAAATGAAGCGTCAGATCAAATCATAGATCAACAAGATCTACCTAGCAAAAGGGAGAATGCCCTCAAAGAAGAAATCATCAGATTAGAAGAACAGTTGGAATGTGCCTCCAGAGTTCGAGAAATGCTGCTAGCACTGAATAAAGAGCAAGAAAACGAGATCCTCAAACTAAGGCATCAGTTGGATGAAGGAAGGAAAGTTGAAGAGACCTTGAAGAAGCAATGTCTTGAAAAAGAAGAACAACATCAAGTTGAGGTAAATATCTTGAAAAACAAATTAGAAGAAAAGGATAAGCTTTTACGATTTCAAGATAGCTCTAAAGTCTTGGATGATATTCTTAGTAGTCAAAGATCTCCTGCTATCAAGACTGGTCTTGGTTTTCATGAATATGTTGAAGGTGAATCTAGTTCACAAGGTGAGGCAAGAAACTCTAATGAGAAATCTGAAATGCCCAAAAAGGAACAACCAAGGAAAGAAATTCCTCAAGGAAGATTCTCTACTCCTAACTATGGACGTGATAGACGATTATTTCCTCCACTGAATAATGTTGAATGTTATGTATGTCATAATCTTGGACATGTTGCAGCCATATGTAGAAGAAGACGGTTTCAAGACCATCATGCAGAAAGATCATCACATTCAAGATACTTTAATGGATATTGCTTTTCTTGCAATATGTTTGGCCACAAAGCTGCTGATTGCTACAAGAGGAATATGAAACATGTAAGATGCTATGCATGTAACAAGTTTGGACATAAAGCAAGAGATTGCAGGAACAAAGCTCATGATAAGAAGAAATCATCAACATGCGTGAAGATATGGAAGAAGAAGGAAGTTCAGTCAGAAAGATGTGGCACAGCACAGGGTACTCAGCACAGCACAGACATAACAGACTCAGGGGGAGCTGAAGGTATAGAACTTCAGTGTTCTGATTCTCATACGCAAGTTTCATGAAGACAAGTCGCGTATATACGCG
Source organism: Pinus tabuliformis (assembly GCA_031772625.1). Taxonomy (NCBI): domain Eukaryota; kingdom Viridiplantae; phylum Streptophyta; class Pinopsida; order Pinales; family Pinaceae; genus Pinus; species Pinus tabuliformis. Next base: position 1,164,573,273 of record CM062818.1, read on the forward strand.
AGTTACAGGCTGCAAAGTCGCGTATATGAAGAAAGGGCAGCAGAACAGACCCAGGTTCAGTCATGGTTGGCTCAGGCTCAGGGGGAGCAGAACAGACTCAGGAAATGGTTCAGACATGGTTGGCTTACACTCAGGGGGAGAATATTCTTCGAATAATGCATTGTTGGCATTATGGTTAGAAGGTGTTGATAAAGTCTATGAAGCTAAATGATACATCTTACTGTTTAGGAATGGTATTGCAGGCTGATGCTTATGGTACAGATCATGATGCTGTTGGTGGCTTTCATAAGTCTTGGTCTAGATATTTCATCACTATGTCATGTATCTCTTTTATGATGTCAAGGTCATGTAACGGCCTATGTTGGTTTCCCCACTATGCCTGGGATGAATGATGAAATGTTCATGTATTATCATGTATCTTCACATGGTTAGGTGGATGAGTCAATATTGGTATATCCCCACTAGGTTGGGTGATGAATGTATGTTGAGTCTTTTGGTGATAGGAAGGTCTTCTATGATGTATAAGTCTTTGTTCTTCTTGAAGAACATCTTTTGCAGATCTTGCCTACAGTCAAGGGGAGCATGAACAGCACAATTCAGCAAGAGCAGGATGGATAGATTGGTACACTTTGGCATACACAAAGGGGGAGCACATTTGGAGATTTCAGCATGTACTCAGGGGGAGTATGGACAGCAGAAGGTATACCAAGGAAGAGAATATCTTGGTCCACCCTTTGCCCTTGATGTCAAAGGGGGAGAGTGACTTGGTGTGGTGGTTGCCATCAAGTCCAAAGGGGGAGATTGTTGGCATTATGATTCAAGTGTTGTCCTTGATGGCAACTCACTCAGAGGTTGGTACAGGTGCTCAGAGACTGGTACAGGTGATGACAACTTAACTAGTGGACAGATCTCAGTACAGCAGGACAAGAAAGAGATATACGCAGTTTCAGCAAGGAGAATCAGCGTGTACACGCAGGTTGGCTTCAGTAAAAGCGCGTACATGTGAAAACGTACCTTTGGTCAGTGGCAGTTAGTCCTTGGAAGTTGTGCCTATGGTTTTGGACCATGGCGTCTCGACGGACGTGTTGATCCCTAGTTTTGAGGTTGATGGTATTGTGTTACTATGGTTTTGGCTCTTGGTATTGAGCATGGCCTAAGGCTATATAAGGAGAAGATCACTAGGCCAAAGTGTGCAAGTGTGAGTGATGAAGATCTGAGAAAGTGTGTGATCCAAGTGCTGGTTATGGGTTGGTGATCTGAACCAAGGTTTCACTCATGTGGAGGATGATGAATGATGGAACGAGATCTCAAGGCTTGGAATGATTATCTTCATATGGTTTGCCTGTGGATAGATCAGATCTACTGACGCATGTTTATTATTATGATCTGGGTATGTTTTGATGTCTGATATAGCTGCAGAGTTTTAAGGTTGAATTTATAGATCTGTACGCGAGTTGGTTTTGGTAAAAGAGCGTATACACGCAGGTTGGGGTCATCCAAGTAGCGTATACAATGTGAAGTATGATATTTGAATATGGAGCTGGATCTGGTTGTTTCTATGATTGTCTGGTTATTGTTGACAGGGTTACAGTGATTCAGAATTGGGTGTTTCAGTGATTGATGATGCAGGTTGTACTACAATGATGATTGTCTTATGGATCTAGTATGAAAATGTATGAAACGTGGTCCCGGGTAGATCGTAGGCCGGCACCTACGTACTGGTAAACATATCAGCCAGTACAAGAGCCAGGGGGTTGTAGCTCCCTTCCACTAGCAGCTGGAAAACGAGTAAAGAAGCATTCTGTAGGTAGGCACCTACGTACTAGTAAATGGATCGGCTAGTACAAGAGTTAAGAGGGTTGTAGCCCTCTGCAGGTTGTAGCCTGCGTGCTGGTAAAGGACTGCACCAGTACATTGTAAAAGAAGTTCTCATTAAAGAAGAAAGAGACAAATTGCAGCAGGTGGTTTTCACCCACATTGGGTTTCCACCTTATATCATGGTGTTCATGTGTGTGGCATTTGTGTGATGATCTGTTCTGTTATACTGCACCTGTTTACTGTTAATATGCTTAATAATGTTCTGATGCATTTACTGAAGATAAGATTAACTGAATCATAAGATCTCTGGATATACGCTAGTTGCATTAGACACAGTCGCGTGTACACGCGGGTTCACTTAACTAAAGTCGCGTATATGTTTCTGATTATGAAATTGAAAAGTTTTATCTGATCTGATAATACTGATTCACCCCCCCTCTCAGTATTATTTCCAACAATATAAATATGAAGAGAATTGGAGTTGTGAATATAGTTCGTATTTCAATTAACCTTTGTATCAATACTTCAACAACAATGCTTAAAACCTTAAACCACAACTTGCAATAGAGTATAAAATAAATGACTGTCCTTAGAGAAGAATAAGAGGTAACTGCTATAACTTATGGTCACTGCTCATACCAGAGGTACATATAAAATTTCTTGCCAACATTCACCACATGATTTCTATATCTTAAGCATGAAACAATTACAAACTAGATATAGATTAATAAGTTGTGCATATCTTAGAGAAGATAAAGCATAAACCATACACACATGATTATTAATTTTGAAAAGAAATCTTGACAGTTAACACTCCTTAATGAGAAATCACACGCACACCTTGACATATCAACAAGATATTACAATAGGATAATGTATAGGAGTGGTGACAAGTTGGGTTTGCTGGGCCCAAACCAACAAGCTCGCACCCTCTAGGAAACACTTAAAATCATGGGATGCAATTGTTCATTGACTATAGTAGAAGATATAAAAGAAACATGGCATGAGTATTGTATTAGAAGATGCTCAATATTTTACATCTAAGGCCATCTGTGTTGGGTGTGGAGCCTGATTATCTTCTTTATTCAGAGGTATCGTCACATTGGACCCCAGTTCATAATGTGGTGGAAATGCCACCTGTAAATGTGTGCCTCCAGGGGGGTCCAGCGGGGGCAACAACGATTATTTGGAGCCCCCCCAGAAGGGGATCGGGGGTAGCGCCCCCGAAGCTAAAAATATATGTAAAATTTCCTTGTAAAATGTTGTAATTTCGTAGTCAATATGAGTCATTCATTAGGCAGATATCTGACGGTATAAGTTATGTTTAATTTAGGGTTTTTTTCCCATAGAAGGCAACCCCTCGCTATATATGAGGGAATTGTATTGCATCTATGTAGATCTATATTCTAAGTGTGAAAGAGAGAGGAGATTGTGTGAGAGCGAAGAGGGAATTACAACAGAGCTGTTGTAGGTTGTATCTCTTTAGTTTGCTGGATAATATAAAAGGAAGTACTGGTTGTTTCTCTGTGGACGTAGCCCAAATTGGGTGAACCACATATATATGTGTCTCTCTTGTTTTATGTGTTTTCTATATTTATATTTGTGCAATATATTTTATGTTTCCCATTGCTCTATAGTATATAATTTTCTAAAAACTGGTATCAGATCCAAAGGTCTATTTGGCTGATAAACTCGTAGGAGAGAAGGGTTCCTAGTTTGAGTGGGAGCAATGGCAGAAGATGGTAGGTTTAGGGTTGAAAAATTTAATGGACAAGACTACCAGCTATGGAAGATGCAGATGGAAGATTAACTGTATTAGAAAGATCTGTGCCTACCATTGAGCGGAAAGACAAAGAAGCCGACGAGTATGACAGACACAGAATGGGATATTCTCCACATAAAGGCACTTGGAACAATATGGCTGTGCCTAGCGGCGTTGGTAGCATTTAATATTTCAAAGGAAACGACAACAGAGGGTTTAATATCGGCATTGGCCAAACTATATGAAAAACCCTCGGCCTCAAATAAGGTATTTCTTATGAAGCGTTTATTTAATATGAAGATGTCAGAAGGTGGATCTGTTGCTGATCATTTAAATGAATTTAATACAGTTACCAGTCAATTAAGTTCTGTAGGGGTAACTTTTGATGATGAAGTTAGGGATTTGTTATTTCTGTGCTCATTTCCAGAAAGTTGGAATGGTTTAGTTATGACCATTAGTAACTCTATCTCTGGATCTAGTACTTTAAATTTTGATGATGTTTTCGGTGCAATCCTTAGTGAGGAAATGAGACAGGAAAGCTCTGGTGAGACATCAGGTAATGCTTTGACTGTAGAGATTAGGGAAAGAAAAATGAAAAGAGGAAAGAGCCTAGGATATCACAGTAAGTCAAGGAGAGGCATATCCAAGTGCAGATCTGGGATAGTGTGCTGGAAATCCGGGAAGAAATGACACTTGAAGAAACACTGCAAGTCTCAGAAGGGAAAAGAAGGAGACGCGTAGCAAGAAAACAATCATGAAGCTAATATGACAGGTGATGCGTTGCAAGATGCTTTGATTCTTTCATTAGAAAATATTATCGATGCCTGGGTGGTAGATTCAAGGGCCTCATTCCATGGCACACCTGATAGGAAACATTTTCATGATTATGTTCAAGGAGATTTTGGACAGGTTCGATTGGGTGATGATTAACCCTGTAAAATCATTGGAATGGGTACAATTTTCATAAAACAACAGAATGGAAATCAATGTCTATTGAAGAAGGTAAGACATGTTCCAGATCTAAAGAAAAATCTAATTTCAACTGGTTAGTTGGGAGGTGAAGGCTGTGTGACTACTTTTACAGATAAAACCTGGAAGGTCACTAAAGGAGCCATGGTAATAGCAAAAGGACAAAAGGTTGGTACATTGTATTTATGCAATGGTATTTCTAATTTTGTTAATGTTTTAACCTCTACAGTGGAAGATACGGCATTGTGCCATCATAGGCTTGGGCACATGAGTGAGAGGGGGACGTAGATTCTTCACTCAAGAAATTTGTTTCCAGGTTTGAAGCATGTTGATTTAAAATTATGTGAGAACTATGTTTATGGAAAACAAAAAAGAGTCAGATTCCTCAGATTTGGGAAATAAAAGAAGAGCGAAAAATTAGAGCTTGTGCATACATATGTATGGAGACCTTCTCATGTATCATCTCTTGGTGGCTCTCGTTATTATGTTAATTTTATTGATGATGCAACTAGAAAAACCTGTATTTATTGTATTTGAAATAAATCTGATGTATTTGATACTTTCAAGAAATGGAAAGCTTTGGTTGAAAATGAGACAGGAAAAAGGTTGAAGTGTCTCAGATCAGACAATGGAGGTGAATATTGTAACAAAGAGTTTGATAGGTATTGTTCAGAGAATGGAATTCGCAAAGAGAAGAAAATTCCAAGAACACCACAAGAAAATGGTGTGTCAAAAAGGGAAGAACATGACAATCATGGAGCGTGCAAGGTGCATGAGATTGCATGCAGGATTGCGTTTACAATTTTGGGCAGATGTTGTAGATACTGTTGTTTATCTAATAAACAGAGGGCCTTCAAGTTCCTTGGATGGTTGTATTCCAAAGGAGGCATGGACAGGTAAAAAGTTAAACTACTCATTTTTAAAGACTTTTGGTTGTGAAGCCTTTTTCCACATTAATAAAGAAAATAGAACAAAGCTTGAAGCAAAATCAAAGCAATGTACCTTTATTGGGTATGTTGTTAATGATTTTGGTTATCACTTTTATAATTATGAAAAACATAAAATCATTAGGAGTAGAGATGTCATATTCAATGAAAAGGTTTTTGTATAAGGATCAGATGCAAGAAAAGAAACAAGAAAAAAAAACAGAGAATACACAGTGCTTGATCAGATCACAGAAAAAGAGAAGGTGCCTGAAAATCATAATGATCAACAGCCAGAAAAACAACAACAAGCACCTCAAATGCCTGAAATTGGTGTTAGAATATCTACTAGGATAGGTAGACCTCTTGAACAATACTCTCCTTCATTATATTATGTATTGTTGACTGATTCTGGTGAACTAGAATGTTATGAAGAAGCAGTGCAGGTAGAAGCTAGGAAAAAGTAGGAGCAAGCCATGAAAGAAGAGATAGACTCATTAGCACATAACTAGACTTGGTACTTAGTCAGGTTGCCTACAGGTAAAACAACATTTCAAAATAAATGGGTTTACAGGTTGAAGGAAGAAGATGGAGGTAGAAAAAGGTATAAAGCTAGACTTGTGGTCAAGGGGGTTTCACAGAAAAAGGGTATAGGCTTTGATGAGATATTTTATCCTATTGTTAAAATGAATTCAATTAGAACTATTTTAAGTCTAGTAGCAGCTGAAGATTTCGATCTTGAGCAGTTAGATGTAAATACAACCTTTCTCCATGGGGATTTGGAGGAAGAGATATATATGCAACAACCACAAGGATATGAGGTAAAAGGGAAGTAGAAACTAGTGTGCGGGTTGAAGAAGAGCTTGTATGGCTTAAAACAGGCTCCAAGGCAGTGGTATCTAAAATTTGACAGATTTATGTGTGAACAAGGTTATACTAGATGTCACTCTAATCATTGTGTTTATCTCAAAAGGCAAAATGATGGCAGCTATATTATATTGTTATTGTATGTAGATGACATGCTTGTTGTAGGTTCTAACATGCATGAAATAAATGTGCTCAAAAGAAAATTGGCGAACTCATTTGCAATGAAGGATTTTGGTGCTGAAAAACAAATCCTTGGTATAAGAATAACTAGAGGCAGGAAGAATCGAAAATTAACATTTTCTCAGAGTGAGTACATAGAAAAGGTGTTGAAAATATTTAATATGTAGAATGCAAAACCAGTTAGTATACCTTTGGCTAGCCATTTCAAATTAAGTAAGGAGGTGTGTCCCAAGACTCAGGAAGAAATGGCTTATATGTCTAAAGTTCCATATGCATCAACGGTTGGAAGCTTAATGTATGCAATGGTCTGCAGAAGGGCTGATATTTCACATGCAGTGGGAGTTGTAAGCAAGTACATGAACAATCCAGGAAAAGAACATTGGATGATGGTGAAGTGGATTCTCAGGTATTTGCAAGGTACCACAAATCAAGCATTATGCTTTGGTGGTTCAAACATTGCTCTATATGGATATGTTGATGTAGATATGGCAGGTGATAGAGATAATAGGAAGAGCACCATAGGGTATGTGTTTACTATAGGTGGAACAACTGTCAATTGGGTTTCAAAACTGCAAAGTGTTGTTGCACTCTCAACAACGGAAGCAGAGTATGTTGCTGCTACAGAGGCTAGTAAAGAAATGATTTGGTTACAAAGGTTTCTGGATGAATTGGGTAATAAGCAGGAGTTGGGCAGGTTATACAGTGACAGCTAAAGTTCCATACATCTTGCAAAGAACTCTGCATTTCATTCCAAGACTAAACATATACATCTCAAGTACCATTTCATACTGTCAATGTTGGAAGATGGACAGTTGAAGCTGGAAAAGATACACACTAGCCAAAATCCTGCAAATATGTTAACAAAAGTTGTAACATGGGAGAAACTGAGATTCTGCTCAGTTTCAATTGGTCTTCAAGTATGATGAAGAAGATGAGAAATAGTCAGGTCTAAATTTGAGTCATTTTCCAGCAAACGAAGCAGTGGTGGAGTTGCTATAATCGGTCTCCAAGTGGGAGATTGTTGGGTGTGGAGCCTGATTATCTTCTTTATTCATAGGTATCATCGCATTGGATCCCTGTTCATAATGTGGCGGAAACACCACCCATAAATGTGCACCAATAGGTGGGTCCAGGGGGGTGACAAAGATTATTTGGAGCGCCCCGCCCCCCCCCCCCCCCCCAGTTAGGGGATTGGGGGCAATGCCCCCAAAGCTAAAAATAGATGTAAACTTGCCTTGTAAAAAGTTGTAATTTCATAGTCAATCTGGGCCATTCATTAGGCAGAGATCTGACGGTAGAAGTTATGTTTAATTTAGGTTTTTTTGCCCTAGAAGGCAACCCCTCGCTATATATGAGGGAATTTTATTGCGTCTATGTAGATCTGTATTCAGAGTGTGAAAGAGAGAGGAGATTGTGTGAGAGCAAAGAGGGATTTACAACAAATTTGTTGTAGGTTGTATCTCTTCAGTTTGTTGGATAATAAAAAAGGAAGGACTGGCTGTTTCTCCATGGAAGTAGCCCAAATTGGGTGAACCACGTATATCTGTGTCTCTCTTGTTTTACATGTTTTCTGTATTTATATTTCTGCAATATATTTTATGTGTTGCTTTGTAATATATAATTTTCTAACAATATGTTCTAGGTTAAAACCAACAATACAAGACTATAATAACATCCTCTCCCCAACATAGGGCCATTGTTAATATTTTTATACATGTTACAGTATGATTATAATTTTTTCAAATCTGAGCATGAATCAGAAATTCTGGAAAATTGTGAATTTTTAACACATTAACCTCAAATAACCTTTATTATCTCCCATACCATGGTGAATTTTGAAAAAATACCCATGTATTACTCATTTTTCTATACTGGGAACAAAACCCATGTCCCATTATTTTCATACTCAACCTCATCTTCACACAAATCGAGGAGGAAGTTGGTTGTTTGAAAACTGTTGTGAATTTGGTATGAAGCATTAATTAGCTTCTAGATCCATTCATATGAATGGGTGTGTTTTTACTCAAGTGGGAGTATGAAAAAATCATTGTGAACACAAACCGTGTCCTAGGTTTCTCTTGGAAATGCACCAATATGTCAAACCCTAAATGGGTGCAAGAATTGTACTACTGGTATAGGAACTGCATAAATATTATTAGTGATTCATAAACTTTGGAAATCATACATAAAGGAAGAAATTTTGATTAAAATAAAATTAAACCCAATTTTTCATTTTTGCATCAAAAATGTGAGGAAGTGTGTGGTAAAGGGGTCACAAATTGGTAAAACAAAGGGGGTAAAATAAGGCATCATGGAGGAAAAAAGATGTATTAAATATGAAAATTTGGGACCTGACAAATACTCAATTAGAAGTGAAACTTTGAAGACATTTATAGCCTATAAATGACCTATAATTATCAAACCTAAAATCTGCAATTACACCAAAGATTGATTTCTCACCTTGTGAATCATGTAAATATGTTGTGGCAACATAAAAAACTGACACTAAAAGACTGATTTGCATGCCAAAAAGTAAAAACCAATGAGTATATATGATGCCATTATAATAGCACCCCCCTCCTCCCCCGCCCCCTTACTTTCTTGAGTTCTTAGGAGGTGGTTGTTAATTAGACCCAACTCCCAAGATGTGGTGATGAGAATGGGGTTTAGAAGTTTCTCAAATTATTTATTATTTTTCTCCAACAATATTTATGTTGTTATAATTATTCTTTAACTAATATAGATGAGGATTGTGTTACAAAGTTTCATAAGAATCAAAGGTTCATAAACAAATAAATACATTATCATTTAATAAGTCCCATATTCCACTTATATATATATATATATATATATATATATATATATATATATATATATATATATTATTGAATTGTAATATTACCAGTAAGCACTTATTCTAGGGCATTAAATTTCAATTCTAAAATTTACAAGATAAATAAGGGTTGTTGTAAGTTTTTGAGGTTGAAGCTTGAAAGCCACTAGTGACTCTACAAATGTTGCCTTGTTTATGTTTCATCTATACATTCCTTTAACAACTTCCAAAAAGTAGATGCAATACATATTGTGACTATACATAGGTATAAGAAATCGAGCTCAAAACTTGAAAGATTATGGTAAATCTACATACTTCTCCACAACTTCCAATAATATAGGCATTGCTAAGTGATAATATATAATGCTGATTATGAGTTTCCAATACCTGTGCACTGCATAATGATACTAGGGACAATTTTTCTTGCATGTTATGAGATGAGGATCTCACTGTGATTTGGGCCAACCAATAATTATAGTTCATTGATAAGATTTAAGGCATTGTCACCAAGTGAAATTGAATGAGATCCCCACTTATTTTAGATCAATATGAGTTTGAAAATTTGTAGTCACTGATGTCCAGATTGTTTAACGATGGATTTTCAATAATTCCTAAGATTAACACTACAAGAAATATTCGAGTATGACACCAGTTATTAACCCTTGAATACAACAAGTGATGGAAAAATAACTCTTAGATGTAAAATTCAAACCTGGATTAGAAACTAACCAATAGTATTGTGATGCTATAGGTGAATTTCAGGAGACTGGAAAAACATCCATGTGTAAGAATAATCACCTAATATTGTCAATAATGCATTGTATCTTTGGTTAACAAGTGCTCTAGTGAATGTGAACAATTCTTACCCGTAATGAAAATCAATAGAATTTTGACTCTGCTATTTACACATATGCTTAGAAAAATTGTATGCTTGAGTACTTCTTATTTATTTACCCACTCCTCTATTAGGATGTGCTTAGCATGTAGTAATACTGTAAGTTTAAAGTATCACCATGAAAATTAAGAGCATTTGTATCGGTTTACTTCAGAGTTGAATTGAGGTCGATTAGGGCATTGTTACACCACAAGACTAAGCCCCATTAGGGCATTGTTACATCACAACACTAAGGCCCATTAGGGTGTTGTTACACCACAAAAAAGGTACAATTTCACAAACCCATAGGATGGAATGATCATTATATCATTGCCAATTAATTATAAGTCCTAGTGTGCATTTATTTGAGGCACACAAACCCTGCCTTTTACCCTATGAAACTCATGCAATTTGGAGTATTCTTGAAAAAAATAATTATATATGTGAAAAGTAACAAATATTTAATTGCATTAATGTTACTTATGACTAAAAAGATACTCTCCAAGTTGAATCATTCAATTTGACCTTGAAATGGAGGTTGTGAGTGCATTTTTGTGAAACAGACCAAAATTGCCTTGCTTCATTAAAAAGCACACCTAGGCTTCATTTCTTGGCGATTCTCATTGATTCAAATTGCATACTATTTAATTAGTAATTTTAGACTCTAATTTGCTTCCAGTAAGTTTATGTTGTTCACAAATTGTCGACACTTTTGGGGGGGCATCGTGAGTTGTGATTGCTGCAACACTTTCAATTACATTAGTTTCAACATTCAATTCACGAAATTAGAAAATTTTGATGGTATTAATGTTACTTATGAGTAAAAAAATACTCTCCAAGTTGAATCATTCAATTTGGCCTTGAAATGGAGGATAGGTGTACATTTTTGTAAAGCTGGAAAAAATTGCCTTGCTTCACTAAAATGCACACCCAGGTTTCATTTCTTGGCCAATCCGATTGATTCAAAATATATGTTATTTTATTAATAATTTTACACACTAATTTGCTTCCAGTAAGTTTCTATTGTTCACAAACTATTGAAACTTTTGGGGGAACACTGTGAACTATGATTGTTGCAACACTTTCATTTATATTAACTTTGACCTTCAGATCACCAAATTAGAAAAAAGTAATTGTATTAATGTTACTTATGAGTAAAAAAATAATCTTCAAGTTGAATAAATTAATTTGGCCTTGAAATGAAGGTTGGGCATGCATTTTTTTGAAGCAGACCAAAATTGCCTTTGATTCAGACTTATGCAAGAATGAAAAAAAATACAGATATAAACATATGCACATAGATATAGCATAAATAAATCTTCATTTCATTAATATCAAAGAACTAAAATATTCTTACAAGCATAATGGAAATAAACTAGCTCAGTTGATGGTAGCTTATCTCTGAGAAGAGATGTGGCATCCACATGCCCCTGAATTGTGTTACAATGAGGCTCAAGGGCCTTTTTATTATTGAACAATAAAGGGAAAACCTAAAAAACCAAAACCCTAACCCTAGGAGGAACGCCAAGAGTTTGTGGGACTCATTGAGGTTAGTTGGGCAACCAACTTCCTAGGGTCGTAACTTGGTCATATGATCTTCGTTTGGCGCGTAAGATACCTCCTTGGTAAGATCTCTTTGAGCACTACATGATTTGTGGCAAGCTCCTACCTATAGCTATGGGCCTGTTGTTTACCTCAAAAAAATGTCGTTTAGGGGGTAAAAACAAATCTGGAAGTTCAAGACCCAAAAAAGTGCTAAAAATAGTAAATGCTGTTATAATCAAGAAACTGGTGAAACCGACTGGAGGTCTAGGTGAAGTAGGCGGGTGGAAACCAATATCCACCTAGATCAGTCCTCCCCCCTTAGGAAGAAATGGTCCCCATTGTGTTTAGAGCCTCCATGAGGTGAGGAAATTTATGTTGAACATAGTCCCTGGTGAACCACTTACCTTGGTGAAGCAGTTGGCTTGCTTTGACAACTCGATATAGTTGGATACTCTGTTGGTGAGTGTTCTTGATCTATGTGTCTAAGATCCTTTTATTTGTGGAATGTTCGATGTAGCTTGGTTTGAGCTTTGTTGGTGTCAGCTACTCAACAACGTCGGATGTGTCCACCAATGGGGGAAAGTATGGTTGCAGTCAGTCCACATTAAATACTAGGTACAGGCCAAGGAACGGTGGAATGTTGAGCTTGAAGGAATTGTCCCCTATAGCCTTGGTAATGGTGTGTGACCCATATTGGAGCAAAAGAAGCTTGCAGTGGGGCCCAATGAGGCGCTCCTTCTGCAAATGTAACCAAAATTTTTCGCCCACTTGGAACTTGTGTGGCACCCAGTGTTGATCATGACGATGCTTGTACTTAGCATTAGCTCTATCCAATATGTCATGGACCTATTAGCGGATGTGTTGAATGTGTTCAATGAAGCTGTTATCCTTGTCAACTTTGGACTGAACATGAGATGAATCTTCCTAAGTAGCTGCAAATGGTATGGCCACATAAATGGGACATAGTGGCTGGAATCCTAATCCCACCTAAAAGGGGTTATGGCTAGTTGATCTATGGAGAGCTCTGTTGTAGCTTTGCTAGACATAAGACATGATTTCATCCCATGTGTGTGGATTCTTGAGTTGTGCATCCGTAGAATGTGCATGACATCCTGTTAACGACCTCTATTTGGCCATCAGTTTGCGGGTGGAAGGTTGTGGACTTAGTGAGCTTGGTATCCAACATCAACCAAAGGCTTGACCAAAATGTACTCAGGAACCTGTCATCTCGATCTAAGATAATGGACTGTGGGATCCCAAAGTGTACCCACACTTGTTCAAAGAAGATCTTAGTAATGGCTTTATCAGGGAGAAAGTTGGATGCATCACACTTCAGTATTTTTGGAGCCTTTATTTATTTCCATGTCTCCAAAGAATCAAGGAAGAAGCTAGAGCAAACATCATAATTTGGGGTATTTATGGGTTACACAGAAACTTCCAACAACTACCATGTGTACTTTCCATCCCTCATAATGACAGTTGTTTAAAGGGATGTACAATGTTATGAAGATAAAGCCATGATATGCTCTCTTGAGAGGGAGCTTTAGATCCCACTAGAAGAGGATATTTTAGCTCCAAAGGAGGAACCTCAAGAAGTTGTGGAGAATCCAAAAATTGAGGAGCAGAGAGTGGAGTAAACAGCTAAAGAAAAACCATCCAGAGAAGGCAAGAAAAGGACTAGGGAAGTTGAGAGACTTGTGCAGGATGTGAGGGAGAATGTGGGTGATCCTTCAAATCAGCGCAGACAAAGAAGGTCACCAGATTGGTACACTGGCTACATGGCTCTAATGACTGAGCTTGTAGAGACTGAGCCATCCTCTTTCAAGGCAGCAGTAGAGAAACCTGTGTGGGTTGATGCAATGGTGGAGGGATACAAATCCATTGTAAATAAAATTGTTTGGGAAGTGGTCCCAAGACTAGCAAACAAATCAATATTGGGTTTGAGATGGATCTTCAAGGTAAAGCATGCAGTAGACAAAAGCATAAAATAGTGCAAGGCCAAATTTGTGACCAAGGGGTACTCTCAATTTTAGGGGATTGACTATGAGGAGATCGTTGCTCCTATAGCAAGGTACTCATCCATTATATCAATTCTTGCTATGGTTGCGTAATTGGGGTGGAAGATCCACCAGATGGATGTAAAAACAACATTCCTCAATGGAGTTATTAAGGAGGAGGTATATATCAAGCAACTAGAAGGATTTTAGACTTTTGATTAGGAGTCTCATGTGTGAAGACTCAAACAAGCATTGTATTGTCTCAAGAAAGTACCCTGTGCTTGGTACACTAGGATTGATAGCTATCTCATTGGTTTGGGCTTCACCAAAAGTGAAGAAGATGCAAATCTCTATAATATCTTGGTAGAAGGTAAATTGTTGATTATTGTCTTATATGTTGATGACTTGATTTTGATTGGTGATGAGTAGTTGATTAGATCGTGCAAGGAGGACCTTACAAGAGAGTTTGAAATGAAGGACATGGATCTCATGCACTACTTCCTTGGATTGGAAGTATGGCAAGGCAATGTGTAATTGTTTGTCTCTCAGGGAAAGTATGCCAACGAGATACTTTAGAGGTTCTGCATGGACAATTTCAAACCCATGGAGACACCTCTAGCGACCAACTAGAGGAAAGAGGATGTCACTTCAGGTGAGGAAGTGGATGTTATTGTTTACTGGAAGTCGGTGGGTTCAATAATGTATCTTGTGAACACATAACTAGATATGCACGATGTAGTCAACCAGTTGAGCCAAGCCATGGTTAGGGCAACCAAATTATTTTGGAGGGAAACTAAGCATGTTCTGTGGTACCTCAGAGGCACTACCCAATTTGGACTATGGTACAAACGAATAAAGGTAGTGAAGCTATGTGGCTTCACGGATGCAAATTAGGCGGGGATTCCATCAGACCGAAAGAGTGCAACATGTATAACTTTAGTGTTGGGTCTGTAGTTGTTTCCTGGTACAGCAAGAAGAAAATATTTGTGGTACTTAGCTTGGAAGAAGAAAAATATATGGCTGCCAGTCAAGCAACATGTAAGGTGATCTAGATGAGAAAGAGACTTCTTGGATTGTTTGGTAAGATGATGGACCCAACTTTGATCGACTATGATAATAAGTGTTTCATCAAGCTCTCTTAAAATCATATTTTTCACAACCGATCCAAGCATATAGATATTTGGTATCACCATTTACAGGGTTATGTGCAGAGGCAAATAATGTTGTTGCAGTACATTTCGATAGACGAACAAGACGTTGATATTCTGACAAAGGCCTTGTCATGAGGGAAGTTCAAGTTCCACAGGTGCAAGATATGGGTGGTTAATAATCCCTTTCTTGCTGAGAGGGAGTGTTGAAAAATGTAGCAAGAAATTCTCAATTTGATTTTGCCTTGATTAAATTGAGAAAATTTGAATTTCCACATCAATAGACAACTTGGATGATGATAACTTGTGTGACATGGCTTGTGTCAACAGGTTTACTCATTAAATTCGAGCTGGAGGAGTTAGAGTTCATTTTTTCATGTGTGATTGCTAATTTGTAGCAATCAAGGTCAGTTATCTCAAGTTGTTTTCAGTTAAACTAGTTCCAACTTTTGGAGGAACTAGTGGAAGGTCAATTAAGCAATGGAATATTAGTCAAACTGAGTGATCATCCAATTAATTGATCAATCAACCCAAAATATATAGTGCATGTGGAGAATTTGAGCTACCTAGTTGAGGTGGACATTCCAAAGCAGTGTAACATAATTTGTAGACTAGTATTGAGTGTACAAGAGTTGCATTCAGTTAGATGATCAACCCAAGGAATATTGAAATTCAATTAGAGGGATTTCCTAAATAATAGGGCCTAATTCCCCAAGGAATAGCACAAGGAAATAGGAGCTCAATTCGAGGCATAATTTGACTAAGTTTGGGTCATAGGCCTTCAGTGAGTAGAGAGATAGGTTGTGCACTTGCAGGGTGAGCTCAGTTAAGAAAAGCAATTGCGGTACATCTCTATTCATTTGATTAATGTAAGCAGGCACTGGGGTTTTTAGTAGATTTATTTCCCCAAATAAAAATACTTGTTGCACGTGTGTTATTTCTTCTTACATGTTTGATATTTTTGTTCTAAATTGTGAATTAATGTCGCAGAGTAGTAGTGGAGGTTTGTGTCTTGTGATTTTGATTATAATTTCATGAGAAGCTGCAAATCTAGATCCTAATTTATATAGTATCTCATTTGGCACACTATTTCAGCGATGCATGGAGATAGAGTATGTGTTGGCATGCATTGTAGTGAGTCTATTGCTTCAACCATGTATCCATTGATGTCTGCAAGGTCATCTTTGTAATCTCTCATCTATTGGTGCATTAGTTAAGTGGTCCATATCTTGGAGAGATTTTTGAGCATGATGTGACAACCATATGCATCCTTGTAATATGTTGTTTCATCATCCGGTTATTGGTTGATTGATTCTAGAGTCAAACGAGAGAGTCATGGGTCATGTCTAGTATGTGTTGATATGGGTATTATTTGAGAGATGAGAGTTGTTACAACCATGTTTAGGCTGATGGATGTCATGTGTTTCATCCATGTATGGAATTTTGGTGTTGTTATCACTCAGGTTGTTCCCAAAATTCGTAAAAAAGGGAATACGGCTGAGGTAACCACAGACCAATCTTTTAGATACAGATTCTAGCCAATCTGCATCCAGAGAGGGCTCTCTCTTTATGATTTAGCTTTGCTTTGAAATGTGTTAGGCTAGTTATGAAGTTCAAGGATTTTGTTTTGGGTTTGGTTGGTGAGATTCAATAGAACAGTGAGGCAAACTGAATAGTTCAGTCCATTGGGCATGATGGAGTCAAAGAAGGATGGCTTTCTGGATTTGGTTTCTTAACAAAGGATGACATCACAGAGCAAGGTAGTCAAACATGGAACAAATTAAGGCTGAAATCAGATGGAATGGACTCAAATGGGTGAAGGGCAGTTAAGAATCCTTCAACATATTGAAAGAGGGAAAATGGATGATTACTATTAAGGAGCAGTAAAGAATTCCTTAGCAAATAGTCAATATGTGAGAATCAGAAAACAGGAGCAATTAAGAATTCACTGTTATACAAATTCTGAAGAAAACACAGAGAATAATAAAGATTGAAAACAGAGTGCAATTTAAGCAAATTCTAAATTAATCCTTTTCTTTACCATTCAGATTATGAAACATAGATGATATAGCAACAAGAAAACTGTAAAACATGAGATATAGGGGACTTATTGATCCAGAGTTTGATTCAAGAATTCTGTGACAAGTCTTTCTGCATCAATTCCTCATCCAGTGAACCAGACAAGAGATGGTTCCAACGACTTTTTTATTCCAAAAAACTCAATATTACAACAAAATCTAGGAATGCCCACCAACCCCAAATACTTCATTTGGGGGGGTATTTATACAAAATATCTTACAAAATATCTGATGGAGATAATATCTAGTGATGACTAATCCCTCTTTTACAAAAGATAGAGACAAACAGTCTCGAAAACAGGGAAAAGATAAACTGATGCTGTGCTGGCTGTTCCATCTTTATCGGATGTACTGGAGGTAGGTTCTGCGAGTCGGTTTACAGCTGTCTTCCACTGATACTCTGTGCTGGCTACTCTGTCTTTGTCGGACATTCTTTGACCCTGATCAGATACACTTTGACCCGCTTGAGCCTCATTTATCTCTGTTTATCTTATCACGGAAAAATAGCCCGAAATCTACGTTTTACCTAAGAGAAATTTACAAAATCCCCAACATGTCTTCCCACCATAGCAATTTATGGTTCTGAAGTTTCCTCAGGGTTTCATCAGTTTCTTTATATTTGAAAAAATTAGGCTGGAGCTGAAACAGATGTTTTACCTCATGCTCAATATAAAATAAGTTCTCTAAGTTATCATAGAGAATTTGGCCTGTGGGGAGTGCTTTTATTCCTGAAGCACTTGTTAATGAACTAGCTCGATCTGCAGCATATTTATTCAATTTGTGTACATAATCTATGTGCTTCATTAATCGATCATTATTTCCTAAAAGACTTGGTAGCCCTTTATCCTGCAAAACTGTAAACCTTTCCATGAAAGAATTAATTTCTACTTGCATATCCTGGCATCTTCTTTCCAAATTCTGCATTAAAGTTCTCTTGGTTAGAACTCTTTTGATTTCCAAAATGGTGCCTGTCCTGTCTGGGATGCCGAGTTGTTCCAGTTGTTCCCTATTTCTATTATTCAAAAAATGTATGAGCCGGTTGGCTTGATCAGGCATTTGTCCTAATAAAGCTCTTGATTTTTGAATTTCTCCATGTGCTGCATTCACTAAGTCAATCTGCTCATAGATAACTTGGATGGATGGCCAAACATCACTCATGGATTGAGTGATGTTGGCCCAAAGAATTCCTTTGATTTCTGCCAGAGGCTTATCAAGAGTGAGATCCTTTTCTAATGTTCTCACTTTGTTCTCTAATGTTTTAACCTCCCTTATTTTCTCTGCCACGCTTATTTTGGATTTATCATAATTCTTTTCTACTTTTGCCAATTGTTCTTTCACTCGTTTCAATTCTGACACTTGGAGTCTCAATTCTTCCATGGCCTTTATCAATTCTTCTGTGCTCATATTTGTACTGCTGGCTGGTGTTGTTCCTGCTATTGATGTACCTGTAATTGCCTCTGCTGTAGTTGCTGGGACATTTGGAGCTGATGTTGTTCCCAGTGTGGAGGGGACTGCAGTTGAGACTATGGGGATTACCTCAGGTGGCTGGGAGGTCGACTCTCCCTGCTTCTCTTTTAATGCTTTTTCCAGTGCCTGCTCTGTATCAGTTAATCTTTCATTGAGTTTCATGAGTAGGTCCATCATGTCTTCCTCTGATTTCTGCTCTATAATTTCTGCAGTTTGAGGGTGCCTTGAAGGAGGTAGCTTCAGCTGTTTCCTCAGGGAAATAATGTCCTCTTCCTTCTTCTTGATTAGTGCCTTTATGCCTTTAGCATCTTTGGGGTCATGTCCCAGTTCCATGATGATCTCTTCTAAGGATTTGATTCTGTTATCCTTGGCCAGAGAAGAAGCTTTTTCCCAATGTAACTGAGCTGTTGTGTTGTCTAAGGAACTTTGTAACTGGTGGGCCAACATTGCTTTGTCAGTTAGTGTGGAATAAACCATTTCCCCAGTCTGTTTGTGAAGCTCAATCTGGTCCATAGGGTGAATATCTTTGGCCAGGACCTCCAAGTTTGTTCTGATATAATCTGCTGCTGACTGGGGTTGCTGCACTTTTGGCTTAAAATAACTCATTATCATTTTACCCTCTTTGATGTCATATGCAGACATTAATCTTTGCTGGTTTGAAGGGGCCATCTTCAAGTATTGATTGTACATTTGAATCCTCACAGGATCATTTTTAGCCTTAATTTCTATGAAAGTCTGTTTAATGTCAGAGGCCTGCTTGCTTTGTGGTCTGGTAGATGATACTTCAACATTGTGCTGTCTTTCTAGCTCCTAGCTATGTGAGTGAGTTGATGTTTCTACCACTGGGGAAGTCTGTTGGCTGACTACCCTTTCTATCCTCTGGCCGTCTATGGTTTCTTCAATAATTTCATCTTCTGATGGAGGATTCAATCTTTGCCTCTTTGCACCTGGTTGTTCTACAGGCCCACTGATAGGTGTGGTGGTTTCTCTGTCTCTCTTCCTGTTTCTTTCCTCATTTAGAGGAGTCTGCAATGCTAGAATTTCTGCTGCTTTAGTTTGGGCTGGAGGAATTTGTACTTGACCCTGTTCTTTGGACACCCCTGGCTAATCAGTCATTATTGGCTGCTCTGTAGTTTCTACTTCTTTGCCCTTGGAAATCCTTGTAACTGGTATGTTGGTTTCCTGTGCAGGTTGCTGAGAAGTTCCAACAGAGGATGTTCCAATTCCTGATTGTTGAGGCGGCTTGAATGATACCTGTCCAAAAGAGTCCAGGTCAAGGGTTTTTTCAAGATTTTTCATAGCCTTTTCCATCTTTTCTTGCTCACTAATTTCTTCTATTAATGTCCCTTCTACCCATTCATCCTGATTTGCAAACTGTTCAATTTCTGGGATATTATGATGTATATAAACTGACAGCCTGTTTCTTACCCTTCTGTTACTTATGAAACTATTTGGATCATATGGCACCCACCAAAAACTCTTCTTCAATCTAAGGTGGTCTTCTAAGATCTTTTCAGCATCTTTCCACGCATCCCTAGAATGGATAACATAAGGGCCTAACTGGTTTTTGATTCTTAGTTGGGCCTTCTTCTTTGCATTACAAAAATGGGTCAAGTCTGCATTGATGATCTGTCTGAAATACTCTAGTGCAAATAATCTCATGGGCACATATTTAGGCAACTTGAAAGGGCAAAGTTCACACCCATACATTCTGATCTCTGTGTAATTTTGGTATAGGTACCAGTCACCTATCCTGTACTGTTTAGAAAGTTGCAGAATCTTCTTCATATCACCAGTGATCCTAGGAGGGGAAGCTCCTATCAGCAGAGTGGATGCTGGATGTACAAACCAGTCAATGAATTCATTATAAGTATAAGGGCACTCATAGGTAGTATGGAAGACTGAGCTCCAAAAGATCACAGACCTTCGATTTCCCTTTGAGTCCAATTTCCTGATTATGAAAGGAAAGCTGTCTGGCTGATGATATAACAAAAGATGGTATATGAAAGATGTATATTTAAACACTCCTTCCCTATCCAAATTCATGAATTGAGCATGGATTTTGTTGGCAATGAAAGTGGCATAGTCATATTTGACAGCAGGGGGCTGTCCTGGAGTAAAGATTGATAGTAAAACTAAGGTGATCTCATCAACATATTCACTTGTTTTAAATCCCATGACCAGGGATATCATGTCAACAATGAGTTTGCCAGTGTTAGTGAAAAAGGCGTGCAGATAAGGAGGTGGGCCTTTTGGCTGGAACCCTGGTAGCATGAAACTCTAAGCAATACAACTTATATTTGATGTGGACAATTGAGATGCTTTTTCGAGTAGATACCCCATGGAAAGAGGAACAAGGGGCTGAGTGGGATGGAACTGTAACATTTCATTAATAGAGTTAGCAGTTATGGGAAAAAGAACAGTTTGGGATGGGGACATAACTGCTCTCTGGACAGGGTCATAATTGGCACAGCATTGATGAATGAGGTCTAGGAAGACATGGACTAAGGGGAGGAAATACATGGGAAGGTTAGATTCCCATAGTCCAAAAATATCAGACTTGTTCAGATAACTGTTTCTGATTTGGCAAAAGGTTTTTAAGTGATTATAATCAGTGGTTAAGTCCTTTATTTGAAAATATTTATCTGCAAGAGGCAGATAATCTAAGTCTTTGTGGGGAGCATTGATGGGTGTGACATTCAGAGCTGCAGGGGTTTCCATATTTGGTTCTTGTGTTTTCAAACTGGAATTCGGGATTTCTGTGGAAAATTGGACTAAACAACAGGTTTAGGAGTCTTTTTATGGACTAAACAGATTGTTTTTAACTCGAATTTGGCTTTCTCAGGTAGAATTTTCAGTGGAAAAGCGAAATTGCAGGTTTGCAGGGAAAAAACGGATAAATACCTGGATTACGGAGGTAAACTGTGTATTTGCAGGTCGAATGGCGGACTGCAGAGCACGATGCTGGAGTTTCTTGGCCGGGTGACGGGCTAACTGCTCGGACAGTTGACTGGACATATTTTGCATGGAGCACAGTTTGCAGAGAATCAGGGTGAAAAAGACATTTTATCGTTTATTTAATGAAAATTGATTTGGCAGGTATTTTTTGGCATTTATTGAATGGATGACATCAGAGCGATGGGACATCTTGTCGTTTAGCGGAGGGTGGTAAGCGGTTTACCCCGCACCGCTTATGGGCTTAAGTGGTTTCGGGCGGAGGGGCAGCGAACACGCCGGGCGGTTGACACGTGTCCATGGTACGGGCGCAATACCACCATTTCCCCGAGCGGTAAAGTTCAGCGGCGGAGGGGGTCGCGAAATGGATGTCGACCGTTGGATAAGGCGATGGAGATCGGACGGATGGCGCTTTGTGGAGATGGCAGATGGTTAAGGCGCGGGACCGACACACAATAAATTAAAGTTTTATAATGCATCGGGGTTATTACAATTGGTTCGCGGGGTTGCGGGTTTGGTTATTTAATTAACCAAAGGTTAATAAATCCCAATGTTGCGCGCGGTGAAGACTATGGTTTATAGTTAAACCGGGGGCAGGATTAAATAATGCGGGGTTTTATATATATGTACATATTACGGGAAAGGGGCAAAATTATAGGGATTTATATAATAAAAGTTAATTTGTAAATTGTTAATATGAAATTTTGAAATACAAGCGCTAAGTATAATGTTAAGAAACTTAGGCCGAAAGGAAAAAGGAGTCTATACAAGGAATATGACCATTTTTCCTAAGTAAAGTAGGAATTCACTTAGGCAATGACGAAATGGAATGAGATGGAGTGATTTTAAGGATATTAGGCAGATCTTAACACCCTTGGGGAAGTCAGTAAATGATTTCAGGGAAAAACATGAGGGGAGTTAGTCATGCCTCGCTTGAGTTGCTCCAAAATATAAAACTGCCATGGTACCTGTGATAGAGGTAAGATTAACATTCTGAGAGACAAAATCAATCACAAGTCTCATTCTGCAACACCAAAACTGCCTACCCAGCCTACTGTACCTAACATTTTTTCTTCTTTTTCTTTGGGTGCACTTGGACTGGCAAACCCTCATCAATTTTCTTTTCTTTGCATGATAAGCCTATCTAAGTCTGCACTTATTTCATCCAAGGGCCCAGATTAAACAGTTGAGCTCCTTAGCTTCTCTACCTATCTACTTATCTGCCAAGTTTAAACAGTTTGGACAGATCTTTACTCTCTATCTCTAAAACAGGAAATCCAAACCTGAACTGGCCAGGATTAAGCTGTTCGGCCATTCATCAATTGTGGCAAAAGTTCTACAAGCTGCACATGATGCTTTATTTACAGAAAATGAAATAGTAGTGGCATTTGGACTTGCACACTTTCCTGGTCTTTTTTCTTTGGGGTTCATTTCTTTTCATTTTTTCTTTTGACCATTTTATTTTTTTCACCCTTTGATTTTTCTTTTAGGGTATACCCTCTTTACATTTTTTAAATTTTTTGATTTTTTGAAAAATATGGAAAACCTTTGCAACAAGAAAAGGTATGAACATATTACAGAGCTAATCAAGTCAATCATGAAATATGACACCTATTGGTATAGGAGCATAACATGTGTCATTGTAGCCATGTACTATCATATTCCTCTATGGGTCATTGATTGAGTCATGTAAGTGACATCCATGCATGAGAGAGGAATCATGATTTAGCCATGTGTTGGTTGTTTGGAGGCATTATACAACCATGTTATATCTTTATGGTAGCCATGTATTAAGGCTATGAAGCATTGTACCTTCATTGTATATATTTTGGTCCATGTGGAGTAGCCTCTTGTATGTGACAAAGAGGCATTTGCAGCAGCAAATAGCATGTACAGAAACATGGAGAGAGGTTTTTGGAGCCCCATTACATGTTCAGGGGGAGCATGTTTAGCCTAGCAGCAGAAGGAAGCACATAGTGTTAGCTTAGAGGCATAGTGTTAACTAGTGTTGGCATGGAGGTATGTTGGTTTGTTGACATGGTGTTGGCAAGAGGAGTTGATCTATTTTCATCCGCATATTAGTTGATATCAACAATGTTCAACCATACTCATCCACCCTTTTCCATTGATTTAAAAGGGGGAGAGTGACAACCACAAAAGGAGAATGAGACCAATTTTAGTGTTGTGGTTGTAGGTTGACATCAACACCAAAGGGGGAGCATGTTGGACATGTTTCCTCATGGTGTTTGCATTGACGTCAACCTAGTAGTGGTTTTCCTCATGATCCTATTGGTTTATAGAGTCTCATGGCGATTGGCATTGATGTGGTGGCCCTGTTGTCTCATGGTGTTGGCATTGATGTCAACCTAGCAGTGGTGGCCCTCATGATCTTGTTGGTTTATGGAGGATTTTGGACAAGGACTCAGTTGCAGAGTAAATTTTCGATGGCATTCGAATTAGGATGTCAACCTAGGTGTCTATCTGAGGATTCCGTTGAGGAGTTGATTGTGTTGGCCTTGATGTCAACAAGGTTGGAGGCCTTCACATAATGATCAGTTGAATAGGTTTGAAGGCGTTTACATGATTTTCATAGGCTTTAAGTGAGGTTGTAGAGGATCTACAGGTTTGTGAGATGTTTGTAGGGACAAAGGATCAGGTACATGAGGAGTTGGAGGAGGGTTGACCAAGTTTTCTTGTTGAAATCAAGGTAACATAAGTCTCAAGTGGAAAACCATCATTATAATGTAGGTTCCTAGTGTATTACCAACGTTAGTAATTCTCTTCCCAAAGGGAGGATCAACATTACCCTTTCTAGTCATTTTTTTGGACTCTGTGTACATTCCAATGATTTCTAGAGGCATTTACTAGGGTATTTTCTCATGGTTCTTGGTGGAGAGAGTCAACTCGAGTTAACCATCATTCTAGAAGTTTATAAAGTGAATATAATGAGGATTAGTGTTGTATATTGATTGCATCTTCCATCAATTATACAATGTCAGAGTGTGAAGTAGAAGAGGTTGGATTGAGAGAGTGTGTGTATGCTACAGGAAGGCAGAGTTAGAGTGCAAATCAAAACTCAGTTTTGGAGAATATTTCAAAGGATGATGGAGCTACAATATATCTATATGTTTAATATATTTGAGTAGCATATTGTGGTTCCCCAGTTATTTCTAATATGGAGAGGAGAGATATTGTTGTAGTTGTTGTTTTAGAGATTGTAGACCACATACTAGATTTTTGATGTGTTTATGTTGCAGGGGCTTTATTGGAGAATTTTTTGTTGTAGCTTTAGTCTATGATTTTTGTGTGGCTTCTAGAGATGTTAGTGATGGTTGAGTTTATTATTGTATGTTGTTGTTCGGTTATTGGTTTTGATGAGAAGATTGTTTGAGAGAGATTGATCTTGTTGTAAAGTTTGTATTCAGTTGTGCATATGTATTCAATTGATGGGTAGAGAGGATACTATGAGTCCATTATCAAAATGGATGAAATGAGTCTCACACGTGTTTGATTGCAAAGATCATGGATCCAGTTTGAAATATTGTAAAATGTAGTCCACAAAGGAGCTTGAAGGTTTGGGCCTTTAGTGTGGTGAGTGGTGGCTCTCCAAGCAAGTGGTGCCTTGCGTATTCAGGGTATAGTGGCATTCGTCAGGCAGAGGCTTGAGAAGTTGGGAGCAGTGGATTCCATCTAGTGGTGGCTATATAGTCCAATGGTGGTTGGGCGAGACTTATTGGGAGTGGTGGCTTCTAGCAAGTGGTGGCCTGCAAATTCGATGGAGTGGTGGCTTCCTATAAGTGGTGGATTGCAAAGTTCATACATGTAGTGGCATGGAGCGATTAACAGTTCACATGATAGGAAAGTTTTGGCTTGCACACTGGTGGTAGCTAGTGATCATATGTAATAGAATATCTGTATATTAATAAAATAATAAGATGAAGACTATCATCCAACGGTGGTTTTTACCCTTGTGGTTTCCTCCTCACATTTGGTGTCTCTATGTGTGCATGTTGTATTGTTTATGTTGTTTCTTATGGTTATTTGCTTTCATGGTTATGTGCTTTGATATGTTTCTTATAGTTCATGGTTATGCATAGATCTACTTATGTATTGTGTTGCTAATGGATGAATGAATCAGGGTTTGAAATAAGAAAAGAAAAAACTTGTAAAATTGGACATAAGGCACAATATTGATTCACCCCCCTCTCTTAGTGTTGCTCAAAGTTTCTAACACACTGATGTCAAAGGGAAAGGAAGTGGAGCATGATGATAAGCGGAGCATGAGTGTTAACATCAATGACAAAGGGGGAGATTGTTGGAAAATTTGTCATTGATGTCAAAGGGTGAATGGGCCAGCATTCATTTGATGGTTTGCTTGCACAAATTAAATGAATCCGGTTACGAGGACCCCCTAGATTTATTACCCTGGTCGTGCCATTTTGTTTGATAGGTGGCACATTTTTGTGGGTCTCTCTGATGGGAGCGATATTAATTTTTGAATTTTAATGCCCCGAATGGATGGGATTTACACCATATTATGACCCACTATATTTATAGTTTTAATAATTTATGGTAGCCCTTAGAAGAAGGTCAAAATTATAGTAATAGTAACCAAAATACATGCACCCAAATCAGTTTGAAAGAAGATGATATGAAAGTCAAAATTTGATATTTTTAAAATCTCCTCTAAAACATGTCAATTCATCTCTATCAGGTTGGATTCATTATAGAAATGTGTTTTCAAAGGGTCAAGTTAGCCCCATTATAGGCGTGTTCAAACCCTATATATTTACTTATGCGTAGAAAAATGGAGGCATCAATTCGATGGATCTGAGGCATCACTCATGTGAGGAGAAGTCCAAGATCAGAGCTTAAAAGACACATGTGAAAGAATGCCCAAGTTTCTAAGTATATTTTGAAGCAAATTATGTTAGGTAATCTAAGTTTGGATCATAAATATAATAGAGATATAGCCAAGTTCTAGAGAAAAAAATTAGTTGAGTCTTGGAGCAAGAACATAGCAAGTTATGGATCACGTTGTAGCATCGAATTTCGACCTCTATGACAAAATTGTAGAAAACTGAATTTCGTCCTAGCCTTAGGCTTTTCTAAGGCACAACAAACTCAAATTTGAGACCCTTTTTGAGGCCCTATTTCGGTATACCTGGGGCAGACTGCGGCCTCTTCGAGGTAGGTTTTCGAGGCCCATCTTCGGCCTATCTAAGGCTTAACCTGGGCTTGTAATACAAGGCTAACTTCAATATTGTTTAAGTTTATATTAAGAGTTATCTCCAATTTTCTAAGAGCATAATTTGGCAAGTATCCTGTAATAGGCCTTTGACCTCTCTGAGCATATATTGGAAGTGTTGAAACAAACCTTCAAAAGTTCATATCTGAAGTTGTCTTGAAGCAATGCTTATAACCATTTTGAGGTAGCCCTTTGAAGACATCCTAAAGAAGTCATTGAATCCATTTTCAAGTTGATGAAAATAGCAACAAGAAATGCTAAAAATAGAAGTGCTAAAAATAGCACTGCTATAAATAGCATTTCGGGATACATTCCAATTTTAGCTAGTCCCTGAACTAAAATTGAGAATTAAAATTGGAATTTGATTTTAGCAGTTGTTTGTAAAATAATTAATTAATTCATCTTGAGTTAATTAGTTGGAGAAATTCAAACATGAAGTCTTTGCGAAGACATGCAAGTTGCAACAGTTATCCCTTTGATTGAAGAAGTTATCCCTTAATTAAGGAGATAAGGATGAGTTGTAATTAGTTAGCTTAGTTAACTGAGTTAAATCCAGTTAAATTAGTTCCAAACAATTTGTGGAACTAATTGTGATTTTAGTCTATTAATGCATGCATGAATGCAACTAGTGTTCTCCAGATAACTGAATATTCTCTCATAAATAACTCATGCATGTCAGTTCAAAGAAAGACCCAGTTGAGATTAAAGACAAGGAAATTGTACTATCAGTTGGAGGAATTTTCCTATAAAGGAAACTCATCCATGCAGAAGGAATTATCTCCTTCATGATTATGCAGTTATTTCAGAGGTTAGTGTTGTGTGTGAGGTGAGAATCACTCAGGTTACAGCTGGAGGACCCAGGAGAAACTGCGCAAGGAAATAGGAGGCTTGGAGGACTAAAGGAAGGCATATGTGTTGTCTATTCTGTCTATGAGCAGCAGTGAGGGATTGTACTGAGAGCTGGATAGCTTGTGAGCTAAAGCTTTGTGTAATCCTGAGATATTTCCACTTGTATGATAATACAGATAGCGGGGTTTTTAGCTGAGGCTTTCCCGAGAGTATTATTCTGTGTTTCATGTGTATGATTTCTTCTTCTCTTTTATATGCGTTCCGATTGATCTTGCTCAAATTGATTAAGTTTCCACAAAGTTTGATAGTAGAAGTAGATCAAGTATTTTGCTTTAGTTACATTGCAATATCAGGTGATCTACAATGACAATTTCTACATGGTATCGGAGCAAAGGTGATCAAAGCGAAGAACAATATACAAAGAAGGGAGAAGCTCGAAGTTTGAAGTCCCTGATTATAGAATTCAAATTCTTATCACATCTCAAATTTCACCAATGGAGTTCAACAGTTTGAGACTCGAGTATGCCCTTGATGGCAGCTCGAATTATATAGCCTAGAAGGATTGCATGGAAGCGGTATTAGAGGACAACGGTTTGAAGGAGTTCATTGATCAAGAAGTCCCCAAGCCAGCAGCTGCTAATGCAAGAATTGGCAGAATGGAAGAAATGTGTTACTAGAGCGAGGAGAATCCTTCTAGAGGGAGTTTGATACCATATTGTCTCGAGTCTCCATGGGAAGGAGACACCATTTTCAATGTGGAAAAAATTGAAGGATCTATATCAGAACAACAACGATCAAAGTAAGCTGGCGCTGAAAGACAATCTTCAGAAAATCAACTGTGAAAAGGGCGACACGATCTCTACATATTTGAACAAGCTCACCACTTGCAGGGATGAGCTTGGAAGTGTAGGGATCACGACAGTCGATGATGACATGGTGAGTCTTGCTCTCCTCAATCTTCCTAAGAGTTGGCATAGCTACCAAGACTCGGTAAATGGAAGAGAGAAACTGCCAGATTGGGAATGACTTTGGTTGGATCTGATGCAGGAGGAGATAAGAAGAAGCACCAGAGATGGATCTTCATCAAAGCAAGATGATGAAGAAAATATAGCCTTAGCGAGTAAGGCGAGGAAAGGGAAAGGGAAGGCATCCCATTCCAAATCGAGTTCTTCCCATGGTGGGAAGAAGATTGACAAATCGAAAGTGAGATGCTTTCATTGTCATGAGGTGGGCCATTATGCTACGAATTGTCCACAGAAGAAATCCAAGAAAGGATCCTCGAAGGGATCAGATGGTGAGGCACTGGCCTCACAGTTCGAATTGGATTTCACCCTCATCGCATGTATGGTTTCATCGATGGTGGGGTGTGTTTGGTACCTGGACAGTGGAGCTTCATTCCACATGACCGGCGACAAGAATCTTTTCAGTACCTTGGAGGAGAAGGACCTCCAGATGCGGATCGAGATGGGTGATGATGGAAAGTACCATGTTTCAGGTGAAGGTACGGTTGTGTTTCAGAGGGAGCATGGAGCTCCTCTCACCCTGACTGATGTAAAGTATGTGCCGGGTCTGAAGAAGAATCTTGTGTCCATCACTATGCTAGAAGACAAAGGCTATGATGTAGTCTTTAGTAAAGGAAAGGCATTCCTGAGGCATATCGGCACTGGACAGACCAAGAGGATTGGGATTCGAGTAAAGAATCTCTACAAGCTGGAGGTAGATGACTGTGCTGCATTGAGTTCCAAAGCAGAGTTGGTGCAAAGCCAAGATGTTGGCGAGCTATGGCATAGAAGATTGGGCCACTTGCACCATGGGGCCTTGAAGATCATGCAGCAGATTTCTACCAGACTTCCCAAGGGAAAACTGGAGCAAATGGATACATGCAAAGGTTGTACCTTGGGTAAGTATGCAAAATATTCCTTTCAGGATCGAGACAATAGAGCTGGAGAAATCCTGGAGCGAGTTCATACAAATGTGTGTGGACCATTCTCTATAGCCTCCACTGCTAAACAAAGTTACTATGTTATTTTTATTGATGATTTTTCTCATAGATGTTGTATCTACTTTATGCAGAAGAAGGATCAAACCTTCCCAAGGTTTTGTGAGTTTAAAGCCTTGGCAGAGAAAGAATCTGGAAAGAAAATAAGGGCCTTGCTAAGCGAAAATGGTGGAGAGTATGTCTCCCAACAGTTTAAGGACTTCTTTGCAGCAGAAGGAATTAAACAGGAGTTGACGGCACCCCATAATCCACAACAGAATGAGGTGGCCGAAAGGAAGAACAAATCGATTGTGGGAGCAACTCGAGTGATGCTGCATGACCAAATCCTACCACTTCATTTGTGCGCTGAGGCATGCAATACAGCAGTATACTTGCAGAACAGAAGCCTGCATCGTATACTGGGAATGAAGACACCAATGGAGGCATTCTCCGAGAAGAGACCAGATGTGAGTCACTTGAGGATCTTTGGATCATCGGTTTATTTCCATGTGACCAAAGATGCCCGAAATAAGCTAGATCCAACAACTGAGTTGGGGATACTTGTGGGGTACACTGATACACCCCACAACTATCGGGTGTTCTTGCCTACCAGTTAGAGGACAGTGGTATGCAGAGTTCTAAAGCTCTACGAGCAGAAAGCCATGCGAGTATCACTTGAGAGGGAGCTCAAGTTGCATGAAAATGAGGAACTTGTAGTTCCTAAGGAGGAGGAGCCTCAGATTGATACAGAGCAGCCACATGCAGAGGATCCAGGAGTGGAGACATCCACTCATGTTGAGTCTTCCAGAGATGGGCAGAAACGCTCAAGGGAAGCTGACAAGTTGATGATGGATGTGAGAGAGAATCTGGGACAACCATCTTTTCAGCACAGACAGAGGAGGTCACCCGAGCGGTACACTGGTTACATGGCCCTGGTTGGGGAGTGTGTAGAGACCGAACCTTCTTCATTCGAGGAAGTAGTGCAGCAACCAGTCTGGGTTGATTCTATGGTGGAGGAGTACAACTCCATCATTTGGAACTGTGTTTGGGATGTTGTCCCAAGACCAGAGGACAAGTCAGTGGTGAGTTCCCGATGGCTTTACAAGGTAAAGCAAGCAGCTAATGGCAGTGTTGAGAAACATAAGGCAAGGTTTGTTGCCCGTGGTTTCTCACAGGTCGAGGGGATCGACTACGATGAGACTTTTGCTCCTATAGCAAGGTAATCATCTATCAGATCGATGTTGGCACTATCATCTCAAATGGGTTGGAAGATCCATTAGATGGATGTGAATACTGCATTCCTGAATGGGAAGATTGAGGAAGAGGTGTACATTGAGTAGCCGAAAGGTTTTGAGACCTTCGATTGTGAGTCGCATGTGTGTCGACTCAAGAGGGCTTTGTACAGGCTGAAGCAAGCACCTCGTGCTTGGTACACCAGGATCGATAGCTATTTCATCAGGTTGGGCTTCACCAAGAGTGAAGTAGATGCGAACCATTACCACATCATGGTATAAGGTAAGCCATTGATCATTGTTCTTTATGTTGATGATCTGATATTGACAGGTGATGATCAGTTGATCAATTCTTGCAAGGAGGACCTTGCAAGAGAGTTCGAGATGAAAGACATGGGTCTTATGCACTACTTTCTAGGCATGGAAGTGTGGCAGAAGGATGGGGAAGTGTTTGTGTCTCAAGGCAAGTATGCCAATGAGATACTCAGATGATTCCACATGGAGAAGTGCAAGTCCATGCAGACTCCTCTAGCTGGTAACTGGAGGAAGGAGGATGCTACATCAAGTGAGGTAGTAGTTGCTATTGTTTATCAGCAGCTTGTGGGTTCATTGATGTATCTAGTGAACACATGACCAGATTTGTGCTTTGCGGTGAACCAGCTGAGTCAAGCTATGGTTCAACCTACCAAGTTGTTTTGGAAGGTAGCGAAGCATGTGCTGAGATACCTCAGAGGCACATCTCAGTATGGATTGTGGTACAGACAGACAGAGGGAGTGAAGCTTCAGGGCTTCACAGATGCAGATATGGCAGGGATTCCATCAGACGAAAGAGCACTTCAGGAGGAATCTTCAACCTTGGTTCAGCCGCAGTTTCTTAGTACAGCAGGAAATAGAGGTCAGTTGCACTTAGCTCAGCAGAGGATGAATACATGGCTACGAGTCAGGCAGCATGTGAGGCCTTTTGGATGCATGGGTACCAGACATTCAAATTATAATTTTATTGTAAAAATTCATAGCCGAAATTTAGTGTGATGTGGAAAGTGTGATAACACAATGATGAGGCAGTATAAGTTCCACATGGAAATCAATGGCTGGTTGACATGGACGAAAAGTGGCAACTGATGTGATCATCAGCCTCTTGGGTCATCAGGACCTCAGGGCATCAGGTCTACAGAACAAGAGTTTTTAGCTGGGGGTCGAGATTCAAGAACTAATGATGGCTTGTTAGTTAATAGGGTCAAGAAACAAATAATTGTATGTCTGTTGTAGTTTTATATATCAGCCTGTAAAACCATTGAAAATCAAAGAAATGAAGGTATAAATAAAGGCCGAAAAACAACAAAACACTGG
This sequence comes from Pinus tabuliformis, assembly GCA_031772625.1. Classification (NCBI taxonomy): domain Eukaryota; kingdom Viridiplantae; phylum Streptophyta; class Pinopsida; order Pinales; family Pinaceae; genus Pinus; species Pinus tabuliformis. The sequence continues at coordinate 1,164,605,346 of CM062818.1, forward strand.
GGTTGATGGAGATGTAGCACTCAGTCAAGTCCCTCGATTGCATTAGGCTAAAGAGTAAGAGCCTAGGGGGCATGTAATCCATTGAGCCATCGAGTTACAATAGTGATGTAAATAATGTGAAACGATTGAATCCTCATGGTTATTGATACAATCAAACGGTTTGGGCCATTGATACAGTCAAACAAAATTCCATGTGTAAATACCATGGATGTATACCCATGGTAATTGAAGGACCAAGCCTATAAAAGAACATAAAAAATAATGCAAGGAGTTTAGTTGTCCTGATGAGAAATTGAGGCCAAATGAGGAAGAGTGTTGGTGACGTATTTTGTTGGAAAGGAATAGAAAATATGAAGCCAGTATGTGAGGTTGAGTGAGTTGTGTGAGTGTGCATGAGAAAATAATTTGTGAGTAGCAGTAATAAGTTGAGCGGAAGAATTTAGTGAAGAAGACAGATTTGAACTACTGATTTGAGCATATTTGTATTGCAAGAGAATATCTAATTGTTTGAGAGCTAAAGTAATTAAAGTCTAAAAATTAAATTAAGTAGAATGAGCATGAAGGTCTGAGTTTGAAAATGAATGAAAGAAGGATCTGCCCGACAAAGAAGGTTGGTGCTTGCATATCAAGGAGTGGGTGCTTCCTTCAGGTTGGTACCTATAAACAACAGGGAGTTGGTGCTTCCTTCAAGTAGGTGCTTGTAAATTCATGGGATGGGTGTCTCCTTCTGGATGTTTCCAGAAAAGCTAATGCATTAGTAGGTTGTAGCCTACATCTATATTCAAACATAAATTTTGCGGTTTTCTCCCTATATTGGTTTCCGTGTAAATATATGTTTCTAATATGTGCATGTTATTTGATTTATGGTGTTGTCGTGTATTTGATTTGTGATAATGTACATAATCTTAAATATTGTTAAAATTTACATAATATTGATTAACCCCCCTTCTGAGTATTACGCTAGTTGCTAACACATCTTGTATTATGTTGCAATTGAATTTATTTTCCATAGATTTATCCTTCAATTTCTAGTCAAAGTAGTTTTGTTTCTTTCTGCACCTAGGTTTACTTCTTTCCATACTATTATTTACTTTTCAAATTAAGTATTTTCTTCTTTAAATCCTTAGTATATCCTTGAAGATTTGTAGTGACTTTGTCATTACACTCTTAAATACTAAATGAACTTTCTAAGAAATTAGAAAGATATTTAAGAGACCCATTAGTAACATGTTTAATCCACTTGATTTCAACTTGCAAGCACCACAAATGCTCCTTAATTTTCTTATGTGAAACAATGATAATTTAGAGCCCATCAACACCCCCATCAAAATTATGTTTCACCTCATTTTCATTTGGGGGGCATGTTCAAAAAGGACATGTATTAGTATTTATCTTATGTCATTCAACAAAATGTTACATATAATAATCAACACATGTGATGGGGTTTATAAGTACAAATTTAATTTTACAATAACATAATTAATGTTATTAACAAAAATGGATCCCATACAATTATCAATACTAATTATAGGTCTTAAGATATCTTCCAATTTAATTATATATTTTAATAATACTAATTATAGGTATTAAGATATATTTCCAATTAATTATATATTTTGATACACATATAAACTTGAAAGTGAAATATTATAATACACGGCCATATAGTTAAATAATAAAATTGTTCAATTAATTCACTAAAAGTCTTAAAATTTATTTTCAATAATAACCCAATCTATATTCAAAAATTCACATCACATGCCTTATATTGTTTTGGTATCTACACCGTATCATATCATTCCTTCATTCATATATATAATTATAATTTTAAGCGATAAAAAAAATAATAATAAACCTAACGATTCAAACCAAATACATTTAAAGATATTTTATGTATAAAATTTCTCTAAGCATGCAATAGTATAAGAAAACATTAATACCTATAACTATTCAAACATGTTTTTAGGTTTTTCTATCCTTGCATAAAATCATTATAAATAATATGCAAACACCATGTAACGCGTTTAAGAAGTGTTATTCACGTTTGTGTAATCTTATAGCCTATCATAAACTTAAAAATAATTAATCACATGTTAGAAAATGGAATAATACAACATATAAAAATAAATCATAGATACTTGAAAAAATAATTATGAAAAATTCTTTTAGAATATGTTAAACGTCTATAGGTTATTCATATAGTGTTATTCACGTTTGTGTAATCTTATAGCCTATCATAAACTTAAAAATAATTAATCACATGTTAGAAAATGGAATAATACAACATATAAAAATAAATCATAGATACTTGAAAAAATAATTATGAAAAATTCTTTTAGAATATGTTAAACGTCTATAGGTTATTCATATAGTTGGAAATACTTACGGTAAGAATAAAATATTTTTTTTTTTTCAAAATTTTTTTATAAGGAAATCTAAGGGATGCTATACAATGTTTGTGGATGGCATTTCTAGCAAATTTATTAACATAGACTACCAGGCACCTACCAACATAATATTGTCAAATATTCATTAACATTGATGACAAATAGTTTATCTAACTACTTGAGCTTATCATGCTAGATTTTATTATTTTATAGCATTATATGCAATTAAATCATTTTCTAAAAAAACGTAACCCAAAGTTGTTAAATTATGTAATAATAATTAAATTAACAAAACTATAATGAAAATAATTGTTTTATATAAAAAATCATATATATATATATATATATATATATATATATATATATATATTACCATCGTGAATCAGTAACTATTGGAGCAATTTGGGCAAGGCCCAAGGTAGTGGCTACCACTATAAAACCAATAGTATATTCAATATCCTCTAAGCTATATACCAAGAATTTATGAATTAGAAGGGTGGGGGAGCCTACTCCTTGAGCCTTATCACAATGGGACAAAGATGCCCCCCAATGGGATTTGAAACTAGGTGGAGAGGATAACATCCCATTGTGACAACCACTTGGTCATTGCACAAAGATACCTTACATATTATTTTTATTGTGAAACATGACACCATTTAATTAATGGCATCTACCTTAAAATGTCAACTTAATTGCTTTGAATTCTTTATCCCACATTTCACACAAGGTCGTATGGTTGACCCAAAGAAGGGGGGAAATAATCATCAAGATTTGGTACCCCTTAAGAAGTTGAACTTATTTTTTACAAAACCATAAAAAATAACATAATTGTGGCAACAATGTTTGCATTTATTCACATTAAATGGATGATTTCCATTTTATTGAAAAAAAAATGGGAAGTAAAATTGATATTGTCACTTCAAACAAATTCAAAATAAAAATCAAGCAATTTACTCATGTTAATTCGACTTTCCTTGACAATAAATTTAGGACATGCCAAAAATCATAGGAATGACATTAGGGTAGCCTCCACTTTATCTAGGATTTATTATGCATGAATGTATTGTTGAAAATTGCTTGTCATTCATGCCAACTCTAGCAAAATCTAGAAGAAGCCCTACTTTGTGTTGTAGTGTCGACATTTCGTGTATAAATCAAGACCCATAGTCAAAACTAAACCCTTACTTTCCCCACTCTTGTTATGGAAAATGATCATGAAAATTCTTTCTAGACCATCATTATCTGATAGTACTCATAATGTTGTTTCCAATGGTAGGTGGCACGCCATGTGGCTCCTCACAGTTCAGGAGATATTCCTTCCTAAAGACGAAGCCCCGAAGTCATGGTCAAGGTGTCCCAAATGAATGATGTTTTGGTCCAAAATTTGGCATAAAATTTAATTAAATATGTTGGATTTTGGATACATTATATGGGTTTGGGAAGATGCAAAAACATTGACCAAGTCGATCCTCAAAAAGAGGAATTTACATTTTGAAAATGGTTTAAAAAAGGGGAGTTAAGGTCAGCCCCATAAATTGAATTTATAAATTTAAGTTTTGTGTTTAAGAATAGGTCAGCTCCATATTTTAGGGGTGTTTTAGTAGGTCGACTCCCCCTCTTGTTAGGATATTCCGACACATAGGAAATAGTTAAGTATAACTTGGTCTAGTATAGAGTTAGGTAAGGTGTGTTTCTTTACTATGTACATTTTGTAACTTACAATCTGACGGTCACGATATGTAGTGATCCAACGGTTCATTCTCTCCTTGGTATTACCGACACTTGATCCGTGGCTTAACACCCGATTGGTCCAGGATCTCTATTTAAAGAGCATGGAGGATCATTTGTAGGTTAACCGTTCATGAGAGAAGCTTATGTAAATTTTCATTCTTTTATTAATAAATTGCTTGAAGTGGCCGCGTTGGCTCAGGCCATGGACTGTTTCCCTCTTTGAGGGTTTTAACCACGTCAAAAGTATTGGTGTATTGATCTGTGATCTGTTTGTGAGCGGTGTCCTTTGGTGTTCTGTCTGAGGAACTTACCCTGTAAATTCCTACATGGTATCAGAGCTATTTGAGGGTCGCGTCCGTTGGTGATCCAAATCTAAAGCTGGTAGAACTGCATCCGACTACCGTTTCCTAGATCTACTATTTCTGACTGCTTTCGGGCCAAGAGGACTGCTCTGTTGTGTTGGGAGCATCTGTTCCAGTGAGGAACCCCTTTCGTTTCACGCGAAAAGGTTTCCGGTAGACCTAGCTGCGTCATTTTTAAGATCTGGAGGTATACAGTGTTTATTTGCAGTTTACAGTGATTTTCTCTCTGTTTATTTCAGTTTCGGTTTATTTAGCTTTTTTTATTACCTGATCTATACCTTTCATTTCTGCGTATGCTCTTTGCCCTGCGACTTTGTGCGATCTGGGCAAATCAGAAACAGAAAGGAAGGATTTTTCTCATGCGTATACTCTTTTCCGTTGCGCCTTAGTGTGATAACGGAAAATCAGAAACATTGAGGAAAATATTTAGTTTCCGGCTAAAGCTAACTTTGAGCCTCAAGGTTCGTTTTTTTTGTATGTCCGTGTTGGGTTTTGTGTTTTTTGTTTTGTAGGGAAAAAGAGCTTTCTCAAAGCAAGCACGCAACCCAAAGCTTAAACCCCCCCCCTCCCTCTCAAACTTTTTGTATAGCTCACTTGGTCCAAAGCTAATTTATGAGAGTAGAGGCCTTGAGTTCAAGTCTCCTTTTTGTGGGGGCGGATTTTTCATTTCCGCACATTCCCGCACTTCGTCGGCATCTTCATCAAATTTTCTTCAAAAAGCCATAACTTCTTCATCCGGAAGCCGTTTTCAAAACCGTTTTTTGAAACAGCCTAATTTTTCGAGATCTTTCCATTGGAACACTTAGTTTCAGCATCTATAGCTTCAGTTTCTATTAAAATGGAAAGTCCATGCCAAGTTATTCTTGACAGCACCAACTACTTCCAATGGTGGTCCTACATTGTGGATTTACTTAGAAGTAAAGGTCTACAGAATAACCATAGGCCAAGAAACCAAACCGAAAGATGAAGATAAGGCAGCTAAATGGGAAAATAGGCAAGATCAAGCACGTGGGTTGATAGGGATGTCTATTTCTCCAGATATTAGATTTCATATTGCAGAACTTGATACTCCTGATGAAGCATTGAAACAGATTACTAAAGTTTTTGGAATAAAAAATGAACTTAGAGCCCATCAACTTGAAAATGAGTCGCTTACATTGGACCCCAATAATTTTTCTTGCATTGAAGATTTTTTGTCCAAATTCAAGACCCTTAGACTTCTCTTGGAAGGTGTTAAGGTTAAGAAAGAAGATAGTAACCTTATCTATTCCTTTCTTACTAAGTTGGAACCAACCTACTCTGTGTTTGTTTCCACCTTCCATTCTACAAGAGAAGCCTTCATTTCTCAAGGACAAGACTACAAGTCCCCTTCATTTGATTCTTTTTGTGATTCTTTAATAAGAGAACAAGAAAAAATCTTACACCTTAGTCTTCTTAATCTTGGAAACTCTTCTAAAAAAGCGTTAGCCGCCCAGCAGCAACCAAATCCAAAGAATCCTAAGAAGTTGTATACTAAAAGGAATGGTCCTAAACCAAACAAGGGTCCTAAGCAATTTCAGCCTCAAAATGAAAAATCATTTCAACAAAATGATAAGACAAATAAAAACAAAGGGAAGAAGACTGATAGACATTGCAACTTTTGTAATCGAGATGGCCACTTAGAATCCAAATGCTTTAAGAAGATGGAAGCCTTGGAAGCAGCAATGAAGAAGCATAACATCCATTTGGAGCACTCTTCAACTTCAACTTCATCTTCAGGAATGGCACTTTCTACATGTGGTTGTCAAGCATCTCCGTCTGGCTATGCACTAAATGTATCTTCTTCTTCTCATTCTCATGAGTGGCTCATTGATTCTGGAGCTTCTTATCACATGGCCAAAAACAAAGCCATGTTTTCTTCTTTAAATGATTGTAACACCAAAAATATATATGTTGGTGATGATAGATCTCTTAGTGTTGTAGGGACTGGAACTGTTCATATAGACAATGGTCAGTTTAATGATGTATTATGTGTTCCAACCTTACCCTGCAACCTTCTATCTGTATATCAGATAACTCATTCAGGTGAAGGTAAAATCGTTGAATTTTCACCTCACGATGTTGTAATTAAGGACCTAAGAGATCCTAGACAGATTTTAGCTACTGGCGTTGCTGATGATTCTACAAGGTTGTATAAGTTTCACAACTTTGGGTCATCAAATCTTCCCTCAGTATTTGTTGCTCATAATGATGAAGTGAGCAAACTTTGGCATGAGCAATTTGGTCACTTAAACTATCGCTCTCTTCAAAATCTATGTAAAGAAAATATGGTGACAGGCCTTCCAATGGTATCTTGCAGAGATGGTGTTTGTTCCGGATGTGTACTCAGAAAACATCATCAGGACAATTTTGAAAAACGTGCCTCTTGGCACGCCTCAGCCCCTTTACAGCTTGTGCATAGTGATTTATGTGGTCCACTTCCAGTTGTTTCATTCTCTGGCTACAAGTATTTCTTAACTTTCATTGATGATTTCTCCAGACGCACTTGGGTATACTTCTTAAAACTCAAGAGTGAAGTATTTAACATGTTCTTGGCCTTTAAGGCCTTTGTTGAAAAACAATCTGGACATCAAATTCTTAAGCTAAGATCTGACAATGGCGGAGAATATGTTAACAACAAATTCATCAACTTTTGCACTGAGAATGGAATTCGAATGCAACATACTATTCCATATATTCCACAACAAAATGGTGTAGCTGAAAAGAAGAATCGCACCTTAAAGGAAATGGCTAATTGTATGCTTCAATCTAAAGGACTTAGTCTTAATTATTGGGCAGAAGCAATTAACTGTGAAAATTACATAATAAATCGCACTCCTACTAAGGTTTTAAAGAATATCACTCCAGAAGAAGCATGGAGCTCAATTAAACCAGATGTAAGTCACTTTCGTGTTTTTGGAAGTGAAGCATGGGCCCATATTCCAGATGAGAAACATAAAGCTTTAGAACCTAAGAGTGAAAAATGTATTTTTGTTGGATATTCTGAAGATGTCAAAGGATATAGACTTATTCCACTTAAGTCAAAAAATGTTATCATTAGAAGAGATGTAAAGTTTGTTGAAAATATATCGGCCTACGAGCCTAGTTCGACAGATGTGCCACCTCTCCCTATCTCTTCTACTTTTGAAAATATTTCTTCTTCAGATGATGAAAGTGAGGATGAAAATCCTCCCCCACCTTCTCAGGATCCTCCTTTAGCTCCTCAGCTTCCAAAATGGGTCCGTGCTACTCGGGATGCAGCAGGTGATCTTGCCGGTGATCCTACAGATCAGCGACGTACACGTTCTCAGTTTGATAGAGCCTCTTCTTTACTGGCTCAAGCTTCAGTGAATTATGATCCTGACACCTTTGCAGAAGCTTCAGGCCATCCAGATTGGGAAGCAGCTATGAATGAAGAATATCATTCATTATTGGCAAATGATACATGGGATCTTGTTCCTCTATCAAAGGGACGAAAACTTGTTAGATGCAAATGGGTTTACAAAACCAAGTATGGACCCGACGGGAAAGTTGATAAACATAAATATCGTCTTGTTGCTAAGGGTTTTTCACAAGTTGAAGGCATTGACTACAGTGAAACCTTCTCCCTGTTACCAAAATGAACTCTATCCGCCTTGTACTTTCCCTTGCTGCCTCTCTCAAATGGGAAGTCCATCAGATGGATGTTAAATCTGCCTTCTTGCATGGGGACTTGCATGAAGAAATTTATATGGAACAACCTATTGGCTTTATACAAATAGACTCCAGCCTTGTATGTCGGCTTAAGAAATCCCTTTATGGTCTCAAGAAAGCTCCTCGAGCTTGGTATGCCAAAATGGATAACTTTCTTTTAGAAAATGGCTTTTCTAGGTGTCATTCTGACAATACTGTCTGCACCAAGAAAGTGGGCAAGTCTCTTATCATTCTTGTTCTTTATGTTGATGATCTTATCCTGACTGGTAGTGATCCCAACCTTATAAACCATGTGAAGTCTAGCCTTAAAAGGAAGTTTGAAATGATAGACTTAGGACACTTACATTATTTTCTCGGTCTTCAAGTCTTGCAATCCAAGGAAGGTATTTCCCTTTCCCAGTCCAAGTATGCCTGTGATATTCTACGCCATTTTCACATGGAAGACTATAAGCCTGCCCCTTCTCCCTTTTAGTCTGGAGTCAAACTTTCAGTGACTTGTACTTCTCCTGAAGTTGATGCTACCTTATACCGTCAACTTGTAGGAAAACTTTTGTATCTAACCCATACTCGTCCTGACCTTTCCTTTGCTATTGGCTTTGTTGCTCGGTTTATGCAAAACCCACGTGAAAGTCATTGGAAAGCAGCTAAAAGAATACTTCGTTATGTTTGAGGTACAGTTCAGTTTGGGATTCATTACAGTGCCGAAGCATCTCCTCTATTGGTTGGTTTCACTGATTCCGATTGGGCTGGTGACCCTGATGATCGGAAGTCTACTGCAGGTTATGTGTTCACTCTTGGTTCAGGACCTATTACATGGGCTTGCAAGAAACAAGGTGCCATTTCTCTTTCTTCAGCAGAAGCAGAGTATCGTGGTGCCGTAGAAGCTAGTAAGGAAGCCTTGTGGCTTCGTCAGATCCTGTCAGAGTTTGGCTTTCAGCAGCAACATCCGACTACACTTTGGTGTGATAATCAAAGTGCCATTCAACTATGCAAAGATCCAGTTCAACATCAGCGCAACAAACACATTGAACTGCACATGCACTTCATCAGAAAGCTCATCCATGACCATGTTCTTGAAGTGCAATATTGTTCAACAGATGATCAAGTTGCAGACATCTTTACAAAGGCTCTCACAGAGGTGAAGTTCACTAAACTTCGATTTATGGTTGGAGTTCAAGAAGTTGTCACTAAGGGGGGATAGGCTCTAGTGCCTCCTTCCTTCTCCTATTGTGTCATATTTTTAAATCCTTCAATCCTATCCCAAGTTGTTCTTAAGGGGGATGTTAGGATATTCCGACACATAGGAAATAGTTAAGTATAACTTGGTCTAGTATAGAGTTAGGTAAAGTGTGTTTCTTTACTATGTACATTTTGTAACTTACAATCTGACGGTCACGATATGTAGTGATCCGACGGTTCATTCTCTCCTCGGTATTACCGACACTTGATCCGTGGCTTAACACCCGATTGGTCCAGGATCTCTATTTAAAGAGCATGGAGGGTCATTTGTAGGTTAACCGTTCATGAGAGAAGTTTATGTAAATTTTCATTCTTTTATTAATAAATTGCCTGAAGTGGCCGCGTTGGCTCAGGCTGTGGACTGTTTCCCTCTTTGATGGTTGTAACCACGTCAAAAGTACTGGTGTATTGATCTATGATTTGTTTGTGAGTGGTGTCCTTTGGTGACCCTCAAAAAGAGGAATTTAAATTTTGAAAATGGTTTCAAAAAGGGGAGTTAAGGTCAGCCCCATAAATTGAATTTATAAATTTAAGTTTTGTGTTTAAGAATAGGTCTGCTCCATATTTTAGGGGTGTTTTAGTAGGTCGACTCCCCCTCTTGTTCCCCCTTTCACAATTATAAATAGGATAGTTGTGTTCCCTTAAGGATCATCAATGTTTGATAAACAAATTTTGAATATCTCTCTAAAATTATGAGGTCATGGATTAAATTGAAGATGAGGAGCAGAGGTCAAGGAGAATCTTCTTTTGGGTGTATATTTTGTCTTTTTTCGTGTGTTTTGGCTTGTTGATTAGTATTGTTGAATGGTTGAGTTTGTGGTGTATAGGTTGTAGATATAAGGGAAACAAGAGGGAAAAAGAGGGCACATTAGACCCGTTTAGGCTACAAAAAGAAGGATGAATTAGGCATGTTTAGGTTGCAGGAAGAGGGGTCGTGTTTATGTCTGATATGGTCACAGAGAAGGAAGAGTATAAGGCTGCAATTTATGGACGTAGGTTTGTTGTCCCAGGTTGAGTTTGTAAGTCAACTTAGGCCAAATTCTGAGTTGGCTAAGCCAAGGTTTTGAGCCTTGTTTAGGACGAGTTTCAGGGCAACTAAGAAGCATATTGAGGTTGTGCTTCAAGGGCTCCTACAAGGGTTGGTTATGTTGAGTTTTCATAACTATTTTAGGACTTGTTTAGGCCTATTCCAAGGGAATATCAAGGACAATTTTAAGAGAATATTAATTCATAGTCCAAGGAGAAAATTTGAGGACAAATCTGAGGACATGGTTGCAGCGTGAAGATCTTAGGTATGATATTTTTGTCATGCTAGAAACTTTTGTTTCTAAATGTTTTGCTCAAAACCTAATGGATCTATAAAATTAAGAGGTGTACATCACTGTTAGATCAAATATCTAGATAAAAGGTTAATGGTTTATAAACTCTGATCTACAACAATATTTAAGGAGTAGACATGAGTTTGTTTAATCAAGCTTTGATCCTTGATGTGAGTAGTAATAACACAATGATACCATGATAGCTTGGACAAAAAGTGTTTATAATATGTGATTTGAGCATGTATTGGCATAGAAATAGTGAAGTATCATTAACAATGATTTAATGCTATTGTAAGTGGGTCATTATCCCTAGTACGAGAACCCAAAATTTTTTCTTATATCTTTCATCTTCAGAGTGGTAGGGTGGTGCAAGCAAGAGATTAAAATCTCCTTTACATTGGTGCCTGAAAACACTTCAATATGGTGGGGTGGTGCTAGGATAGCAGATTGATGCTAGCAAGGTCTTGGTGCATCCTTCAAGTTGGTGCTAGTATAGTTAGGGTGTTGGTGCATCCTTTCAGGAAGTTGGTGCTTCTTGATAAACCTAAATACTTTTTTAATTTAGTATTAGGGAGTTGGTACTTCCCTTCAGTTGATGTTGGTAAATTGTTTTTTGAAGACCCCTTAAACCTAATCTTGAAGAACTATTGAAGAAACCTATAGAAGAATCTCTTGGATAACACCCCGACATATCTTGGAAACCATCTAGAAGAATTTGTTGAAGACAGCTTATAACAATATTGAATCTATTTCATGGAGTTGTATTGGAAGGCATATTGAAGCTGATTATGAAGACACTTTAGAGACATTCTTGAATCCCTTGTCAGAGATATCTTTCAGGACTTATTGAAGAAGAAATTAGAAGTCTTGAAGCATTGAAGCCACCTTGAAGAGCTAAATAAGATTAATAGGGTTGAAGCCTTAGAATACCGGAGTCCTCGCACAACGTTGGAGTCTTGTGAAAAAAAAAGTTAGAGCCTGAATTGTTGAGAGGATTGGAGTCCTCAAATAGACCAATTCAGAGCTTGGATTGTCTAGGTTGGAGCCTGGTTTGTAATTGAATATTCGAGTCTTCATCTAGGTTTGGAGCCCTAAAAGAGTTATAAGTTTTTATTATACAAATTGGAACTTAAGCTCTTAGAAGAGGATTGGAGTCCTTATCATCTTATTAATAGAATTATTTTTATGTTATATATCTTGTGTTCTAGTTTAATGATCTTAACTAGAATAATTTGAAAATTGAAAATAAATACTAATTCATCCCCCTCTCGGTATTTCCAAAAATTGGAATCAAATCCAATATCTTCAACCTAATGGCTGGAAGGTATATCTTAAAACATAGATGGAAAAATAAAGAAAGAGGGGCTCCAATACTTCTGAAGATGTCTCCTCCTCAGTCAAGAAATTAGAAGACAATTAGATATGCAAATCCCCCATGCTCAATGTAACAAATTTTGAAATGTGGAAGAGAACAATGGAGACCATTTTGATGACCCTAGGATGTGAAGTATGGGAATAAATTACTACTGATGACACAACTACAAGAGAGTATGATACAAAAGTAATGAGTATTTTTCTAAGTGGCTTACTAGATCCTATACAAGTCAAAATGGAGAAATGCTCATCAACAAAAGAGATTTGGGAGAATATTAAAAATATTCACTCAAAATCAATTTTACTCATGACCTTAGATCTATAATATGGTGGCCAAGAGCACATAGATAATCAAGAACCACAAAGGACAGTTGAAAACAAAATTGAAGATACCAAAAACATGAAGAACAATGAAGATGAAAAAGAAATTGAATAAAAGGGAAAAGCAAACCTTGAAACATAACTAATGGCTACTCTAGAAGAGATAATTATATTAAGGAAAGAAAGTAAAGAGCTTGAAGAAAAGAATCAAGAGCTTGACCAAACAAAGGAAGAATATGTTCTCTTAAAGATTCAAGAAGCATGAAGATCTAAGGACTTTAGCAACCTTGAAGAAAAATTGCATCACATTAGAGGAAATTTCAGCCTAAAAGTACCCATGAAATTTTCATGTACATAATATGTAAACCAGTCAAAATCCTTTAAATTTAAAAAGAAATACATGTAAATATTTTTGGAGGGGAAAAAAACTACATTTTTAATTGTATTTTTGGTTTATCTCCTTATAAGTTTACTCAAATTTCAAGTGTATAAACTCGTTGGATGTAGAATTAGATTTCAAATCGAATGAGTACCCATTATGCATACTCTTGAGAAGACCCACATTGATAAAAAAAATGAAGATACATTAAAAAACGTGTTGAACATCTTTTTTAATGTATCTTCATTTTTTTTTATTAATGTGGGTATTCTTAGGAGTATGCATAATTGGTACTCAATGGATGTGGAATCTAATTTTGCATCCAATGAATGTCTACACTTGAAATTTGAGTAAACCTCTAAGGAGATAAGCCAAAATAATTTAAAAAAAATTGTTTTCTTATTTTTCCACCACAATTCATAGCTTTTATTTTATTATTTTCCTATTATTTTATTATTTTTCCTTAGGAGACCACTTTTAGGGTGAAGTTTCCTCTAATGTCTATAAAGGAATCATGATGAAAAGCCAACTCCCAAAAGGTTCAACTAGAATAAGCAAAGAGAGCAGAACAAGTAATGAAGATATATCTAATGAGGAAAGAAGAAGATTGTGAGAGGTTTGAAGAAGAGATTGCTTCCTTGAGAAATGGAGTTGACAAGATCAATAAGAACTTGAAAATTTCTCAAACATTAGACAACATCCTTAGTTTCCAAAGACCGCCATTTGAAAAATCAGGTCTTGGCTATACAGGTGAGAGTGCATGCAAAGATGATAAAAACCATAAGTTTGTAAATCATATTTTTTAGAGCTCTAGTCCGAGTGAAAGTAAGAAAGAAATTCAAGATGAATTTAGAAAAACAACTTCACCAACAAGATATGAATATGATCTCAAGGGATGCACACACTATTAGCTCTGCTACAGTTTGCAACATTTGATGGATAAAACAGGTTGGGCAGTGTTGTTTTTGTTTGCAAAGGAGCTCGCAACAACCTATTGGACCCCTCCTCCTTCATTTACATTATGCCCTTATAACTCCCGTTACCTTGTTTTTCTTCGTTTTGCCATCAAATCCTTTGTAAATCTCAAATTCCCTTTAAACCCCTTTGTCCTTGTTTTCCTCCCATAATCCCGCATAAACCTTTTCCACGGCTTCTGGGCGATTTTTGTTTATAAGTTTACAAAACCCCGCCTAAACCCTTTTTTTACCAACTCCCGGGCATATTTTGTTTTAACACTATTAAACCGCATAAACCTTTTTTAAAGGCTTTTTGGGCGTTTTTTTTTTTGTTTTAATACTATAAACCCCGATAACCCTTGATAAACCCTGATAACCTTTATAACCCCGCGCATATAATAAAATTCATAACCTTAAGCTTTAATAAAGCACAGGGCCCGCCCCTATCCTGTCACATCAAACTCTAAACATGTGAGTTAATTCATGGCCGTCCGATCATCCCACGGAGATCCGACGGTGTACGCTACCCCTGCTCCTGTAAACCACACGTCCTATAACCCGCGGGGAAGTGGTTTCCCACTGGCCACGTGTCTCACCCTCATTGGATCGCTCCTCAATGTACCAAAACCGCCATCACGCCGAAAGCGGTGCGGAGAAACTGCCCACCTGCGAAACTGCCAATCCCCCGCTCGTTAACTGACGCGCATCTTCCCCGTATGATGGACGTTCGATCATCCCCGCTCATGATCCGATGGTCCTCGTTCTTCCCGTGCATAAGTCTCCCGATCTCCTCCGTAGATTGATCTTTGTCGTTGATCTCTGTGATCCAACGATTGCTATTGATCCCTGTAATGCCTCTGTGTCTTCCATCGCCTCCTGCTAGTTTTCAATGCATTTTTCATGTTCTTTGGCAATCCTGTGCACCCGAAGGAGGAAGGAGGCCCTGATCTGGTCCTCCATGCATTGAATTCCCAGCAACCACATTTAAAGACAGAATGGTCGAAGGACAGAAAGGACACCCTCGAGCAGTTCAATCATTTATCAGTGATGGAGCCTTGTATTAGTCAGTATGCCACCTGTTCTAAGGAGGACTGCAGAGCATCAGAAAAGGCCAATTTTGTTCATTTAAACATTCAGATTTCAGCAGAGCACCATATCTGATTGTAAATGTGGTTGGTGGTCCATTAAGACACCTCCATGCTTAGCATAGCAGAGATATTTTGTAATCAACCTCCATATATACTCAGAAGACAGAATGTAATGGGTTGATGAGTGTTATCTTGCTGTAAGGTTCAACTTCTGGAGACTGTAACTACTGTGATACCTGCAGCGTCTGGTCTTCATTTTCAGCTAATGCAAGCTTCTTTTGCTGTTAATTGCTCACTGTCCACTTCTTCTTCTTTGTTCCAGGTTGTGCCTGTTATGCATTTATTCATGTGCTATAGATGTTTAGCATTATAGGGGTTGTCATCCCACCTCTGTGTTTGAATCTTACATGTATCATTGAATTTGTATGCAGGTTTTTGTTATTTTAATTCCAGAGATCTATCATCCTATTTGTGTATTAGGAAACAGATTTACAGACCTTTTAACTGGTTGCAGCTGGCCATCACAAGGTCCTGTGCATCTGCTGGTGTGATCAATATTCTCCATCATCACATTTTCCTTAAACTGTGAGTAATTGGTGGTCTAAAGCCTTGTAATCTGGGGGGTGTTCACCCATGTCTAGGGTTAAGCATAGTAGGAGTGGTTATCTGACTTGAAAATGCAGCATTTCTTACATTCATCCACCATTTCACAACATTTTTGTTGAGTTTGTAATGTTCCCGAGCATCTCTGATATACAACCTAAGAGAGTTTCTTGGGGTGATAACATTAATTGGCGTCGTTGCTGAGGAGAGGAGAATCAAAGCTCAGCTTCCCTGGGAGAACGACACAGCTTCAAGCTTTGATGATAGACAAGGCTTGAACACAGTTTTTGGTTGTAATCATCTATCTGGCGACTCCACTTGTGGAAGACCATAATTTGGTGATTCCACATTGAAGTTCTGGCGCAGCTGGTGAGGCATGCTCAGAGAAATCCTTAGAAAACATCAGTTGAATCAGTGCCTGATCCTGAGAAGATCATTTAGCAGAGGAAATTATCGCAGTAAGGAGCATCAGGATTAGGTAAGCCTTGGAATTTTTATGTATCTCTGCTAGCGTAGAAATACCTTCAGAGATTCATATAGCTCCTTGTTATTCATTTCCCTCTCGGATTCTAGTTAAAAAAAAAAAGCTTCCATGTTGTCCATCGTATTCCTCTGTTTCTATCATTCTTTTCATTGATTCATTCCACTCAGACCACCAGTATCCCTTTCATACGCCCTAGTCATGGCAGGCCAGCAAGCTCTTACAAAGATAGAACGAATAGTTGCTGCTAGGTATGGACCCTTAGTCTTGCCTACACCTTTAAATCCCATGCCTGCAGGAGATTATCAAGAATTTATGCCAAAGTTTACTGGTGCAGAAGGAGTATGAGCAGAAGAGCATTTAGAAGCCTTTTACAACTATGCTGATAACTTGGATATCAATGAAGAGGATGTCTGGATGAGGGTTTTTGTTCAAAGCCTAGAAGGTGAAGCTAGAAAATGGTTCAGACAATTACCCCCTAGGCCCATCGCAGAAATTGAGGCCTTAGATGATGTATTTTTAAAGCACTGGGGGAATAATAAAGATCTGCTCTTTTATCATGATGAGTTTGGGAACTTGTAGAGAGAAGATGGTGAGTTGCTGTCTAATTTCAACATCGGATTCAACCTTATGTACAACAGAATGCCAGTTGAAGTGAAGCCCACCCCTGCTTTTGCTATGCTCATTTATGCTAATGCTTTCGATTCTCAATTCTGCCTGTTGTTAAGAGAAAGAAGATGTACTTCCTTGGCTGATATGCAAGCTGCGACCTTTGAAGTAGAAGCAAACATCATGGCTGCAGAAAGACTCGAAGGTGATGCTAAAGGGAGAAGGCAGGGAGAAGAATCCTCATCATCCTCAGAGCCTGAAATAGATGAATTGGCTAGGATGATAGAGCTATTGACCTCTAAAGTTTCCAAACTTAAGGCTGAGCAACATTTTGATGAAGCAGGAGCTCATTGTTCCATTTATTTTCTAGCTCCAAATCCATATAGAGGAGCAAATGAGCATTTTCAGATTTTGCAAAGAAATAAGATTAAAAATGAAGACAAAGGGGTGAGGCCCCTTTTACAGAATATAGTCATGGAAGAAGTGCAGCATGAGGAGGAGGTCCATGTTTTGGAAGGTGCTCCTTTCCTAACAAGGGCTACTTATGAGAAAGCAATATCCAAAGGCACTGCTCAACAATTTGTTGTAGTTGCAGAACAACAAGTTGACCAGCAGTGGCAGCTAGCAGCAGATCCCTTCCTCCAAGAATTCGAGCCTAAGGCCAGCACATCTTCTAATGGCTATGCAGATCTGCAAATTATCCAGCCTGCTATCATCCTCAGCCCAGTAATCAAGAAGGGAGAAGAAAGCTCCAAATCATCTATTGTCCCTCTTCCTGCTCAAAGGACAATCCCTCAAAGTTGCCCCTTGAACTCTGAGGCAGATAATAATTCAATACTCAAGGCTGAAACTGATCACCTTAGTTTTGATTTTCTGATGCCTGCTCAAATGGCCTCCACAAAAACTGAAAAGGCAGCTTATCAGAAGACAGAGGAATAGGGTGCACAGTATTGGAATCCCTCCTTGGATGAGGACTATTCTAAGAAAAATAAAGGAGTAGATGATGTCTATATATCCCCTGCACAAGAAAACAATGGTGAATCTTTCATATTAGTTGTGCAGACTACAAAAAACACAGACAAGTACATAGTAGTCATGATTATTCAACAGGTGTACACAGGCTCCCATGAAGAACATCCAAGGAGGAAAATAAATAGAGGGGAAATGAAATTTGATCAATATCTACCTCTTAAGTTCAAATGTCCTAAATTGTTTGAGGTAGATGATCAAATCAATCCTGTTTTGATGATCAAATCAAATCAATCCTGTTCTGATGAAGGGGCCGAGAGCAGGAGAAACAATTTTGATGACCCAGCAGATGGGCAGTTTTTGAAATTTTAAGTTTTCCAACTTTAATGTTATAATTGTGTTCTTTTAGCATATACTTGGTTTGACTCCATGCCCAATAGATACTAAGCATAATTTTTAAAAGCTAGTTTTGCATGAAGGCATTGGTCTGCAGGTTCTTGAGACCTCACAGGGAGGATCTCATCCCCAGAAGGAGCCAGTGTTAGCTCTGCTACAATTTGCAACATTTGATGGATAAAACAGGTTGGGCAGTGCTGTTTTTGTTTGCAAAGGAGCTCGCAGCAGTCTATTGGACCCTCCCTCCTTCATTTACATTATGCCCTTATAACTCCCGTTACCCTATTTTTCTTCATTTTGCCTTCAAATCCTTTGTAAATCTCAAATTCCCTTTAAACCGCTTTGTCCTTGTTTTCCTCCCATAACCCCGCATAAACCTTTTTCACGGCTTCTGGGCGCTTTTTGTTTATAAGTTTACAAAACCCCGCCTAAACCCTTTTTTTTTACCAACTCCCAGACATATTTTGTTTTAACACTATTAAACCGCATAAACCTTTTTTAAAGGCTTTTTGGGTGTTTTTTTTTGTTTTAATACTATAAACCCCGATATCCCTTGATAAACCCCGATAACCTTTATAACCCCGCTCATATAATAAAATTCATAACCTTAATCTTTAATAAAGCCCGGGCCCGCCCCTCACAGCAAACTTAAACATTTGCATTAATTCATGGTCGTCCGATCATCCCGCGGAGATCCGACGGTGTACGCTACCCCCGCTCCCGTAAACCACACATCCTATAACCCGCAGGGAAGTGGTTTCCCACTGGCCACGTGTCTCACCCTCATTGGATCGGTCCTCAGTGTACCAAAACCGCCATCGCACCGAAAGCGGTGCAGGGAAACCGCCCGCTTGCGAAACCGTCGACCCCTTGCTCGTTAACTGTCGCGCATCTTCCCCGTGTGATGGTCGTCCGATCATCCTCGCTCATGATCTGACGGTCCTCATTATTCCCGCGCATAAGTCTCCCAATCTCCTCTGTAGATTGATCTCCGTCGTTGATCTCTGCGATCCAACGACCGCTATTGATCCCTGTAATGCCTCTATGTCTTCCATTGCCTCCCGCCAGTTTTCAACACATTTTTCGTGTTCTTTGGCAATCCTATGCACCTTAAGGAGAAAGGAGGCCCTGATCTGGTCCTCCACGCATTGAATTCCCAGCAACCACATTTAAAGACAGAATGGCCGAAGGACAGAAAGGACACCCTCGAGCAGTTCAATCATTTATCAGTGATGGAGCCTTGTATCAGTAAGTACGCCACTTGTTCTAAGGAGGACTGCAGAGCATCAGAAAAGGCTGATTTTGTTCATTTAAACATTCAGATTTCAGCAGAGCACCATATCTGATTGTAAATGCGGTTGGTGGTCCATTAAGACACCTCCATGCTTAGCATAGCAGAGATATTTTGTAATCAACCTCCATATATACTTAGAAGACAGAATGTAATGGGTTGATGAGTGTTATCTTGTTGTAAGGTTCGACTTCTGGAGACTGTAACTACTGTGATACCTGCAGCGTCTGGTCTTCATTTTCAGCTAATGCAAGCTTCTTTTGTTGTTAATTGCTCACTGTCCACTTCTTCTTCTTTGTTCCAGGCTATGCCTGTTATGCATTTATTCATGTGCTATAGATGTTTAGAATTAGAGGAGCTGTCATCCCACCTCTGTGTTTGAATCTTGCATGTATCAATGAATCTGTATGCAGGTTTCTGTTATTTTAATGCCAGAGAGCTATCATCCTGTCTGTGTATTAGGAAACAGATTTACAGACCTTTTAACTGGTTGCAGCTGGCCATCACAGGGTCCTGTGCATCTGCTGGTGTGATCAGTATTCTCCATCATCACATTTTCCTTAAACTATGAGTAATTGGTGGTCTAAAGCCTTGTAGTCTGGGGGTGTTCACCCATGTCTGGGGTTAAGCATAGTAGGAGTGGTTATCTGGCTTGAAAATGCAGCATTTCTTACATTCATCCACCATTTCACAACATTTTTGTTGAGTTTGTAATGTTCCCGAGCATCTCTGATATACAACCTAGGCGAGTTTCTTGGGGTGATAACACACACATTGTAAGCAACAATAAATATCAACAAAGGTATGAGCCTTCTCTAAGAAGAGACATCAAAATATCAAGAGTGTTACTCATCTAGGTACATAAAAAATTTCTCTGGTTATTTTTATTCTTGCACTAACTTTGGTCATAAAACTAGAGACTATAGGTCTTACTGCAAAATTTATCAAGACCCTAAAAGGAAACTTGCAACTAGACAAGAAAGAACTCCAAATAGACCTTGCAATTCAGTTTCCCCATCATTCACGTTTAATGTGGAATACCAATAATGTCACAACTTTTGTCACATGGGACAACACTGCATAAGTGATATGAAGTGGGTTCCTAAACAACAAAGGTGTTGTGAAAAACCCAATCAAGTTTGGAGAAGAAAACATGAGGAACCAAATATATAAGAATAGAACCTTGTCCTAATATGTCCACAATATTGAGTACTCCAAGGCAAAAGATAATTGGGTTGTAAGAAATATAGAGGTAAATAAATCTCCTATGAGAGTCATTGAAGCCTGAAGATAAGTTTAATCTTGTTCCCAACAGAGAATTATTGGATTTTCTCCAACCTCACCTCTATCTACAAAATAAGAACTGAGGACGGATTTGAAAGATGATAAAAGCTATATTAAATTAGCATGAAAGATGATGGACATCAAGAAGAGACAAGAGGAGCACTAGGAGCATCAAATAATGGAAACATTCCACAAGAAGAATTTTTTTTTCTTCCTTTGATGTTAAGTCAGAACGTCCAAAGTTGAGGAAGATGCATGTGAAATGAATGAAAGGTCCCAAGAGCTAGTTCTTTTTCAGGAATCAAGTTGAGAAACTTGAGAAAGAAATTAAAGAAAGGAATCATAATTTTTTAAGCAAGGGAGACATGTATGGAAAGGATGATTTCCCAAATCATTGGCCAGATGGAACAAGTTTTATGAATGTTAGAGTAGAACATATAGTTCTTCATATTAGAAAATAGATTGCAGAACTTCTAGTGAAATCACAAGATACATCAAAAGAGAATGAAAGATTGCTTTAGCTCTATGAAAAAACAATGCGAGAAACAAATGATGCAAGAAGAATGTGGTGTAATTCTAGAAGTAAGAGAAATTGTGCAGAGCATGTGCCATACATGTAAGATGGAACAGGGGTAAGTGCAAGAGGTCATGAAACCTAAGTCAAGGGCATGAAGAAGAAATTCAACACAATGTTGAAACAACATTACTACAAAAGCATGCTAGTATCAACCGAGAAGGAAAAGGAAAACTAGAGGATATCGATATGAGAATGGAGGTTGAGGAGTTTCAAATGAAATTAAAAGAGATAGATAAAGAGAATGAAAGATTAATTAACATGTATGAGAAGGAAATGCAAGAAAAGGATGACATTAGGAAACTATGGCAAGGCATTGTAAAAAATAAGGCTTCAACTCAATTAAATGCAACTATGAGTGGAATTATAGAATCTCAGGAAGTAATAAATGAGACTAAATGACTAGAAATGGGAATTGTGCTTGAAAAGGATTATTATCCTATGACTAAGATGCTTGGATAATTTATCTTACCACTCTGATATTTTTTACTTAAAGTGTAAATATGTTTTGGATATTCTTTGCATTTAAGAACTTCCAAGATTTGTTTTCTAGTGTTGGATGGATCATCACTAAAATATGTCATTTCGAGTGAACACTTTCAATAATTTAACCTTATGCATTAACTTTTTCACTCATAATGATGAGATCGTATAAATCATTATTCAGATGTCTTCTAATTAAAAGCATTGATATTGCTATGGACATCCAAAACAATAGTGTTGTCACAATTGATCATAGAAAGGAGTAGCATGAAGATAGGGGGAGTGGAACTATTATAGGGGAAGCATGAAGATAAAGAAGAAAATGACAATAGGATCAGCCAAAAAAAGGAGCATATTGACAAGAGGAGAAACACCATGACAAAGGAAAGCACAAACATAGGGGGAAGCTGACAAAACGTCCCATTTTCCATTGATGTCAAAGGAGGAGAGAAAGAAAATAAGCACGAAGACAAGGGAATTTGTCATAGGTGTGTTGTCATCAATGAAAAAAGGGGGATATTGTTGAGGAATTTGTCATTGATGTCAAAGCAGTGGCCTTTTAGAGAAGGAGGGGTGGTAGCGTGAAGTAGCTTGTGTTATGGAAAATGTACTCATTCAACATAGATCAAGAAAAGGTAGGTGCTCTGAAGTTAAGTTCATAAGATGGTGTGATATCTTCAAGCTAGAACCTAGGACCACATGAACCTGAGGAATATGGTAGTGCAGGGAATAAGAATCACCATGATATTGTAAGGCAAGAAGTTTGGTTTTCTGAAGAAAGACTAGTAGAAGCTTGTGGCAACTCATGGTTGTCCAATGCAACCTTTAGTCTAGATTGTCTGTTTTGAAGATATTATTTCCAAACATAAGAATAGAGTGTCTATCATTAATTATATGGATTTTGGAGGCTTGTTAGAACATCTTAGAGTTCAAATTTATTGCGTGTCTCAATATTGGTTCAAACTACTTTTGGAAATTGTTACACTTAGCATTATGAATCTTAGCACAACAGATCTCAAGAAAATTTTGTTTTGTTGTGCATAGGTATTTGAGGATTAATACCTTGGCACCACCAAAATAATTATTCAATTCACAATGGCTTCAAAAAAAATTATGCATAGGTTGTCTCCTCGAAAACACAAAATTAATATATACGTGTTGCAAAAGTCAGCTCAAATGGTCATGTCATCCCTCTATCCAAAAAGACATGAATTTTTAACATGATAAAAACAATATAAATATAAACTCGTCCTCTCCATTCGACCATTGAGTTCAAGCAAGAATATTTGAATCTGAGGCAAGTGTTTTGAGGGCATTTATACATTTTTGTGGTGGCTATTTTGTAAAAGTTTAGACCTATGACACCTATAAAAAAGTGAACTCGTGGCTTACATATTGTGGCACCTATGCAATTCAATCTATAGCATTGTTCGAACTTGTGGCACTAGTGGAATTCGAACCTATGGATCTATTGCATATGAAATTCAGACCAATGGATCTGTGGCATAATGACTCGGACCTGTGACACCTATAGTATTCGAATTTGTGGCATCTCAGTTTCGGATTTGTGGTAGAATTGTAGGGTAATATGCTTGAGATGTAGCCTTCTTCACACAGTCTTGCCAAATGAACATAATTTGTCGAAGATAGTGTTTTTCATTTGAGCATCTTTTAAATTTGTTTGTGACCCTCTCTTCTAGCCTGTTTAGAGCATAATTGGCGCAGGAGTTAAGTATCTTTTGAAGGAAGCTCATTAGGGGAATTTTGAGGTCTAAAATGGGCCTCCTAAGGAAATTATAAAATAATAGCGGAAATAATAAAATAAGATTAGATAACATCATCAAATTTTAGAGGGAAAAAAGAAAAAACTACTTTTTCAACTTATCTCCCTATGGATTTACTCAAATTTTGAGCAGGAACACTCGTTGGATGCAGAATTTGATTCCTCATCCAAGGAGTACCCATGTTTCATACTTTCAATGGACCCTGCTACATAAAAAATGAGAAATACATGAAAAACGTGATTGTAATCACATTTTTCATGTATTTCTTATTTTTCGTGTAGTAGGGTCCATCGAAAGTATGAAACATGGGTACTCTTTCGATGAGGAATTAAATTTTGCATCCAATGAGTACCCCCGCTTGAAATTTGAGTAAAACATTAGAGAAATGAGTTGAAAAAATAGTTTTATTATTTTATTATTTTTTAATCTTTTTACTTTTTTACTCCAAAAATGGTGAATCATCCCCCATGGTTGACACCATTATCTTGAATCCTATTGGTTCTTATAAAGTTTATTTTGGTTGTGCATTTTTCTTTGGAGACCCATTTTAGACCTCTAAATTCCTCTAATGCTTGAAGATGTTTTGAAGGTGTAGTAAAGTTGTATTTGAAGGAGCCCTCTGAAACAAATTTGAAGTAGTTTGGGTAGCTTGTGAAGACCCCCTTTGGAGCAGTTGATGAAGTGTAATTGAGGACCTCCTTGAGGTGATTTGAAACAAGCTTGAAGACATTATTTGAGTAGTCCTATTGCAGCCTTTTGAAGAAAATACTAAAGAAGACTTGAATACATTTTCAGGTCGATTTGAAAGGTGATGTTAAGAAAGAATTGGAGACACGTTGATCCAAAAGGATCCTTGAAATGCTCAAAATTTTACAGAATCATATGCTCATGAAACCAATGTCAAGTTGAAGAGATCGTCATGTTGATTCTGGTGGTATATTTGGTTTTCAAAATGGCCTCCGTATGGGGGAGAAAACGCATTTTGAAAATTTTCCCAAACGTGCAAAAAGAAATGGGCCAGAGCAGGCCAAGTGGCAGCCTCACAGTTGGGCACATGGTAGGTCAAAGTCAAAATTAGTAGAAAGGTCAAACCTCCAAGGTTAGGGGTCGAACCCATGATCTCTAAAATTACAATACAAAATCTTACCAATACACTATGCATTGGCGTTAATAATCCTTGGGCGCATGAATATATTTAAGTGTATGTTGAATTCCATGTGGGGGAAGGGTTGGAGGAGCCTCCATATCCAGCAGTCTGCAAAATCCATGGATCATTCAAACACCATTCAATACATAGTTATCGACACCTCCAATGTTATGAGTGTCAATCAAACATTGCACAACAACCAAACCATATCACCGTCAATTTATTGTTGGACTTTGGATAAAAACCATATACCAAAGTTATATAACAAATATCATATGGCGCGGAGTTGGTATATTGTTTAACCATATGATAAACACATATAACCAAAGTCTGTTATGAAATATCTTGAATATAGCGCAGGGTAATTAATATAGTTTTAAAACTATATATCGTATACATACCCGTCAGTCTAATGGTTTAATGCTTCATATGCATATGGATGAACGTATTTCTATGTATACACATTGTTAAAAAGAATATTTGATATGTGGCGTAGTATGTTAAACTATTCAACAGTCATATACCATATATTACAATATGGTTGCAACGTAATGCCATATTAATACAACATATCACTATGTATTGCAAACCCGATCCTGAGAGGCCTGTGGATTTGACCCCGCTTGTCGTGGGTTATAAAAATATTTTCCAATGCGCCCCTGCCATGGGAATTGTAATATGAAGCTCTGAACTTAGTTTTATCAGTGCTTGTAATATGCCTTTGGAGGCATAACTTGACCAATATTGGGCCTTTTTGAAATCTATAAGTTGCGTTGGGAAGCTGAGGTCAAGGCCTATCTTCTGACAGTAGCCATTGATGTCTGTGTGCACATTCCAAAATGGTGAATTTGATGTAAAGAGACTTTATGAGCATTTTCAATACAACAGACGCCCATGGGAAGCAGACCTGGAGATGTAGTCCGAGAGGGACAAAATCTGTCATCAAATATTTTGTGTTTGCTTCTTATTTCTGTTGTTCATGCTTATTTTTAGATTTCAATTTTTTAAGCTTAAGGCACATAAAAATCAATTTTCTCTCATTCATTCACATAAAAGCAACCTTATTTAATATTTGGTGAAATTGAGCAAATATCAATTATGTTGTTTTTGGATCATATTTTGGTATCAGAGCAAGGTTGATCATGTATAAGAAGGACAATTTCTAATGTGAATGTTGAATAGATCCAGGTTGCGACTTGGAGAAGGGAAACTTGAGAAGATAAATCCAAACATTGGAAAGAGGAAAGTCTCTCAAAAGTTGAAGATGGGAGATCCAAATGAAGGAGAATCTACTGAAAAAAACGTTGTTGGAGAGGATAAATTTCAGCAAATGTTCCTTAATATGCAAAGGATGGTTGCAGAACTTTATGAAGACAAGAAGACTCGAGATGCAGCTTCGTCTTCTAAAGGCACAAAAGTGAAAAAGGGCAAGGAAAAATCTGATGGCAATGAACCTCCTTCTCCTCCATCTTAGTATTCTTCTTCTTTATTCTCTTATCATTTAATTTCAGATTCAAACTCACAAAAGAAGCAAAAGAAATCTCCTTTTTTTTAAGCTTTATGTTAAGTTTGTGTTTCCAATATATGATGATGAAATGAATCCTGAAAAGTTAGATAACTAGATAAAGCAACTTGAGGTGTACTGTAGATTCCAAAATGTTGTTGATGAATCTACAAAAATTCAGTTAGCTACACTTAGAAGGGGGGAACAATGTTTATTTGGTGGGAAAGTAAAACTCAATCAAATTTGAAGAAAAAAGGAAAACTTATCTCTTCATGGTCTAAGCTTGTTAAAGTTATTAGAAAGCAATTCTATCCTTTAGGATATATGCAACAGGCTGTAATGGATTGGCAGCATTTAAGGCAAGGTAAAGTACAAAGTGTGCAAGAGTTTACACAAGAATTCAAGAAAAAAGGCATTAGCACTTAATGTTCCATTAGACGCACAGGAAACTTTGTTGAAGTATATTGGAAGTTTGCATTCTTATTTGTGACATACATTACTTATGTTTAATCCAACTGAATTTGATGAAGTGTGTGTACAAGCCATTCATATTAAATCAAGTGGTAGACATTTTCAGTCAAAATTTTCAAAGAAACCATTCAAGCATTCAGAGAACAAAGATTCCAAAGAAGGAAAAGGGAAGAATAAGCTGAAAGGGAAGAAATTAGCAACAACTAAGAAGGAAGGAGAAAGGCCTACTTGTACTCATTGTCAGAGGGTTGGACATGATGACTCCAAGTGTTGGAAGCTTCATCTAGAACTTAAGCCAAATAAGTTCCTTAAGAAGAAGGGTGATATGGAGTCTAATGCTGCAGTCCAACAAGATTTGGGATCTAACTTTGGTGATGAAAAGAAGATTACCATAGTGGGTCTGACAGGTAATCCTTCTGAATCTAGCTCTAGTTCTACTTGTTTTGCATCTTCTTCAAAATCTAATAATGTGATTGAAGAAAAGAAGAGGGTTAAATTGTTTCACATAAGGATCATATCCAAGAACACAAAAATAGACACATTATTCGATAGTGGATCACAAGAAAACCTAATTTATGAGGAAATAGTAAGGAAATTGGGATTGGAAACTGAAATCATCCAAAACCATACCCTTTAGGATGGTTGAAAGAAAACACTGAGATGCAAGTCACAAAACAATGTCGATTAAGGTTTGCAATTATATCTAATTTTGTTGATGAAGTTTATTTCTCATTTCTTTTTTATTGCATCTAAGTGTGGCCATCTCTTTAAAGATGGAATTGAATATGTTGTCAGGGCACACAGAATTAAGACAAACTTGGATTTAATCAATGTTAGTCAAATGAAAAGGCTAATAAATTCAAGTAAAAAGTTTATTCTCATGATTGTTAAAGAACAACCTAAAGATAAGAATGATGTTTTTCAAGGGTTTTATTCTCAGTCTAAGGACAAATTGGTTGAAATAGTAGATTATTATAAGGAATTGCTTAAAGAACCAAAAAGTTTACCTCCAAAACAAGAAATACAACATGAGATTCAATTACAATTTGATGCCCCTCTCCCAAATATTGGCATGTATTGTATGTCAATCATTGAAAATGAAGAGATTAAGAAACAAATTCAGGAATTGGTTGATAAAGGCTTCATTCAACCTAGTTCTTCTCCATGTGGATCACCGATCATATTAGTCCCAATTAAAGACAAAACTTGGAGAACGTGTGTTGATTTTATAGCCTTAAATAAAATCACCTTTAGGAAAAGGTATCCTCTTCCTAGAATCGATGATTTTCTTGATCAGTTAAATAATGTTGTTTACTTTACAAAACTAGATTTAAGAAGTGGTTATCATCAAATTCGTATTGTAGAGAATGATATATGGAAAACTGCATTTAAGACTAGACAAGAGCTTTTTGAATGGTTGGTTATGTCGTTTGGGTTATGCAATGCTCCAGCAACTTTTATGAGAGTGATGAATGATGTTTTTTGTCCTTTTATTGATAATTTCATCATAATCTATCTGGATGATATCCTTATTTTCATTTCAAGTTGGGAAGAACACGTAAAGCATGTTAAACAATTTTTTGATGTGTTGCAAAGAGAGAAACTGTATCTCAAACTTTCTAAATGTGAATTTGGAAAAACTTCCTTAGTATATCTTGGTTACATAGTTGGAGGAAGTGATGGAAGTTAGAAGTTTCTTGGGTGCAGTTTAGTATTGGAGGAAGTTTATTTCTCATTTCTCTTTTATTGCATCACCACTTCATGCTTTAACAAGTTCTAAAGTCTCCTTCCATTGGGGAGGAAAAAAACAAAAAGAATTTGATACTTTGAAGCAGAAAATTGTTACAGCTCCAATCTTGGCTTTACCATACCTTCAACAACCATTTGAAATATAAATTGATGCTAGTGGGTATGCAATGGGTGCAGTATTATTACAAAAAGGAATATTTGTTTTCTTTTAGAAACATTTTCTAAAGCAGTTTCTCACTATCCAACTTATGATAAAGAATTATATGCATTAGTGGAAAGTATTAAAAAATGGAAACATTATTTAATGGGAAGAGAAACAATGATTCATATAGATCATCAACCACTTCAGTACCTTAAATCTCAAACTAAGTTGCAACAGTCTCGACATTATATATGGATGGAGTTTTTGCAACAATTTCATTTAGTAATCAAATATAAGAAAGTTACCACCAATAAAGTAGTTGATATGTTATCAAGACCTTCTTTGAATACTTCAGTTATTCTGCAAAACAGTTCTTTAACACATGAAAGTTATATAGAACAATATGTTTTAGATATTGATTTTAAGGATGTTTATGAATCACTAACTCATGGTGCTTAGGTGGAAGAATTGCATTATCATGTTCATGATAGGTTATTGTACCATCTTGGAAATTTGTGCATACCATTGAGAGAAAGAGTGCATGTGATCAGGGAAACACATTCTTCTCGTGTTACAGGACATTTTGGTGTAGGTTCTTCTACTAGCATAACTCCTTTTGAAACATGTTTTGGGTACCTACCAAAATCACCAATGGACTTCATGTTTGGTGAAGAAACTAAGGAGGATGGACATGGAGATGTGACAAAGCAATCGAGTTCATTCAAAGAATCCAAAAGATTCATGAAGTAGTGCAGGATCAATTGGAGAAAATTCAGACGAAGTACAAAATATGACATGACAAGCATCAGTTGGATCATCACTTCCATGTTGGTGATCAAGTATGGCTATACATCAACAAATAAAGGATGAAAGGTGAAGGTAAAAAATTGAAACTAATAAGCTATGGTCTTTTAAAATTATTGAAAAGATTGGGCACAATGCATTCCAGTTAAATTTTCCTCCATACATGCACATATATTCAGTTGCAAATGTTGAAAATTTTAAGTTGTATGAAACTCCAATGGTCACGGATCTAGAGGAAAATGCTCAAATTCCTACTGTAGATGATTTTTCACTTGAATGTATCGCTGAGTTAGAGGAAGATACCCTCTTGAACAGGAAGGTTCGCACTTCCAAGAAAGGAGATGTTGAGTATCTTCAAGTGGGACTCAAAGGCATGAATCCAAGTAAAGAAAGGTGGATGGAGATCGGAAGGGTGAGGGATTTGTACTCTCACCTCATGTCTACTTAAAACCAAACTTTTGGTGGTCCAAAAGCTTCTAGTGGAGAGGAATGATCCAGGAGGATCCTTGAAATGCTCAAAATTTTACATTCTCATATGCTCATGAAACAAGCTCCAAGTCGAAGAGATTGTCGCTCTGATTCCGGTGGTATATTCGGTTTTCAAAATGGCCTTCGTATGAGGGAGAAAACGTGTTCTGAAGTTTTTCCCAAACAGGGATAAAAAATGGGCCAGAGTAGGCCAAGTGGCAATCTCAAAATAGGGCACGTGGTAGTGTCACAGCAGGGTACGTGGCAGGTCAAAGTCAAACTCAGCATAAATGTCAAACCTCCAAGGTCGGGGCTCGAACCTGCGGCCTTCAAAATCACAATACAAAATCTTACCAATGCACTACACATTGGCATTAATAATCCATGGGCGCATGAATATATTTAAGTGTATGTTGAATTGCATGTGGGAGAAGGTTTGGCGGAGCTGCCATATCCGGTGGTTCGCCAAACCCGTGGATCATTCAAACACCGCTCAATACATAGCTATCGGCACCTCCAAATTTACGAGTGTCAATCAAACGTTGCACAACAACCAAACCATATCATTGTTGATTTATTGTTGGACTTTGGTTAAAAGCCATATACCAAAGTTATATAAAAAATCTCAAATGGCGCAGAGTTGGTATATTGTTTAACCATATGATAAACGCATATAACCAAAGTCTGTTATGACATATCTTGAATATAGCGCAGGGTAATTAATATAGTTTTAAAACTATATATGGTATACATACCCGCCTGTCCAATGGTTTAATGCTTCATATGCAATATGTTTGAATGTATTTCTATGTATACATATTGTTAAAATGAATATTTGATATGTAGCGATGTATTTTAAACTATTCAACAGTCATACACTAGATATTACAAGATGGCTGCAACGTAATGCCATATTAATACAATGTATCACTATGTATTGCAAACCCGATCCCGGGAGGCCCGCGTGTTTGACCCCGGGACCTGTCGTGGGTTATAAGATTATTTACCAATGCGCCTCTTCCATGGGAATTGAAATATGAAGCTCTAAACTTATTTTTATAGGTGCATATAATATGCCTTTGGAAGCATAACTTGGCCAATATTGGGCCTTTTTGAAATCTGTATGTTGTGTTGGGAAGCTGAGGCCGAGGTCTATCTTCTAACAGTAGCCATTGATGCTTGTGTTCACATTCCAGAATACTGAATTTGATGTAAAGAGACTTTACGAACATTTTCAATACATCAGATGCCCATTGGAAGTGGACTCAAAGATGTGGTCCACGAGGGATGAACTCTATCATCAAATATTCTTTTTTTGCTTCTTATTTATGTTGTTCATGCTTATTTTCAGATTTTTCAAGTTTTTAATCTTAGGCACATAGAAATAAATTTCTCTCATTCATTCACATAAAATCAACCTTAGTTAATATTTGGTGAAATTGAGCAAATAGTCAATTCTACTGTTTTTGGATCACACCTTTGCAGAGAAAAATTAAAAGGGACATGGGGAAGAACTGAAGCATATATTGAGTAGACCTTGGAGACATTGTGAAAGTAGCATTTTGAAGCAACTTTGAAGTAGTTATTATTCTTGAATACATATTCAAAAGTATTTTTTTGAAGGTCCCTTGAAGTTGATCTTAAAGAATTTTTGAAGACACTTGCAAAAGCAACGCTTGGCGAACACCCTGAAATATCTTGGAAGCCATCTAGAAGCATTTTTTGAAGACATCTTAGAACAATATTGAATCTATCTCATGGAGTTGTTTTAGAAGGCATGTTGAATTTGATTGTGAAGACCCTTTAGAGACATTCTTGAAGCCTTTGTCAGAGATATCTTTTAGGACTTGTTGAAGAAGATATTGGAAGTCTTGAAGCATTGAAGCCGCCTTGAAGCACTGAAGAATATTAAGAGGGTTGGAGCCCTACAGGATTAGTGTCGTCACACAAGGTTGGAGCCTTGTGAAAAACCAATTTGGAGCCTAAATTGTTGATAGGAATGGAGTCCTCAAGTAGAACAAGTTGGAGCTTGGATTGTATAGGTTGGAGCCTAATTTGTAATTGAATATTGGAGTCTTCACCTAAGGTTGGAGCCCTGAAAGAGTTATAAGTTTAAATTGTACAAATTGGAATTTGAATTCTTATCAAAGGATTGGAATCCTCATCATTTTATTTATAGAATTATTCTTTTGTTGTACATCTTGTGTTATGGTTTAATGATATTAACTGGCATAATTTAACAATTGAAAAGAAAAATTGATTCACCCCCCTCCCCCCTCAGTATTTCTAGCATAAGAAGCTAGCCATGATGAACATTGTATCAATACCATGGAGGAAGAACTGAACCAGATTGAGAAGAATGAGACATGGGAATTGGTTCCAAGACCCATTAAGGAAAGAACATCATTGGCACAAAATGGGTATTCATAAATAATTTGAACGAAGATTGATAGGTAAACAAGAACAAGGCAAGATTGGTATGTAAAGGATATGCGCAAGTTGAAGGGATAGATTTTGAAGAAACATTTGCACTTGTGGCCAAAATGGAAGCAATTAGGATGTTCTTGCCTTATGCTTGCTCGAGAATGATCAAAGTGTATCAAATTCAGGGAAAATTTTAAGGATGGAAGTTTATCTTAAATTTTAGAAACCTTGGCAAATCTTACTAGTCCCCAATATGTAAATTGTAAAATTTTTGATGATATTTTTGTAAAAATATTTAGGTTTCTAATTATTTTATATTAGTATATATACAATTTTGGTGATTTTTAGGGTAAAATTATTTTATACTATAAAATTTGGGCAAATCAATTTAAAAAAAATGGAAATTGGCGAATCTTTTTTTTGGAAAATGCATGGAAAATTAGCCCACCTATGAATATTAGCCCCTAGAATTTTCCCTAATCAAATGGACGTAAAATCAATTTTTCTAGATGGAGAGTTATAAGAAGTCTACATAGAACAACTAGAAGGGTTTCCACTAACCAAAAAGGGAGATTATGTCTGCAAATTATAGAAATCCCTATATGGTCTCAAGCAAAAACCTAGAGCCTCATACGAAAGACTAGATAAATATTTACATCAACAAGGATTCATAAGGGAAAGTGCAGATAGTAATCTATATATAAAGGTTTATCAAGACAAATTGAATATCATTGAAGTATATGTGGATGACATCATCTTTGGAAGTGACGGTGGTAGGTTGAGTCAAGAGTTTTCCAAAGATATGTAGAATGAGTTTGATTAGATTCTCAAGAAGATGAAGGCATATTCATTTCTCAAACCAAGTACATCAAGGAAATGTTAAGAAGGTTCTCAATGGAAGATTGCAAACTTATAAGCACTCCCATGGTGAATGGTTGCAAGTTAAGGAAGGACGATGAATCCAACAAAGCAAACCAGAGACTCTATGTTGAAAAGTGTGCAACAAGAAATGCTAAATTTAGAATGTGCTAAAAATAGAACTCCTAAAAATAGCATGTCTAAAAATGGCAGTTTGGCCAATGAGGTCATTAGCCACCTTGGGTGAGAGGTGAAACTGCTAAATCTAAAAATAGCATTTCTGGGTCCCTTCCTATTTATAGCAGTCTCTAGTCTATTTATAGGAAGTAAAATCGAATTAGGTCTTAACAACAGTTTAAAATATTAACTGATTAATCTCCATGAGTTAATTAGTTGTAAAAATTAAACTTGAAGTCTTTGTGAGAACATGCAATTAGTTGTCCCACTAATTGAGGAATTAAGTATGAGTTCTATAATGAGAGAATCAATTGACTTAGTTCTAACTAGTCAAGTCCAGTTAGATTATTTTAACAAGTTGTTAAAATAATAAAATATAGTTTGTTAATGCTTGCATGCATGTGACAACTATTATTTTAGATAACTGAGTATTTTCTCATGGATAATTGATGCATGGCAGCTCAGACAAAGACCCAGTTGAGATCATATGAGGGATAGTGTACTATCAGATGCTTGGATCTTCCCATGGAATATTCCTTGCATGCAGGAGGAACTAGAGTCCTCAAGGATTGCGTAGTAGGACCTGAGGTTGATAGCAGGTATGATCTGGGGCCAATTCACATATGTTTGTAATTGGACCCTAATCAAAATTGTGCAAGGAAATTGGGGATTCGAGGAGTTGTGGCCTATACATTGAGGCCTAGTGAGTCTATGATCTTCCTCTTTTGATTGCAGATAGTACAGGATAGCTCTTGAGCTGCTATTTTTTTGTAAACAGAAGAGGATTTCCACTTGATTGATAATACAATGTTGGGGTTTTATGTTGGTGCTTTCCCCAGTGATATATCTTGTGTTATGTGTGATTATTTCTCTTGATCAGTTATTTGTGTTTATGCTTGATGTTGCTCATGAAATTGATTTTTCTTCCGCTTAATGTTTTGTAGAAGTAGATCAAGTATTATGCTTTAGGAAATTGCATATATCAGTTTGATCTACAGGTGAAATTTCTACATGGTATCGGAGCACAGGTAATCAAGCAAGGAACAGTATACAAGCAAGAGAAAGAAAGTAGAAGTTTATTATTCGGGATATAGATATCTAATTCTCATCATAGTTCAGATTTCATCCAGATGGCCTTCACTGGTTTGCGGATTGAGTATGCCCTTGATGGCAGCTCAAAATACATAGCTTGGAAGGATCGCATGGAGGTAGTATTAGAAGGTAATGGCATTAAGGACTTCATTGATCAAGATGTCCCTAAGCCTACTGATGCTACTAAGGTACTGGAAGAAGAATGTGGCTAGAGCTAGGAGAATCATCCTAGAGGGAGTTCAAAATCACATAGTCTCGAGCCTCCATGGGAAGGAGACTCTGTTTGCAATGTGGAAAACATTGAAATATTTATATCAGAATAGCAGTTATGGAAGTTGGCACTGAAGGACAAGCTTCGAAAGACCAAGTGTGAAAAGGGCAACACGATCACTACATTCTTGAACAAGCTCACCAACTGCAGAGATGAGCTTGCAAGCGTAGGGATCACTAACACTGATGATGATATGGTGAGTCTAGCACTCCTTGGCCTTCCTAAGAGCTGGCATAGCTACTAGGACTCAGTGAATGGAAGGGACAAACTGCCAGGTTGGGAACGACTATGGTCGGATTTGACGCAGGAGGAGATCAGCCGAAACACCAGAGATGGAGCTTCTTCATCAAAACATGATGATGAAGAGAACTTGGCTTTAGCATCTAAAGCTAAGAAAGGAAAAGGGAAGGCATCCCAATCCAAGTCTTCTCAAGGAGGAAAGAAGTTTGACAAGTCGAAGGTGAGATTCTTTCATTGTCATGAGTTGGATCACTATGCTACTAGTTGCCCAAGGAAGAAGTCTAAGAAAGGTTCCTCCAAGGAATCTGATGGTGATGCTCTAGCTTCACAATTTGAGATGGATTTCTCACTTATTGCATGCATGGTTTCATCCAGCATGGGATGTGTTTGGTACTTGGACAGTGGAGCTTCTTTCCACATGTCAGGTGACAAGACTATTTTCAGCACTTTGGAGGAGAAGAATCTCCAGATACGGATCGAGATGGGCGATGACAGAAAGTACCATTTCTTAGGTGAAGGTACGATTGTGTTTCAGAGAGAGCATGGTTCTCCCCTCTCTCTTTCTAATGTTATGTATGTACCAGGGCTGAAAAAAAATCTTGTGTCTATTGCTATGCTTGAGGATAAAGGCTATGATGTAGTCTTTAGTTTGGGAAAGGTTTTCCTAAGGCATAGCGGTACTGGATAGACCAAACAGATAGGGATTCGAGTTAAGAATCTCTATAAGTTATAGGTAGAAGACTGTGTTGCTTTGAGTTCCAAAGCAGAAGTGATGCATGGCCAAGATATTGGTGAGTTATGGTATAGGAGACTGGGCCACTTGCATCATGGGGCCTTAAAGATCATGCAACAAATTTCTACCAGATTACTCAAGTGCAAGCTGGAGCAAATGAGCACATGTAAAGGTTGCACTTTGGGTAAGTATGCAAAATCTTCCTTTCATGATCGGGATGGTAGAGCAGGAGTAGTTCTGGAGCGAGTTCATTCAGATGTATGCGGGCCCTTCTCTACAGCCTCCATCGCAAAGCAAAGGTATTATGTTATTTTTGTTGATGATTTTTCTCGTAGATGTTGGATCTACTTCATGCAATAGAAGGATCAAACCTTATTGAAGTTTTGTGAGTTCAAAGCTTTGGTAGAGAAAGAGTCAGGGATGAAAGTAAAGGCCTTGCGAAGTGATAACAGTGGAGAGCATATTTCTCAGCAGTTTAAGGACTTCTGTGCTTCAAAAGGAATTAAATGGGAACTCACGGCACCTCATAATCCACAACAGAATGGGGTGGCCGAAAGGAAGAACAGATCTATTATGGACGTAGCTCGATCGATGTTGCATGACCAAGGCCTACCACTTCATCTGTGGGCTGAGGCATGCAATACAACAGTATATCTTCAGAACAAAAGTCCTCATTGTATTTTGGGGATGAAGACACCTATGGAGGATTTTTCGAGGAAGAGACCAGATGTGAGTCACTTCCACATCTTTGGATCACCAGTATTCTGTCATGTGACCAAAGATGCTCGGAAGAAGCTAGACCCAACAGCTGAGTTGGGAATACTTGTGGGGTACATGGATACACCTCACAACTATCGTGTGTTTCTGCCTGCCAGTCAGAGGACCATAGTGTGCAGGGATCTGAAGTTCGATGAGCAGCGAGCCATGCGAGTATCACTTGAGAGGGAGCTCAAGTTGCATGGTGATGATGAGGAACTATTAGTTCCTAAGGAGGAGGAGCCTCCTGATGATGTGGATCAGCCGCATGTAGAGATTCTAGTAGTGGAGATCACCACTGCTGGAGAGTCTTCCAGAGATGGGCGGAAATGCTCACGGGAAGTTGATAGATTGATGCAGGATGTGAGAGAGAATGTGGGGCAGCCATCCTCTTAGCGCAGATAGAGGAGATCTCCCGATAGATACACTGGCTACATGGCCCGGGTTAGGGATTGTGTAGAGACCGAGCCTTCTTCTTTTGAGGAGGCAGTGCAGCAGCTAGTTTGGGTTGATGCGATGGTAGATGAGTATGATTCTATCATGCGGAACAATGTGATGCTGTCCCTAGACCAGGGGACAAGTCAGTGGTGACTTCCTGATGGCTTTATAAGGTAAAGCAGGCAGCTGATGGTAGTATTGAGAAACACAAGGCAAGGTTTGTTGCCTGTGGTTTCTCACAGGTTGAGGGGATTGACTATGATGAGACCTTTGCTCTTGTTGCAAGGTACTCATCGATTAGATCGATTCTAGCACTATCAGCATAGATGGGTTGGCAGATCCATCAGATGGATGTGAAGACAGCATTCCTCAATGGGGAGATTGAGGAAGAGGTATACATAGAGCAGCCAGAGGGATTTGAGACCTTCGATCGTGAGTCACATGTGTGTCGGCTCAAGCAAGCATTGTATGGGCTGAAGCAAGCACCCCGTGCTTGGTATACCAGGATCAACAGCTATTTCACCGGGTTGGGCTTCACCAAGAGTGAAGCGGATGCGAACCTCTACCACATCATTGTAGATGGTAAGCTATTGATTATTGTACTTTATGTCGATGATCTGATTTTGACAGGTGATGATCAGTTGATCAAGTCTTGCAAGGAGGATCTTGCAAGAGAGTTTGAGATGAATAACATGGGCCTCATGCACTACTTTCTAGGCATGGAGGTGTGACAGAGAGATGGGGAAGTATTTGTGTCTCAAGGCAAGTATGCCAATGAGATACTCAAGCGCTTCCACTTGGAGATGTGCAAGCCCATGGAGATTCCTCTAGCAGGTAACTGGAGGAAGGAGGATGCCACTTAAGGTGAGGTAGTAGTTGCTACTATTTATAGGCAGCTTGTGGGTTCACTCATGTATTTGGTGAACACACAACCAGATTTGTGCTTTGCGGGGAACCAGCTGAGTCAAGCTATGGTTCAGCCAACCAAGTTATTTTGGAAGGTGGCAAAGCACGTGTTGAGATATCTCAGAGGCACTACACAGTATGGATTATGGTACAGACGGACAGAGGGAGTGAAGCTCCAAGGCTTCACAGATGTAGATTGGGCAGGTAGTCCATCAGAGAGGAAGAGCACTTCTGGAGGAATATTCAACCTTGGGTCAGCTACGGTTTCTTGGTATAGCAAGAAACAGAGATCAGTTGCACTTAGCACAGTGGAGGCAGAGTACATGGCAGCTAGTTAGGTTGCATGTGAGGCCATCTAGATGCGGAAGATTCTAGTGGGATTGTTTGGTCAAATGATGGATCCTATAGTGATATATTGTGATAATCAGAGTTGCATTAAACTCTCTAAGAATCCAGTGTTTCATGATAGGTACAAGCATATAGATATCCACTATCATCATCTATGGGATTGTGTGGTCAAGAGGATCATGATGTTGCAGTACATTTCGATCGAGGAATAGGATGCAAATATTTTGACAAAGGCATTGTCAAAAGGCAAGTTTGAGTTCCACAGAGACAGGATCGGGGTTGCTGATAATCCCTTTCTTGTTGAGAGGGAGTGTTGAAAAGTGTGCAACAAGAAATGATAAATTTAGAATGTGCTAAAAATAGAACTCCTAAAAATAGCATGTCTAAAAATAGCAGTTTGGCCAGTGAGGTCATTGGCCACCTTGGGTGAGAGGTGAAACTACTAAAAATAGAAAGTTCTAAAAATAGCATTTCTGGGTCCCTTCCTATTTATAGTAGTCCCTGGTCTATCTATAGGAAGTAAAATCGAATTTGGTCTTAACAACAGTTTAAAATATTAACTGATTAATCTCCATGAGTTAATTAGTTGTAAAAATTAAACTTGAAGTCTTTGTGAGAACATGCAATTAGTTGTCCCACTGATTGAGGAATTTATCCTTTATTCTCTCCACTGATTGAGGAATTAAGTATGAGTTCTATAATGAGAGAATCAGTTGACTTAGTTCTAACTAGTCAAGTCCAGTTAGATTATTTTAACAAGTTGTTAAAATAATAAAATATAGTTTGTTAATGCTTGCATGCATGTGACAACTATTATTTTAGATAACTGAGTATTTTCTCATGGATAACTGATGCATGGCAGTTCAGACAGAGACCCAGTTGAGATCAGATGAGGGACAATGTACTATCAGATGCTTGGATCTTCCCATGGAATATTCCTTGCATGCAGGAGGAACTAGAGTCCTCAAGGATTGCGTAGTAGGACCTGAGGTTGATAGCAGGTATGATCCGAGGCCAATTCACATATGTTTGTAATTGGACCCTAATCAAAATTGTGCAAGGAAATAGGGGATTGGAGGACTTGTGGCCTATACATTGAGGCCTAGTGAGTCTATGATCTTCCTCTTTTTATTGCAGAGAGTAAAGGATAGCTCTTGAGCTTATATTTTTTGTAAACAGAAGAGGATTTCCACTTGATTGATAATACAGTCTTGGGGTTTTATGCTAGTGCTTTCCCCAGTGATATATATTGTGTTATGTGTGATTATTTCTCTTGATCAGTTATATGTGTTTATGCTTGATGTTGCTCATGAAATCGATTTTGCTTCCGCTTAATGTTTTGTAGAAGTAGATCAAGTATTATGCTTTAGGAAATTGCATATATCAGTTTGATCTACAGGTGAAATTTCTACACTCTATAGATCGATCATTGGGAGGCTACTATATGTAACAACTTCAAGACTAGATGTGATGTAGGTAGTTGGAAAAGTGGCAAGATTTCAAGCAGCACCAAAAAATTCCTATATTTTAGAGTAAGAAGGATCTTCAGATATCTCAAAACCACAACAAAATTTGGGTTATGGTATACAAAAGGAAACAAATTAACTATGATAGCCTATACCAATGAAAATTGGATAAGAAGTGTTGATGACCAAAAAATCACTAGTGGAGCAATCTTCTACTTAGGTGATTATATAGTATCATGGTTGAGCAAGAAGCAGTCTTCACTCTCCTTGTTTACAACAGAAGCAGAACACATCACTACAACAACATGTTGCACACAGGTCCTTTGGATGAAGCAAACTCTGAAAGACCTACAAGTGAACTACGATGAGCCCATTTCAATATTATATGACAACATCAACGTTATAAGTCTCTCAAAGAATCATGTGAAGCACTACAAGACCAAACATATTCCTATCAAAGTCACAAAAAAGACTATCAAGGCAAAGTACATTGGGACAAAGGAACAGATAGTTGACATTTTCACCAATCCTCTTCCATGAGAAATATTTGAGTATATTTGGTATAAACATGGAGTAATTCCTAGTTCACAATGATTTTCCTTCCAACAAGTCAAGATGAAAGGGGGATAATGGTAAATAAAAGGAAGACAGAAGGAGATACTTCGTTAGGGGAGTCGTTAGGGGAGACAGGGGGAAACAATCGCAAGGGGAGTATGGGTGTTTCCATCAACGCCAAAGGAGTAGATTTTTGAAAATTGGTTCTCATTGATGTCAACTCCATTAGAAGCCAAAAGAATCCCTAATTTCCCTACTCTTGTTATGGAAAATGATTGTGAAAATGTTTTCTTGACCATCATCATTTGATATGTCATGTTGTTTCCAACGGTAGGTGGCATGCCATGTGGTACCTCACGGTTGAGGAGATATTACCTCCTAAATATGAAGCCCCGAATCCATGGTCAAGGTGCCCCAAATGAATGATGTTTTGGTCCATAATTTGGCATAAAATTTAATGAAATTTTGTTGGAATTTGAATAAATTATATGGGTTCAAGAAGATATAAAAACATTGACCAAGTCGACCCTTAAAAAGAGGTATTTGCATTTTTAAAATGGTTTCAAAAAGGGGAGTTAAGGTCAGACCCATAAAATTGAATTTATAAATTTAAATTTTTTGCTTAAGATCAGGTCGGCTCCATATTTTAGGAGTGTTTAGGAGGTCTTCCCCCCCTTTTTTTCCTCATTTCACAAGTATAAATAGGGAAATTGTGTTCCCTTATGGATCATCAATTTTTGACAAGAAAATGATGAAAATATCTCTAAAATTGAAAGGTTTTGGACTACATTGAAGATCAGGAGCAGAGGCTAAGGAGAATCTCATTTTGGGTGTATCATTTTTGTCCTTTTTGTGTGTTTTTGCTTGCTGACCAGGATTGTTTAAGGGTCGAGTTTTGGGTTTTGTAGGTTGTAGATATAAGGGTAACAATAGGGAAAGTGGGTCACATTAAGCTTGTTTAGGTTGTAGAAAGGTGGCTAAATTAGGTTTCTTTAGACTACAAGAAGAGGGGTTGAGTTTATGTCTAATCTGGCCACAAAGAAGGAAGATTATAAGGTCGTAGTCTAAGGAGGCAAGGTTGTTGTCGTGGGTTGATTTTGTAGGTCAACTCAAGCCAAAATCTGAGTTGGTTAAAACGAGGTTCTAAGTCTTGTTTAGGCTAAGTTTGAGGGTGGTCAAGCAGCTTGTTGAGGTTGTGCTTTAAGGGCTCCGACAAGGCATGTTTAGGTTGAATTTTAAAAACTATTTGAGGACCTGTTTAGGCATGTTCCAAGGGAAAATCAAGGCCAGTTTTAAGGGGAGATTAAGTCATAGTCTGAGGAAAAATCTGAGGACATGGTTGCAGTGTGAAGATATGAGGTATGATATTTATGTTATATACCATAACTTTGTGTTTATAAATGTTGGGGTCAAAACCTAATGGTTGCACAACATTAATAGGTGTGAATCACTACTATATCAAATATTTGGATAGAAGGTTAATGGTTTATAAATGTTAATCTAAAACAATATATAAGGAGGACACCTGAAGTTCATTTGATAAAGTTTTGATCCCTAATCTGAGCAGTAATAACACAGTGATACCATGAAAGCTCGAAAAGTTTTTGTTTATAATCTGTGGTTTGAGCATAGTATTGGAAGAGACGGTAGTGAAGTATCATTAACAGTGATTGAATGCTATTGTAAGTGGGTCATTAT
This sequence comes from Pinus tabuliformis, assembly GCA_031772625.1. Classification (NCBI taxonomy): domain Eukaryota; kingdom Viridiplantae; phylum Streptophyta; class Pinopsida; order Pinales; family Pinaceae; genus Pinus; species Pinus tabuliformis. The sequence goes on from CM062818.1 coordinate 1,164,646,934, forward strand.
CCCTAGTACGAGATCCCACAAATATTTCTTCTATTTGTCATCTTCATAGTGGTAGGGTGGTGCAAGGAGGAGATTGAAGTCTCCTTCGGGTTTTTGCTTGAAAACGCTTCAGGGTGGTAGGGTAGTGCTAGGTCGAAATATTTATGCTAGGAGGCTATTGGTACATACTTCTAGTTGGCGATGGTAACACCAAGGTGTTGGTGCCTTTCAAGAAGTTGGTGCTTCCTAATAAACCTGAATGCTTTTCTAGCCGAGTACTAGGGAGTTGGTGCTTCCCTTCAGTTGGTGTGGGTAAATTATTGTACTCGTCATATATATTAGAAAATCATTTTGTGGTTTTCTCTCGCATTGGGTTTCAATGTAAAATTTCTTGTGTACTATTAAGGTGATGTAATGTGATGTTGATTTAATTTAATATTAATGATATTTAATTCTCTATAAGTGAAAAATATATTACATTAAGTGAAATATTGAGTCATTATCTGAAGCAACTGCCAATTCCTCATGACCTTTTACTTTCATGAATCCTGAAATCATAGTTGTTGAAGCCTTCTTATCTACTTGGTTTTCTTGTACCTGTTTCCTTTTCCAAACCTTCTTGTTCCTACAATATCGAGCCATGTGCCCATATTTATGACACTTGAAGCGTTCAATGTTTTCTATAGGTGATTCCATCTAATACCTGCAATTGTGAGCGTTATGGCCATATTTATGGCATTTGAAACATTCAATGTTTGGCCCCTCTAGCACGTATTCTCTTCTAACAAAATCATTGTGGAACTTGTTTCATGATCATCCAAACCTTCTTCTAGGGTTTTGCATATAATTATTTTACCTATAAAAAACTTCACAATCCCTATCCATATGTCCATAGTTAGCACATAAAAATCAATAACCATGAAATGAACGTGCGTACTTGGATAATTCATTCCGAGTAGGTGGTCCTTGATAATTGTACCTGTCAACAAATTTACAATCCCTAGCCATATGTCCAAAGTTAGCACACAAAAAAATAACCATTAAATAAACAAACATACTTGGAAGATTTTTCATTCTTCTTTGAAAGTGGTGTTGTAGTGTGTTGTCATCCTTTGTCCTTGACTGCTTTGGCATCATTCATCAGAGTTACAACATTCTTCTTTGGTTCAGTCATGTCCTTACTTTTATCAACTTCCTTCTTAGGATAATCTTGCAAAGATGTGGAGCTTGTACGTTCATCAATTGGAGCCTTACCTATTCCTTTTGAGAATTCTTATTTGTCATGTCCATAACCTGTAAATGGTCCTTTTCCTTCATCTCGTTGATCTCATTAAGCATTGCGTCAAATTCCTCTTGCTTTTGAGTAAGATCTTCTTGAAACCATCTTTTCAATATTTCCCTTCTTTTTTCTTCCTCCTCAACTTGTCACTTGAGAAGACTAATCTTCTCTACTTCTATGTTGAGAACATGTATATGTTCCTTCTACTTATCATTTTCAATCCTGAGCCTACTTATTTGATCCGGATTTAAATAGGAACGCAACAAATTACTGATATAACAAAAAATACAGAGATGCAGCAGAAATAATACTTCATTTCATTAATGTAAAATACTGAAATATGCTTACAAATAGAAATCGAAATAAACCAGCTAGGGCGATGGTAGCTTATCTCTAAGAAGAGATGTGACAGCTACATGCCTCTGAAATAAGTTACAATGAGGCTCGAAGGCAAATTTATTGTTGAGAAACAATGGAAAACCCTAAAAATCCAAAAACCTAACCCTATGAGATGAAACCCCAAACTGTGGGCTTTGTTTGGGTAAATCGGTACATCAACTTCTCGGGGTCATAACTTTGGCATACGATCTCCATTTGACGTGCACAATAGCTCATTAGAAAGATCTATCCAAGGACTACAACTTTGGGAAGAGAACCATTGGTCCATGAACACATGTTGCTCCCATTTTTCCCCAAAAAAAACGTCGTTTAGGGACTCAAAATGGCTTCAGAAGTTCAAGACCCAAAAAACTACTAAAAATAGTAAATTGTGGTACAATTAAGGAAATTGAAAAACTAAAATAGATAGTTGTGGGGTTCCAAGTGGGATAGGTGGGTGGCCACCAACATCCACCTGGATCATTCCTCCCCCCTTAGGAAGCAATGGTCCCCATTGCGTTGAGTTCCTCCATGAGATGAGGAAACTTCTGCCAAACTTGGTCCCTGGTGGGCTGTTCTACAACCTCTGATGTGTCCAGTAATGGTGGGAAGCATGGTCGAGGGCAGTCCACATTCAACGCTCAGGGCAAGCGAAGGAATGAGGAAATGATGTGCTCCAAAGAATTGTTTCCCACAACCTTGGTATGGACTCTTGTAAGGTGTTCTTTCTACAGATAGAACCAGACTTTGTCGCCCACTTGAAACTTATGTTGTACCTGATATGGATCATGTCACTGCTTGTACTTGGCATTTTCCAGAATGTAGCGGCGATATATCGACTCGTTGGGTAGAGGTGCCCTAGGAGTCAGATTGAATAAATGCTTGACCTGATAGTGCAATGGTGTCCCTGTGGGTGAGGAGAAGATGTTCATGTCTACTTTCATGGCCGTATCCATCTATTGTTGCTACTGCATGGAGGAACCCTTTGCGGGGGTCATGGCTGTGGTGATGATATCCCCTTTACTTTGGGAGCGAACTAGATAGAAAATGAATTTTCTAGTCTAGGAGATGAGCTTGTTGCATTTCTTAGCAGTGATCAAGGAGGTGGCGGTAGGTGGTGCTACCTCCCGTATCCTGTATAATGAATTACCCAAAGAAATAATAATAGCGCAAGGCCTTGGCTCATACACAACATGTCGCCTCCACAAGTATGGTTGGCCTAATAATACATGACAAACATCCAGAGGTGCAACTTCACACAATACCTCATTTGTGAAGGGCTTGATGTTGTAGGGAAGGCGGCATTGTTGGTGGACTCGTAGATCTTGTCCTTAGTGAAGCCACCTGATACTGTATGGTTGCGGGTGTGGTGTAGTTGGTAGGCACAACCGCTTTGCAACCTCTGCTGAAATGAGGTTCTTTTGGCTCCCACTGCCAACAATGAATTGCAGTGGTGAAGCCTTCACCCACATCTGTGAGTGGAAAAGACGCTCCCCCACCTCTGGATCTTAAGGCTCATTCTTCTGGATCTTGGCAGTGGAAACAGTGGCGTTGGGCTCCAAGTCAATGGTCTACTTCCCTTTGTCAATCCCCTTGTCATCTTTTGACTCAGGGTCGGAACATGCATTTGATTCGGAAGCCTTCAACTCGGCCACCAGCGACTGGTTGGTTCGACACTCACTTGTGTTATGAGTGGGGCTCTTATGGAACTCACACCACTTTCCTATGCCCTTCTTTGTCTTCGTGGTGTTGTTCTTTTCTTATGGCTTTGACGGGTTGTCTTGGTTCACCCCACCTTGGCTTTGTGCTTTGTTCTTCAAATTTGCAGATCCAAAGTCTCGCTTCTTTTGTTTAAAATTCTGCTCGATTTTGACAGCGTATTGGTACGTCGTGCCGAACGAGGATATGTTCAGGAAATCCATCTCTTCCTAGATGTACCTGTGTAGGTAGTTGCGGTATTTGAGTACCAAATGCAGCTCAAAATCCTTGATACCCAACTGTGTGTGAAGGGTATGAAAAATGTTTGTGAACTCCAGCACATCTTGGTCCCTTCCCTGCCGCAGCGTGGTCCACTTTATGTATTTGTCCTCATAGCTTTTGACAGGGTAGTACTACTCCTTGATGGCATCCCAGAATGAATTCCAAGTGGGTGCGGCTGAAAATAGTGAGCTCGTACTTTCATCCTTCTGCTTGCAGTAGGTTTCCCACCAGTCCTTGACGTGGGGGGTTGCTTTGAGAAGAGTGAAAATAATCTTTTCCTGACTGGAAAAATCATGAACATAAAAATACCCTTCTAGAAAATTTAACCATTTATCTACGGCATCTGCATCTATCTGACCCTCAAATATGGGGATTTCAATGTTAACTTGTACCTTAAAGGGTGTGGCATTTCCAGAGTAGTTGTTGGAAGCCGATGCGTCACCCCTAGGTAGCCGCTGAAGGATCTGGGCAAAGTTTTCGATCATCACGTTCCTTTGTCGCTCGAGGGCTTCTTCGAGCAAGATTTGATAAGATCTCCAGCCCCCTCGTCTTTATTTTCATCTACCATGGGAGGCTATCGGGATTTGCGAGGCTGGTCTTGCAAAGGTTCGACCAGTTCAAGCCCTAACTCCTTATATCCCAACCTCGTTGGGGACATGCAAAGAAAAATAGAGAAAGAGCAGACCACTCTAATACCATTAATCCGGATTTAAACTGGAATGCAACAAATTACAGATATAACCAAAAATACAGAGATGCAGCAGAAATAATACTTCACTTCATTAATGTAAAATACTAAAATATGCTTACAAACAGAAATCAAAATAAACCAGCTAGGGCGATGGTAGCTTATCTATGAGAAGAGATGTGGTGGCTACATGCCTCTGAACTGAGTTACAATGAGGCTCGAATGCCTATTTATTGTTTAGAAACAATGGAAAACCCTAAACATCCAAAAACCTAACCCTAGGAGATGAAACGCCAAACTATGGGCCCCATTTGGGTAAATTGGTACATCAACTTCCCGGGGTCGTAACTTTGGCATACGATCTCCATTTGACGCACACAATAGCTCATTAGAATGATCTATCCGAGGACTACAACTTTGGCAAGAGAAACATCGGTCCATGGACCCATGTTTCTCCTAGTTTTCCCCAAAATCATAGTTTAGGGCCTCAAAACAACTTCAAAAGTTCAGGACCCGAAAAACTGCTAAAAATAGTAAATTGTGATACAATGAAACTGAAAAATTGAAAGAGATAGTTGTGGGGGTCCAAGTGGGATAGGTGGGTGGCCACCAACATCCACTTGGAGCATTACTCCCCCCTTAGGAAGCAATGGTCCCCATTGCGTTGAGTTCCTCCATGAGATGAGGAAACTTCTGCCGAACTTAGTCCTCGGTGGGCTATTCTGCAACCTTTGATGTGTCCAGTAATATTAGGAAGCATGGTCGAGGATGGTCCACATTGAAAACTTGGTGAAAGCAAAGGAATGGGGAAATGTTGTGCTCCAAAGAATTGTTTCCCACAACCTTGGGATGGGCTCTTGTATGGCGTTTCTGCAGATACAACTAGACTTTGTTGCCCACTTGAAACTTGTGTGGTACCTGATAAGGATCATGTCGTTGCTTGTACTTGGAATTTTCCAAAATGGAGCGGCGATATATCGACCCGATGGGTAGAGATGCCTTACGATTCACATCGAATGAATGCTTGACCTGATAGTGCAACGGTGTCCCTGTGGGTGAGGAGAAGATGTTCCTGTTTGCTTTCATGACTGTATCCATTTGTTTTTGATGTTGCGTGGAGGAACCCTTCGCGGGTTCATGGATCTGGCGACGATCTCCCCCTTACTTTGGGAGTCAACCAGATAGAAAATAAATTTCCTAGTCTAGGAGATGGGCTTGCTACATTTCTGTTACACAAAATATTTTCACCGTGACTTTCTGCAGTCAGTGTGAGTCTATCATCACTCATACTGTCCTCCTATGCAAGTCTCAAACCTCAGCTCTTCATGTCAAAGCCTTAAAATGAGAGAAAGTCCTTGAAAAGTTTTAAGACTCTGGTTTCGCACTTTCTCTTACCATTGCCTGCGGTCCCGCACCCCTTGGTCATGTTACCTGTGGACCTGCCCGCTCTGTCTCTAAAGGAGTGGGTGCGGACCCCTGTAAAAGTCAAAAAGGCGCAAGTTTATTATTAAAAAATCACTTTGGATTAATTCTGGACGCTTCTAGAAGGAATCTTGAGGTGGCAAGTTCGCTCCTTGGTGGTTCATGCATCCCATAACTAAAGGAGCTAACCCCTTGATGAGAGGAGCTTATCCCTTTGAAGGAGGACTCTATCCCTTTGAAGGAGGACCTAGTAACTTCCCTCCTTTGCACTATAAATTGAGGCATTGGGCTGGTTTCTAGGGAGGTTGAAAGCTGAACATTTTTTAGGGTAAATGCTATTGGAATTTAGACTTCCTAATTGAGCTTGAGAGGAGAGATTACATACCTTTTGGCTTCTTTGGGAAGAGAGTGAAACTTGTCAAATTAGAGGAGATTCTTGCTGGACCCTGGGAGGATCTTGTACAACATCAAGGCACCAAGGTTGTAAAGTTCTTCTTTGTTTAAAGTTAATACAATCAAATTCATTTTTCTCAATAAATTGTCTTCTATGGTTTATTTCATGAATTCCTTGATCATCATGATAAATATGGTTTATTATATTGGCTTTTCAGATGTTATTTGATATGTGTGCATGTTTGTGTTTGCAGATTCTTTAAAAGGGAGCTCATTTGGACGAATGAAGCGTGGCTTCCACAAACTAGCACTGGACTCGAGGTAGGCCTAAAACATCTATTAGCCTTTATTTATAAATCACATATTTAGAGAAAGATAGAATTTGTTTGGTTTGCTTGTCACTAGATATCCATAGATACTAGGGGGATCGGTCTTGTCTGCAAGAACGATTTATCTACCCGATAAAATGGCGACTCCCCTAGGGACTTGAATTTTAGTTTTTTCCTTTGCTTTTACTTTGACTTGAGAAACTGTTTCTCTGTTTCTGGTTTTTGCTTGATGTGTGTGGGATTGGGTAGCTTCTTTAGATTTTGAATTATTTTTTGTTTTTCACGCTTTTGGAAGAGGACCGCACGTTCTGGTTGTAACACAGTGTGGACATCCCCGCACTTTTGCTTTACACACAGAGCGGTACCGCACCTGGTTGTACTGGGGGCCTGCGGACCCTGTCAAAATTTTGAAAAACTTAAAATTTTCTCATTCAGTTAAGCTTAGGATTTGTTTATGTGTTTTAGCCTCTACCCAGATCTGCATGTGTCTTGTCAGAAACTTTTCATAGGTTAATTCCATTGGCATTTAGGTTTTAGGTGAATTTCTAGAAGTTTTGTGTGCCTGGCTTGATTTTCGTTTGGTCTTTGTAGTAACTCAGAGCTTAGAAGCCTTAGAAACCTCAGATCACCCTGGTTTTTGATGGTCTTCTTTATGAGTCTGACCGATTTGTAAGATCTGCCTTTGATGAGGAATACATCTCGTTTTTCTCTTTGCGAAGCTTCGAAAGAACTTGTTTTGAAAGTTTTGATTTTCATTTTTAAAAAAGAAAACAAAAGCTGGTTGTTTTTTGATTAATTTGTTATTCTGAACAAGTTAGTCCTTAGTTTGCTGATAAATAAGTAAAACGTCCTTGAAAAGAATTTTTGTAAGCTTTTGCTTCATTGGATTTTTTAGAATTTATAGATCTCAAGATTAGATTTTTGTTTTTTTTAATAGTTTTGAGTGTTTTATAAAAATTGAAAAAAAAAATCTCTTTTGAAAAGATTTGTCTTTGTAGTATTTGAAGTGTTGAAAAGAAAGGGAAATTTTCGTGAGCATAATTAGTAGTCTCGTTTTCGAGTTTATTGAAAAAGACAAAAAAAAAATTCTTTTCATTCGTTTGTTAAGGAAAGATTTGTTTTTTCAAGAAATTGCATTCTCAACTCTTTCTTTGGCTAGAAATTCATTGAAGAAAAAGGATTGTTTATCATCTTAGATGCATTTTTAGTGGTTTTGAGTCGAGTCTTCACACCATAAAGTTTCATCTCCGCACCTTTTGACTTAAGAAACAACCATAAAAATAACGCTTAAAGTAAAATCTATCTAGTAATCTTTTTATTTCTAGGGCTCTTTATCACCAACATAGCTTAGGCTAGTATCTTGGAGTAGGAAGTAATTAACTCTCCAAGATAGTAAAAACAAACAAGTAGCTGTATCTTGCGGTAGGAGATAAATTCTAATTGTTACATCTATGCTCTGGGAAGCTCCTCTTAAAGGAGTCAAGCACGAGGTCATATCCAACCCAGTGGGGTAATCAATCCTTCCTCATTGGGAACGATAGCAGATATACACGTATTAAAAACGATAAACCTCGGATTAACCATTGTTGAGGAGCCTGGGGTCACTTGTTGGTAAACCTTGGATTATGTCAAGGAGCCTTCAAGGGGATTGAGCTTTGCTACTCTGCCCTTACGTGTGTATCGGATCACAGACTATTCCCCCAGGTATATTTGTTTCCGTTGGTAACCATAGTGACCATAATCTATAGGATTCTTTCCTAAGGTGACGGTGGAGGGAAGATCCCACTGTACCTGGAGCAGACATCGACTAGACTCACTTGGATTTTTTGGGGGGTTCTCTTCACTCGAGACAGTTTAGTGGAAAAACTTGTGCTAGTCTATTCATTAAGCAGGTTCTCGAGGTAACTGTTCCAACCGCCATTTCTATATTGAATTCTGCGACGTTGGATTTCATCACCAACTAGCGTTTTCGATACAGAGAGTTACTGTTTGTGTGTGGTTTGAACTCCTAGATTCTTTAGGCATGTGATTCAAATTGTTTGGTTCTTTAGAGACTTTAGGTGGTTTTCATTGAGATTTTTCTTTGTTTGCGTGTGAAGTAATTAAAATATTTAATCGTGGCTGAATTACCGAGACAGTCCCGTAGACTTCGGGGCCAACCTCCTGAGTTTTCACCAAGCCAGCTTGAAGGGCTACGAGCTCTTGTAACTCCTAGTGAAAGTAGAGTTGGGTCACCAGAAGAAGGAGAATATTCTTTAGTTGTGCATCCTGATTATCAAGTTCAAGCACTAGAGTATATTATTGAACTTGTTTCATTTTCCGAAGTTACTGGTAGTTTTTCTTCTACTAGTGAATTAGCCGAGGAACCTAAAATTTCTAAACCTGAAACTGAACCTGCTGCTACTCCATCATCAGGATTTGCCTCTCCAACTTCCAGTGGTCCTGGTTCACCCAAGGTAGGAAGAGTCATTACCCAAAATCTTCCTTCTGGACTGATTGCTATTGAAGAACTTGTTACTCCGGAAGAAGGTATACCTATCCCTGAAAATCAACCAACTATAGAACTTAGGGAGCGTGAATCGATCTTTTATAGTCCACCTAGGAGGGACGCTTGGTATCTTTCATTGACCAATTTTTTGGAAAACCCGTGACTAAGTTTTTCACCACCTCATATTATCATCCAACACCTAGAGGTTATTATCCTCCTTTGAATATGTCGAGATAGTCATCCATGTTTTCTCAATCTCCAGAAACATTTTTATATGGCAGTCCTTCTGTTCCCTTTGGGTATCAGTCACTTACTGGTACCATTTTGGGAGCATCTCCTCAACCTATTGAACAAGGGTTATTAACTGGTAATAACGGAACTAAGCCGTTGAGTGTAGAAAATATTCTTATGATGTTAGGTACCATTCCAAATCCGCAACCTGAAGGTGGCCAGTTACCGCCTGGGGGGTAGCCTCAAGGTCCTCAATTATCGCCTGGGGGGCAACCTCAAGGTACCCAGTGACCGCCTGGGGGGAAACCTCAAGGACAGTACATATCTTCGGGACAGTACATTCCTCAAGGTCAACCCCAAACTCAGTATGTACCTCAAGGTCAACCCCAGTATCAATATATGCCTCAAGGTCAACCCCATTATCAGTACGTGCCTCAAGGTTATCAACCTCAAGGTCAATACCCAAACCAAGATTTCCAACCACCTTCAGGTTAATCATTTGTCCAAGGAACTGGAAATGTACCTTTGAATTATCAACCCTACCCTCAACCCAGTTATGGTTCTCAATATGCTCAACCTTCTATGGGTCCATACCCCGGAATGAATATAGTGTGGGATCCATCTTAATCTCAACAGGTCTTGCAACCGAATGTTCAGTTGTCATCTCAATCTGGACAACCTTTGGTTTCTGGTTCAACCCAACAACATGTCCAGCCTACTATTCAAACTTCTGCACCTTTTATAGTTTCTCAACTTGGGCCTAGTTCGCCTCGAACTCCGCCTTAAACGACTCCGGCAACTGCTGCAACGTCTGTTCCATCTACCCCACCTACTTCTGGAGTATCGGCAGCTCCAGTATCTACTGTTCCTGCATCAATTCCTAAAGCATATTTACCTCAGTCTAGACCTACAATTCAGACTTTGGTTCAAATGCCTGTAGGACAACCTGGTCCAAGTACGGTTGTCACAAGTCAACCTCAATTTACTTATCAACCGTACCAGGGACAATACCAATTCAGTCCTGCTGTGCAGAACCTAGTCTATCAGTGTCAACCGTACCCTGGATATACTTATCAGCAACCTCAACAACCTCAATATGGTCCGGTTAATCCTGGTTTTCCGGGAGGATATAATATCCCAAATGCAATTCCAATTCCTAGTTATCCTGGATATCCTCCTCCTAGGGCTGGTCTCATGACCCAGGGTTTTTGAGACCCTAATCATCAGTTACCGTTCATTGCAACTTTGGACTTGCCTGATTTGTCGCGCCTTACGAACGATCCAATTAATTATCTTCCGTTTTGGCTGCCAATGCCAAATAAGTTGCCCAGTGACATCCCAAAGTTTGAAGGTAAATCAGGAGAGGACCCGTCAAACCATGTGATGGCTTATCATCTCTGGTGTGCATCTAACTCCATTTCAGATGATTCGATTCGTTTACGTCTTTTTCAACACACTCTAATTGGTCTTGCGGCCAAGTGGTACATTGAGTTACCGCGAGCCACTTTTTATAACTTTAGTCAGTTAGCTACTTTGTTTTTAACTCATTTTCAGTTGCCTATCAGATATGACAATGGCACAAAATTATTAACTTCATTAAAACAATCAACGTCCACTTACATTTCAAATCACATTCATGAATGGAGACGTCGACGACGTTTAGTGAAAGTTTTTATTCCGGATCAGATCTTATCAGAATGGTTTGTTAAATCATTATTACCAAAAATCACTGAGGATGTAGCTAAGGCAGGAGTCGTTACTGAAGAGAAAGTAATTGCTCAAGCTCAGTACCTTGACCTCGTTTATACGCAGTCAGGTACTTTACACGAGAAAATCCCCGACCTTCCTAAACAAAATCAAATAACTGGTGCTCCTTAAGGGTCTCATGCCGCTGACGGTATGATTGGTATAGTTAACACCAAAAGTAAGAAAAAATCTTCGAAGAATTCTTCTCCTATCATAACTTTACCAGATTCCCCAACAGGAGACTCTTCCGCGAAAATTTCTGCCGATATTCATGTCGTAGAGTCATCTACGACTAAATCAAAATCTGGTGGTAAGAAAAAGGGGAAGAAGAAAAATAAATCAGATAAAAATTCAAAAGAGAAACCATATAAAATGGAATCTACTGATGAGAAATGTAAACCTCGTTATCCTTGTCTCATTTGGGATGAAGAGCATTTTAGAAGAGACTGCCCTCATCACGCCAAGGTTGCGAAAATCGTCAAAGGTTCCCAAATGCCTGTTGTCTTGAAGGATCATTTTCCTAGTCAAGACAGTAAGATGATAGGTTCTTCCTCAAATGCCTCAGAAGAACCCATAATGATGATGTCCCATGTTAGGATTGCGACACGATCACAAGATTATGGAAGTAAAAGTCCTGTTGGTGGTAAGGAAGCAGAATCTTCTAATTCGAATCCATCAACTTCAACTCCTGGTTCTGATCTGCTACAGATCGAGAAACCTAACTCAGACTTAGTAATCAAACCGCCCGCCAAGGGTATAATTCGAAAGTCAGCTTTCAATCCACATGCGAGAGCTGCTCAGAACTATAACATTGTTGAAGATTTAGCCATTTCACCTTCAACAATGTTGGCTTTGGAGATGCTTCAATCATGTCCAGCACAGCGTAAATTGCTATTGTAGGCTATAGGAGCTGTTGATATTTAGGACTCGAACCTTATAATCTTCGATTTAGAAAATAGTACACCTCGTTTACCTCATCAAATGGCTTTCCAGATTCCAGTGTTAGTCAAAAACAGACCTTGCTATAGGACTGTGATTGATGAGGGAGCTTCAACGTGTATTATGTCGATCCAGTGTTGGAGATCGCTTGGTTCTCCTACACTTAATCAATCCCCGACGATTCTAAAGGCTTTTGATGGCCGTGGGTTCCATCCTTTTGGCATTCTACAGGATTTACCTATAGGGGTAGAAGGAAAAACTGTTAATCTAGATGTGGAGGTGGTTGATGCCCCTCTAGATTACAACCTTCTCTTGGGTCGTAGTTGGTCTTACGCTATGACTGTTGTTGTTTCATCGGTCTTTCGGCTTATAAAGTTTCCTCATAATGGAAAGATCGTAACTATAGACCAGCTAACTTACTTTTCATCCGACCCAGCCTCTTCTGAAAGTATCCAGCATGTTGGAAAAACAACTATCCCTTATAAGGATGTTGGCGTAGGATTAGTTAAAGATTCTGGTTTACTGGGAACTTTTTCCTTTCCTCCTAACGTATCGCCTCCTACTGCAACCATTCATATGATTTCATCAGACACTATTGTTTATGATGATCCTTGGATCGTACCTTCCGAATCTGAGGTAGATTCATTTGGTGATGCTATGCCTTTGAGTCCCTATGAAATTACGTATCAGGCCGTACAGTCGTTTTCCGACCCTTCTTCAACCAAAACTGACTTAATGAATGTAGTCCATGAAGAATCACTTTCAACATCAAACTCAGATTCAAAAAAAAAAATCGAACTTGTTCATACTGATGAGCAAATTCGTGAAATCTTGTTTGTTGATGATTTACCATGGGAAGATCTTCATCATAGATCTTCTTTCTTACCTGAGATTGATCATTTTGAAAATGATTTTTCATCTATTTTTATGGCTGATTATGTCAAAGAACCTCAGAATCCATTGAAAAATCCTTATTTTGAGTTAAATTTGGGAAATATTTCTCGAACAGTTCCTATTGACATTTCAGTCAAACCTGGAATTGTTGAAAACATTCATATAGGTGCCTCTTGTACGGAGATGAATTTCAAATATATAAGGCCCTATTTCAAGAATTCCGAGACGTGTTTGTCTGGTCATATGAGGAAATGCCAAGAATTGATCCAACAATTGTTGTTCATGAAATCAAAACTTACCCGGATGCTAAACCCGTCCAGCAACTTTTGCATCAGATTCACCCGCGAAAAGCTGCTGCTATTAAAGCAGAAGTTGAAAAAATACTTAAAGCAGGTTTCATTTATCCAATTCCCTTAATGGATTGGGTATCAAATATCGTTCCTGTTAACAAAAAGCAGGGAACAATAAGAATATGTATCGACTATAGGGATATTAATCGAGCCTGTCCAAAAGACAATTATCCAACTCCCTATATCGATCAAATCATTGATGATTGTGCCGGCCGTGAAATATTCTCCTTTATGGATGGTTTTTCCGGTTACAATCAAATAAATATTCTACCTGCTGATCAACCAAAAACAGCTTTCATTTGTCCATGGGGACATTTGAAAATTGCAAATTACCTTTTGGGCTCAAGAACGCCGGAGCAACTTTTCAAAGAGCCATGTCTTACGCGTTTCATGACATCAAGCACATTGTGCAACCTTATCTCGATGATTTACCTGCTCATTCATTACGTAGAGCCGAACATCTCATTAATTTACGAAAAATCTTTATGAGGTATAGGCATTACCGAATTAGGTTGAATCCACACAAATGTGTTTTCTGTATAGAAACAGGTCGGTTACTGGGATTTGTTTTTTCGAAATCTAGCATTTATTTCGATCCCTCGAAGGTTGAAGCTATTGTCAAATTGCCTCCTCCTTCGACTCTTCGCCAACTCCAAAGTTTGCAAGGGAAAGAAAACTTTTTACGTCGATTCATTCCTAACTACGCCGAGACCACAAAGGGTTTTACCAGGTTGTTGAAACATAATACTCCATTCTATTGGGATGAGATAGCTAACAAATCTTTTGATGCACTAAAACACGCGTTGACCCATGCACCGTTACTGCATCCTCCCAACTACAACCAGAACTACTTCTTATATCTCGCTGCCTCTCATTCCACCATCGGAATGGTGTTAGTTCAGGAAGATGAATTCGGTAGTGAGCATGTGATTTATTACCTTAGTCGAACTTTGAATCCAACTGAGCTAAAATATTCACATGTGGAGAAATTGGCCTTGGCAGTTGTTCAAGCTGTCCAACGATTTCGTCATTACATTTTACTATGCAAAACTACTGTAATTTCCGACTGCAACCCTATGATCTATATTTTGACCAAACAATTGCTAGGGGGAAAGTATTCCAAATGGATTGTTATCCTGCATGAATTTGACTTGGAGTTTGAAAAATCTAAGTCAAAGAAATCTTTAGTTTTTGCGGAGTTGATGTGTGACTTCCCGCGTGCTGATACAAAAACTGTGGCGGAAGAGCCCATTGCGGACAAATCCTTGTTTCTTATCAGCACTCATGATTCATGGTATGGAGATATCATAGTTTATCTCCAAACCCAATCCTTTCGGCCTGAAATTTCAATATCAGAGCATCGGAAAATACGATTCCAATCCCAACAATACAAAATTATTAGAGATACACTTTATCGTTGTGGGGCGGACTCTGTTTTCCGACGTTGTTTAACTCATGAGGAAGTTGAAAGGGTTCTAAATGACTGTCACTCTGGAGCGTATGGGGGTCATATGTCTGGGTTTGCCACAGCCCAAAAGATATTGTGTGCTGGCTATTTCTGGCCATCTTTGTTTAAAGATTGTATTAACGCAGTCCAAAAATTCCACAACTGCCAAATTTTTGATCGAAAGATGCACGCTCCACCTGCTCCTCTCCACCCTATAATTGTCGTCGGTCATTTTGCGAAATGGGGTATCAATTTTATTACATGTAACCCTCACTCGGCCGGGGGGCATGCGTATATCATCCTTGCGGTAGATTATTTTACCAAGTGGGCCGAGGCGATGCCTACATTTTCGGAAGACGACAAAATTGCTGCGATTTTCGTTTTCAATCATATAATTGCTAGGTTTGGTGTTCCACAAGCAATTATCACTGATCATGGGCATCATTTTCGAAACATTATGATGACGCAACTAACAGATCAACTTGGCCTGCATCACGATAGTTCAACCCCATATTACCCACAGGCTAATGGTCTGGTTGAATCCATCAACAAAGTTCTAGTCATTATGATCCGACGAATCATTGGGATTCATAGGTCGAATCGGCATAACATGTTATTTTCAGCGCTTTGGGCATATCGAACCTCAGTAAAAACATAACTGGTTTCTCTCCTTTCCAAATAGTTTACAGTTTGGAAGCTGTGTTACCTATTGAATGCGAAATCCCATCATTGCAAATGGCCATAGAATTACTTCCAGCCACTTCCGAAGAGGAGAAATGTTTGTTGCACTTGGCTCAGCTATATGAGAATCGACGTGATGCTGCACTAGCAATCAAAACTCATGCCAAACGTATTAAAGCTCAGTACGATCGAAATGTTACTCCTCGTAATTTTTCGGAAGGAGACCTAGTATTACTGTACAATCAAGCAAATGATAAGTTAGGCGCTGGAAAATTCATACCCATGTGGCATGGTCCTTATGTTGTTAAGCGAAAGCTGGCAAAAGGGGCCTATGAATTGGTAGACTTTGACGGAGTCTCTTTAGGAAAGCCCAGAAATGGTCTTTATCTGAAGAGATATTATGCTTAAATCTGGGTGTGGAGATTTTCAGTTAGGATAGTTTTCTTTCTAGCTGGTGTGTTTTAGATTAAAAAGTGTGCTTAGTTTAGAGAGTGTTTTTGTCATTATTCCTGCTTATCTTGATTTTACTCTTGATATTGCAGATGTCGACGTCTCTCCAAACGTACATTGGTTTTGCTGATGGTGCTTGTCGTAATACACGGAACATTTCTTCCGCAGCTTGGGTTATCTATTCACCCTCTGATGAGTTGGTATCTATGCATGGGGTAAGCCTTAGTCAAACAACGAACAAAATTACAGAGTATAGTGCAGTGATTGAGTTATTATCTGAATCCATCTCATTTTGGATTTGGAGTTTGATTGTGAGGTTAGATTCTGAACTCGTTGTGTTACAGCTTAATAGAGTTTATGCCATTAGAAATCCAATGTTATTGAGATTATTTCTGAGAGTTCGTCTCTTGGAACGTGAATTTGACTATATTGAATATCAACATATTCCAAGATATTTAAATACATTAGCAGATGCAATTGCTTCTCGAATGTTAAGTAGACATTTGCAATAATCAAACAGTAAATTTAAAAACATTTCTTAACATGTTTTACAAGATAGCCAGTAATAGTGATATAGCATAGCATAGAAGTGTGTCATATATACATCGTCTTCGATCATAGGTTGAAAAACACCTTATGATAGGCAAAAATGATAGTACAAAAAGCAAAATTGTCATATGAGTCTACAATAGGCAATCATCCTATCACTGGTGATGATCACGATAAGTAACCACTGCACGGGCCACCCTACAAACGAACCTTCTGAAAGGTCTTGGGACCCCAATCACATAGTGTTGTAGCCTAAGATGAATGTCATATATGTTAGTCTCTGGAATGTCTGTTGTCAAATGCTCTAGATGGTTTTCCAATTCGGCCAGAGTCTCTGTAGATTCATCCCATGGGGCTGGTGCTGCTGCAGCTGGCTGTTTCCTCTCATAAGTCTGGAGATTGGCTAGTCGTCATGGACCTACATATGCATTTGAAACTTTTTACTATCAATTTTGGGACAGTTTCAAAAAAAAAAAAAAAATTAAATTAGAAAATGTTGAAAATGATTTTACCTGAGTCATCCCATTGCTCTCCTAGTGGAAGAGCCATGTCTGGGTCACCACGATAATCCATCCCAGCATAAGGAAAATCCTGAATAGTAGAAACTTGGTTCTCCAACCAATGAAAATACTCAGAAGGAAATCGAACAACCTCTGAACCCTCCTCAAGATGATAGGCCATAATTGCAACCCAACGCATCAGCTTGGGCTCTCGGGGAAGTCCAGCTTCAACGGAAAGATGCTGTGGGACCAACATTGGGACCCTCTCTAGACCAAAGCTCACAACCAAGAAACCATATCCAAAGTTTTTCAGTTGTCCATTCTTTGCTTTAGTCAGTTGGCCTTTTACATTAGCCAACACAGCTTCACACCAGTTGAAGACGGTGCCTCGAAAGTAGTCCACTGCCATCCGCATTTGGGATCCGGTGGCCATATGTAATGTTGCGCTTCCGCAGATTCTGGTTACAGTAAATGCAATCACTTTGAATTCAGGACGGGAAATGGTTTTGATATCAATCCCTTTGTCCTTGGTTTGGTCGTGACAAAACTCTAGCTGGAGATTATCGACAGACTAGCCACCTGGCCTAGTCCCGAATAGAGTCAATTGTTCACCTCTCTTAGGCAAACCAGTCAAAAAGTAAATGTCCTCTAGCTCCATTTTGAGCTGGTGGCCACCAATAAAGAAACACTGGTCCTGTACATTCCACCTGTCTACTAGCCACTGCAAAAAGTCCACATGGGCCCTCATGCCAGGTATGGCCTAGAATTTGAATAAGCCACATGCCTTTAATGCATCAATTGAAGGTTGATGATTGATTGCGGCAAAGTCCACATCCTCGTGCTCCCGTTCCTGCCAATTAAGCATGATGTATACCCTACATTGAAATAAAGAGCAGATTAGAACATGTTAAATCAATGTCTTTGGGTGAAATATGAAGAATTTTGAATTTGAAACCCTATGCCGTGAGGACCGCACTCTCTAGTTAGAGACAGTGCGTAGGTCCACACTCTGCCTATTTAGCGGGTGTGGGCACCTAGCTTTTTTCTGCATACGAAAAAGTCAGGGTCCGCAGGTTTCGCGTGCTGTGCCTGCGGACCCCCGCGAGCGGTCTTTAAAACAAAAATTCTTCCTAAAATCAAAATATAAACCTAAAAACAAATTTCAAATGAATGAAATGCAAGAGTAAGGTGATGTGGATTACCTGGAGGTGACGGCGTTCTATTCCAACGGACGGATTTTCCGCAATATTCACGGGAAGTTTCTTACCAAAAGCTCTCTTTCTCACTCTAAAGTCAAACGATAAAAATGAATTTACAAAAGCCCTTTTTATAAGCTTTTTTGAATAAATGAATTTTTAATTTGTTTCTTTTTCACTTCAAGGAGGTAACTTTTGAAGCATTTTTATTTATTTTAAACAGGTATGAGTAATGTTTGAGTTTTTGTGCAGAATACCGGATTTTTCAGGCAAAATTGATCAGTTTCGACAAAAAACATTAGAGTCATCTTTAAGCTCTTTTCTGACTCCTAAAATATGAAAAGATTTCCAAGTTTTTCTTTTTAAGCTCGTTAAAACAGAATTAAAAAGACGGTCCACTTACAACTCTTTTCTGACCGTATAAACATGAAAGGATTGCAGGATTTTTGTCGTTTCAAATTCGATATTGGTTATAAAACGACGTGTCGTTGATCGTTTTTTTACTTTTTCAGATCAGAGACACTAATTATGAAAAGTACTCCTTGATCGTAATGGTCAAGCGGTTCTCTCAAGTATTATTTTATACTTTTTCAGGCTTGGGAGACACAAATTTATGAAAAAGGACAACCATGGAGTTTTCTTAAGCTTTTTTAGACTCCTTAAAATTGAAAAATGCTGAGTTTCTCCTATACTGGACTCGTTAAAATTTAGCAGTAAAGGACCTGTTCAATTACAAACAGGAACGGACCACTCCTTCTTAGGGTTCGAATTTAAACTAAGTTGGACTCATCCGAAGGATGAACTTATAATCAAGCAAATGTTATCCTCCTCAAGCTTGTCAAAAATAAAGAGGTACTTGCCAGAAATGGTGGGGGAAAAGAGAGAAAAATGAACCTGTTTGTCATACTTTGTGTCTCAGAAAAACATTTAACCACTCTTGAACACGACACTTTTTCTTCACCTGGGTTGGGAAATCCTTTGCCTAACAGTTAGTCAAACCATATTGAAAGTCTTCAGCTAGTTTCTGGGTATTAACTTTGGGTAAATTGTCACCAAACCATCTGCAGTGTCGTTATGTGTTCAAGAGGTCAGTGCAAATAAACCATTCATCTGCAAAATATCTGTCATCCATCTTGACCATCCCTGAGTCAGTCCTTGCAACTATATTTCTTCAGACTTGCCTACAATAGATCGCTTTCTATCGACTTCAGCTCATTATCTAGAAAGATGATCTAGAAATCGTCAGTACCTTGGAATCTGCATGCCGCAATGGCAGGTTTCTCGCCTTCGATGATAGGTTGCATCATTGACCTTCGATCAAAGGATTCTGTGACATGTTCGACATCAACTCATCTATTCACATTTCATGGATTGTACTGAGTACTTTGAGAACCATTGACATTAATGGTGGTTTCTCTCACACTTGTTAACAGTTTACATCATTGATTGGTAATCAAGTGGATTCTACCATGTTCGACTTTGACACATTCATTCACATGGATAGAATCATACTATTTCGGGAAGTAGAAATCAAGACCCTGGATCTAGTTTCCACCATCCAGGCTGCGAAGAATTTTGTATTCATTATACAGTGGACTATTTATAAACAGATGGTTGCGCCCATACTGTGTCTACATGTGTCTATACTTGTGATGTATTGCAAGATCATTCATATATCAGAGCAGTTTAGTTAGTTTTC
The DNA here is from genome assembly GCA_031772625.1 of Pinus tabuliformis. Taxonomy (NCBI): domain Eukaryota; kingdom Viridiplantae; phylum Streptophyta; class Pinopsida; order Pinales; family Pinaceae; genus Pinus; species Pinus tabuliformis. The sequence continues at coordinate 1,164,666,552 of CM062818.1, forward strand.
TAGTTAGTTTTGATCTGAGTATGGGAATGCCTACCTCAGTGATGATATGATCTCATATATATATTTTGTATTGAATGTTTTTACAGGTTCCAACCGGGCTCTCCACAAGATGATCCTCGAAATGATAAAGTACTTCACTCTTCTTAGAGGATAAATGAAATCCTCATCTACTACAGACTTCGCACTTTAGGGGGCAATCTGTTACACAAAATATTGTCACCATGACTTTCTGCAGTCAGTGTGAGTCTATCATCACTCATACTGTCCTCCTATGCAAGTCTCAAACCTCAGCTCTTCATGTCAAAGCCTTAAAATGAGAGAAATTCCTTGAAAAGCTTTAAAACTCTGGTTCCACACTTTCTCTTACCGTTGCCTGCGATCCCACACCCCCTGGTCATGTCACTTGCGGACCTCCCCGCTCTGTCTCTAAAGGAGTGGGTGCGGACCCCTGTAAAAGTCAAAAAGGTGCAAGTTTATTATTAAAAAATCACTTTGGATTAATTATGGACGCTTCTAGAAGGAATCTTGAGGTGGCAAGTTCGCTTCTTGGTGTTTCATGCATCCCATAACTAAAGGAGCTAACCCCTTGATGAGAGGAGCTTATCCCTTTGAAGGAGGACTCTATCCCTTTGAAGGAGGACCTAGTAACTTCCCTCCTTTGCACTATACATTGAGGCATTGGGCTGGTTGCTAGGGAGGTTGAAAGTTGAACATTTTTAAGGGTAAATGTTGTTGGAATTTAGACTTCCTAATTGAGCTTGAGAGGAGAGATTACATACCTTTTGGCTTCTTTGGGAAGAGAGTGAAACTTGTCAAAGTAGAGGAGATTCTTGCTGGACCCTGGGAGGACCTTGTACAACATCAAGGCACCAAGGTTGTAAAGTTCTTCTTTGTTTAAAGTTAATACAATCAGATTCATTTTTCTCAATAAATTGTCTTCTATGGTTTATTCCATGAATTCCTTGATCATCATGATAAATATGGTTTATTATATTGGCTTTTCAGATGTTATTTGATATGTGTGCCTGTTTGTGTTTGCAGATTCTTTAAAAGGGAGCTCATTTGGACGAATAGAGCGTGGCTTCCACAAACTAGCACTGGACCCGAGGTAGGCCTAAAACATCTATTAGCCTTTATTTATAAATCACATATTTAGAGAAAGATAGAATTTGTTTGTTTTGCTTGTGATTATATATCCATAGATACTAGGGAGATCGATCTTGTCCACAAGAACAATTTATCTGCTCGACAATTTCTTAGCAGTGATCAAAGAGGTGGGGGTAGGCGGGGCTACCTCCTGTATCATGTATAATGAATTACCCAAATAAATAATAACAGTGCGAGGCCTTGACTCATACATAGCATGTCGCCTCCACAAGTATGGCTAGCCTAATAATACATCACAAACATCCAATGGTGCAACATCAAACAATACCTCATCTGCGAAGGGCTTGATGCCGTAGGGAAGGCGGCACTGCTGGCGGACTCGGAGATCTCATCCTTGGTGAAGCCACCCGATACTGTACGGTTGCAGGTGTGGTGTAGTCAGTAGGCCCAACCACTTCACGACCTCTGCTGAAATGAGGTTCTTTTGGCTCCACTATCAACAATGATTTGCAGTGGTGAACCCTTCAAATGCATCTGTGAGTGGAAAAGATGCCCCCCCTCCTCTCGATCTTTGAGCTCATTCTTCTGGATCTTAGTGGTGGCAACAGTGGAAATGGGCTCCACGTCAATGATCTGCTTCCCTTTGTCATTCCCCTTGTCGGGTTCTGACTCAGGGTTGAAACATGCATCTGATTCAGAAGCCTTCAAATCGGCCACCAACAACTGCTTGGTCTGAAACTCACTTGTGTTATCAGTGAGGCTCTTATGGAACTCACATCACTTTCCTGCGTCCTTCTTTGACTTCGTCATGTTGTTATTTTCTTGCGGCTTCGACGGGTTGTCTTGGTTCACGCCGCCTTGGCTTTGTCTTTTCTTCTTCAGATTTGTAGATCCAAAGTCTCATTTCTTTTGTTTAAACTTCTGCTCAGTTTTGACAACGTATAAGTACGTCGTGCTAAGCCAGGAGATGTTCAGGAACTCCATCTCATCCTGGATGTACCTGTGTAGGCAACCTCGGTATTTGAGTACCAAATGTAGCTCAGAATCCTTGATACCCAACTATGTGCGAATGGTATGAAAAATATTTGTGAACTCCAGCACATCTTGGTCCCTTCCCTACCGCAGCATGGTCTCCTTTATGTATCTGTCCTCATAGCTTTTGACAGGGTAGTATTGCTCCTTGATGGCATCCTGGAATGAATTCCAAGTGGGTGTGCTGAAAATAGTGAACCTGTACTTTCATCCTTCTGCTCGTAGTAGGTTTCCCACTAGTCCTTGATGTGGGGGGCTACTTTGAGAAGATCGAAAATAATATTTTCCCAACTGGAAAAATCATGAATAGAAAAATACCCTTCTAGCAGATTTACCCATTTATCTACGACACCTGCATCTGTCTGACCCTTGAATATGGGGATTTCAATGTTAACTTGTACCTTAAAGGGTGTGGCGTTTCCAGAGTAGCTGTTGGAAGCCGATGTGTCGCCCCTGGGTAGCGCTGAAGGATTTGAGCAAAGTTTTCCATTATTGCATTCCTTTGTTGCTCGAGGGCTTCTTCGAGCAAGATATTGATAGGATCTCCTGCCCCCTCATCTTTCTTTTCATCCACCATGGGAGGTCGTCAAGATTTGTGAGGCTGGTCTTGCAAAGGTTCAACCAGTTCAAGCCCTAACTCCTTATATCCTGACCTTGTTGGGGACATGCAAAGAAAAACAAAGAAAGAGCTGACCACTATGATACCACTGATCCGGATTTAAACAGGAACACAACAAATTTCAACTATAACCAGCAATACAGAGATGCAACAAAAATAATACTTCATTTCATCAATGTAGAACACTGAAATATACTTACAAATAGAAATCGAAATAAACCAGCTAGGGCAATGGTAGCTTATCGATGACAAGAGATGTGGTGGCTACATGCCTATGAACTGAGTTACAATGAGGCTCGAAGGACTATTTATTGTTGAGAAACAATGGAAAACCATAAACATCCAAAAACCTAACCCTAGGAGATGAAAAGCCAAATTGTGGACCCCGTTTGGGTAAATTGGTACATCAACTTCTCGAGGTCGTAACTTTGGCATACGATCTTCGTTTGACGTGCACAATAGCTCGTTAGAAAGATCTATCCGAGGACTACAACTTTGGTAAAATAAAATTCAAGCAATGGCCCCATGTTTCTCCCAGTTTTCCCAAAAAACGTCGTTTAGGGCCTCAAAACGACTCCAGAAGTTCAGGACCCAAAAAACTACTAAAAATAGTAAATTGTGCTACAATTAAGGAAACTGAAAAATGAAAGAGACAGTTGTGGGGATCCAAGTGGGATAGGTGGGTGGCCAAAACATCCACTTGGATCATTCCTTCCCCCTTAGGAAGCAATGGTCCCCATTGCATTGAGTTCCTCCGTGAGATGAGGAAACTTCTGTCGAACTTGGTCCCCGGTGGGTTGTTCTGCAACCTCTGATGTGTCCAGTAATAGTGGGAAGCATGGTCGAGGATGGTCCACATTGAACACTCAGTGAAAACAAAGGAATGGGGAAATGTTGTGCTCCAAAGCATTGTTTCCCACAACCTTGGTATGGGCTCTTGTAAGGCGTTCTTCTGCAGATGCAACCAGACTTTGTCGCCCACTTAAAACTTGTGTGGTACCTGATAAGGATCATGTCGTTGCTTGTACTTGGTATTTTCCAGAACGGAGCGACAATATATCGACCCATTGGGTAGAGGTGCCCTAGGAGTCAGATCTAATGAATGCTTGACCTGATAGTACAACGGTGTCGCTATGGGTGAGGAGAAGATGTTCATGTCTGCTTTCATGACCATATCCATCTGCTGCTACTGATGGATGGAGGAACCCTTTGCGGGGGTCATGAATGTGGCGACGATCTCCCCCTTACTTTGGGAGCGAACCAGATAGAAAATGAATTTCCTAGTCTGGGAGATGAGCTTGCTGCATTTCTTAGCAGTGATCAAAGAGGTGGCGGTAGGTGGGGCTACCTCCGGTATCCTGTATAATGAATTACCCAAAGAAATAATAATAACGCGAGGCCTTGACTCATATACAGCATGTCGCCTTCACAAGTATGGTTGGCCTAATAATACATCACAAACATCCAGAGGTGCAACATCACACAATACCTCATTTGTGAAGGGCTTGATGCTGTAGGGAAGGCAGCACTGCTGGCGGACTCAGAGATCTCGTCCTTGGTGAAGCCACTTGATATTATACAGCTGCGGGTGTGGTGTAGTCAGTAGGCCCAACCGCTTCATGACCTCTGTTGAAATGAGGTTCTTTTGGCTACCATTGTCAACAATGAATTGCAGCGGTGAACCCTTCACCCACATCTATGAGTGGAAAGGACGCTCCCCCTCCTTTGGATCTTCGGGCTCATTCTTCTGGATCTTTGCGATGGCAACAGTGGTGCTGGGCTCCACATCAATGATATGCTTTCCTTTGTCATTCCCCTTGTTGAGTTCTGACTCAGGGTCGGAACATGCATCTGATTCGGAGGCCTTCAACTCGGCCACCAGCGACTGCTTGGTCCAACACTCACTTTTGTTATGAGTGGGGCTCTTATGGAACTCCCACCATTTTCCTGCATCTTTCTTTGACTTCATGGTGTTGTTCTTTTCTTGCGGCTTCGACGGGTTGTCTTGGTTCACCTCACCTTGGCTTTGTCCTTTGTTCTTCGGATTTACAAATCCAAAGTCTCGCTTCTTTTGTTTAAACTTCTGCTCGATTTTTACAATGTATCGGTACGCCGTGTCGAGCGAGGAGATGTTCAAGAACTCCATCTCATCCTGGATGTACCTATGTAGGAAGCTGTGATATTTGAGTACCAAATGCAGCTCAGAATCCTTGATACCCAACTGTGTGTGAAGGGTATGAAAAATGTTTGTGAACTCTGGCACATCTTGGTCCCTTCCCTGCCGCAGCATGGTCCACTTTATGTATTTGTCCTCATAGCTTTTGACAGGGTAGTACTGCTCCTTGATGGCATCCCGGAATGAATTCCAAGTGGGTGTGGATGAAAATAGTGATCCTGTACTTTCATCCTTCTGCTCGTAGTAGGTTTCCCACCAGTCCTTGACGTGGGGGGCTACTTTGAGAAGAGCGAAAATAATCTTTTCCCGACTGGAAAAATCATGAACAGAAAAATACCCTTCTAGCAGATTTAACCATTTATCTATGGCATCTGTATCTATCTGACCCTCGAATATGGGGATTTCAAAGTTAACTTGTACCTTAAAGGGTGTGGCATTTCCATAGTAGCTGTTGGAAGCCGATCCGTCGCCCTGAGTTAGTCACTGAAGGATCTGGGCAAAGTTTTCCATCATCGCGTTCCTTTGTCGCTAGAGGGCTTCTTCAAGCAAGATTTTGATAGGATCTCTTGCCCCCTCGTCTTTCTTTTCATCCGCCATGGGAGGCCGTCGGGATTTGCGAGGCTGGTCTTGCAAAGGTTTGACCAGTTCAAGCCCTAACTCCTTATATCCCGACCTCGTTGGGGACATGCAAAGAAAAACAGAGAAAAAGTAGACCGCTCTTTTATCAATGATCCAGATTTAAACTAGAACGCAACAAATTACATATATAACCAAAAATACAGATATGTAGCAGAAATAATACTTCATTTCACTAATGTAAAATACTGAAATATGCTTACAAACAGAAATCGAAATAAACCAGCTAGGGTGATGGTAACTTATCTATGAGAAGAGATGTGGCAGCTACATGCCTCTAAACTGAGTTACAATGAAGCTCGAATGCCTATTTATTATTGAGAAACAATGGAAAACCATAAACATCCAAAAACCTAACCTTAGGAGATGAAACGCCAAATTGTGGGCCCCATTTGGGTAAATTGGTACATCAACTTCCTGGGGTCGTAACTTTGGCGTACGATCTCTATTTAACACACACAATAGCTTGCTAGAAAGATCTATCCGAGGAATACAACTTTGGGAAGAGCAACAATGAACCCATGTTGCTCCCAAGTTTCCCAAAAAAACATTGTTTAGGGCCTCAAAACGGTTCTGGAAGTTCAGGACCCGAAAAACTGCTAAAAAAGGAAACTTAAAAAATGAAAGACACAGTTGTGGGGGTCCAAGTGGGATAGGTGGGTGGCCACCAACATCCACTTGGATCATTATTTCTACTGAATATTTTTCTAATTCCTTATGCATTTTGTCAACTGCGGATATGTAACCTTGATCAGATTCCTTCCATTCAATTTTTGCTTCCAACATCTGTTGTTTGATCCTGTTAATCTATGAAATGGTTGTGTCGAGTTCCTGTGGATTCTATTGGACTTCTCTCTTAAGGTATTGTTTCTTTCTATTTTTGACTTCTTCCAATTGTACTCGAAGACTGCTAATGATCTTCCCCGCTTCTTCATTTTTCTTTTTTATTTCTTTTGTTATTTCCAAGTCTGCTTCCAGAAGTCTTGCCCTTTGTTTTTGGATTTTGAATTCATTTATCACCTTGATCACTTGATTTTGAAACTTTGTCTTACTCTTTTCTCCAATTTCTTCATCATAATCAAAAGGATACAAATTTTCAATAACATCTTGACCTAATTGCCTTGTTGAATAAAGATTATGAAGTTTTTCCCAAAGAGATTTAATTGTTGAACATTGACCAACTTTTGTTTTCACAAAATTTGGCAAAACATTCAAAACTACATTCACGGCCTTTGAATTGTACCTTTTAACTTTGTTAGTAGATGAGTCTCTAGAAACCATTGATTTCCATACTCCATGTGCCTGCAAATGTACTTCCATCCTAAATTCCCATATCCAGTAATTATCTGCATCAAAATTAGGGGTTGGTACACAATACTCGCTTTCTTCAGATTTCGTTGTACCTGTACCTTCCTTTGAAATCCTTGCAATCTGCTTCTTTGACTTTCCCATCTCTATGCTTTGAAAACTGCCTTCTAACTTAAGTTGTTACTGAAGGAACCAATATCTGATACCAATTGTTGGAAATACTGGGGGGGGGGGCGAATCAGTATTTCTTAGCAATTAGCACTTTTTAATATTTTTCAAAGCATTAGTCAATCTTCAATTATTATTATTATTATTCTTCAGACGATCATAAACAATAATCAACAGTAGATAACACCATACAATCAATGGCAAAAGATAAAATAGAGTACACATATATTTTTAGGTGGAAAGTCCCCTTCGGGTCAAAAACCACTAAACACTTCTCTAGTAATTGTCTTCTCTTTGTTAAAATAAAATTGGTTACATCAAGATTTCAGCTACAACTAAGGGAAGCGTCGACCCCCTAATTCACAAGCTACAACAATATCCTGTTGAAACTAGAAGGATGCCCCAACGCCCTGTAGATTATGCCATAATGTGATGAGTGCCCCAACACTCTGTTTACCAACTGTTGTCGGAGAGGATGCTTCATTGCCTTGTTAGTTTATCTGCCACAATTGAATGGACACCACAACACCCTGTGAAAACCACAACTTTCCCTAGCACCACCCTGAAGTGTTCTCAGGCCACAACCTAAAGGTGAATTCAATCACCTGCCTTGATGAGCCGGAATACCATGCTTCATAATTTTCAGACTAGATACCTTATACTCTAAATCAATGTAGAATAGTTGTAAGAAAGATGTATAATAAATATCAAATCTTGGTAGCCACTGATCAATGTCCCCATAAACTTATCACTGCGCAAAGCTATAGATTAAGCTATCACTATTCAACTGCACATCACTGTCACTACAAACCACTCCACAATTGTTCGTTGTCACTGCATGTCACTGCTCATGAATGAATACTCATCAATGCACAACCATTGTCATCATTGTATGAGGGTGAACTCGATGCTACAACCGTCTGATACTAATATCAAATAATGGCACAAACAAAGGTGCCTCAAGTCATCCCGATGACCTGCAATCAGTGCTCACACACTCTATCCCCGAAGATATACCAACATATATTTAAGCATGTTATTTGACTTGTCAAGCCATGTTATTCATCTTTCTTCAATAGGTTGTATAATTGGAGGATTCCTCCTTTACTACTTGCTTCTGATCTAGGGGATCAATTTAGTGCTCAAAATTAAAAGTGTGAGACAGAGCTCAGAACCTGAACGACTAGATAGATCTCAGCAATCTGAATCCAACGCAATTCGTTTCACTCAAAACCTATATGGTATGCTCTCGATATCATGTTCTGATCAAATTGCCAAACAGCTAAGATTTAAAAGTAGGGTTGCAAGCACGCCCATTCAGCAGTCCGTACGCTGACTAACTAGATGACTGGGCATATGGACATGTTCAATTTGGCCAATGGTATGATGACAAGTGTCACTTGTTTATTGGTTCATCAAGGCACAATTTGATTGGTTAAGGGTTCATTATATGGACCAATGTTGGAGGGCCACATGGGCCAATGGCTAGCTACCACGTGGCCTCTAGATAATGAATCAAAATTTTAGGTGAGGTCTGAATCACCCCATCGAAATTAAACCTGCAACTTATCACCAAACAACCACAAGCCTTAACCAATGCGCCAAGCTTGTTTCTTATTAACATACATTGGTGGCTATTATTTAAAGTTTATTGGGCGCATGTTTGGGGGAAGGGCCAGGCTAAGCCATAGCCCTTGGCCGCATCCCACACCCATGGGACCATGGTGGAGGGGGGCTAGGGCTAGGGCTTAGCTCGGCCCACAAGTCTCAACACCACATCATAAGGTTGTGCCGGGAGGCCAAAGCAGAACCTACGGTGGAGGCAGAATGATTGGGGGGTTAGCCCCAAGTCACAAGGGATCGACACAAGACCATAGGCATGGAAACGGTAAAGGGGCTAGTCGTTGGGGGCCAATCCCAAGGTCACATGACCCGACATATGCCTAGGTGCATGGGGGGGCGGGGGGTAGCCTCGGGCCACATGACCCGTCACATGGCCTCACCGAAAGCAAAAGGAGTGTGCCCAACAGTTAAGCAACTAGTGTGGAATTTTAGGCACTAAACATAGTTCTATGGGAAATTATATGACCATGTTCTATGGGAAAACTAGGCGTTAGTGGAGAGTTTAATTGTTTGACAATTTTTCCCATCGGGCAGGATTGTATGCCAGATTTGCGCGCTAGTTCCATCTTTGGGGTGCTCAAGCCAAATGTGGGTCGAATTTTAGGATGACTAGCTATAGAATTTGGGAAAAACTTGTAATAGGCATAACTTTCTCAATTTGTTTCCAAATGAGGTGCAAAAAGAACCCAAATGGGGGTTTTTGATAGTTATGGATCCATTGGAGACATCAGTTTTGATATTTGAACATAATAAATCCATGTAAATACACTTTTGATCACTTAATGAAAGAGGCCCTGCATTGGAAGCTGGACTAGGAGATGTAGCCCAAGAGAGGGGTGAACTCATTTATCATGTTTTGTGTTATGTGTTTCAGATATGGTTATTTGTCTTTGTTTAGCTATAAAATTTATTTAAAAATCACTTGTTCATGTGTTTAGTAACTTGATCCATTACCCAAAACACATATAAAATTTCACTTGCAATTTGTATATCACCTTCAATTTTCAATTGCAGATCATTTTGGTACCAAAGCATCAATTTATTGTGAAAGTTTTATTTGTTTGCAAGTGCTTTTCTGATGCTTACAAGGTTGAAGATTAAAATAGGAGAAGGAGAACTTGTGGAGCCAAGATCTCAAATTGTTTCAAGGAGAATAAACACACCTCAAACTTCAATAGTCATGGCACAAGAAGAAGGTCTTGAAGGGATGTTTGAAGATGAAAGAACTTTCAAACAAAAAATAAAAATAAAAATAAAATAAAATAAATAAATAAAAAATAAAATAAAAATAAATAGATAAATAAATTCTTTGAGATGTATGAAATGGTTAAGGTTCTTTATGAAGAGAGGAATGCAACGTTGTATGGAGAGAGCTCAAAACCTCCAAAAGGAGATGGAGGAAAAGTAGACAAACCTCCAAAAGGGAATGGAGGGAATGGTGACAAACCACCACCTTCACCTCCATCATCCTCATCCTAATATTCATCCTCATCTTCTACTTCTTCTACCCTTTAACAAACACCTCCAAATTATCCAAAATGACATGGTAAAAATCCTTTGTTAAAGTTTCATATTAAGTTTGAATTTCCTATGTATGATGGAGAGGTATATGCTGAGAAATTAGATAATTGGGTTTGTCAAATTGAAGTGTATTGTAGGATACAAACAATCAAGGATGATGAGACCAAAATTTAGCTTGTTTTTCTTAGATTGGAAGGTGAAGCACTTATTTGGTGGGAAGCCAAAACTCAAGAGGACATGAAGAAACGTGGTAAGGTTTTATCCTCTTGGAATGATTTTGTTGTTGCAATAAGAAGGCAATTTTATCCATTAGCATACATGCAAAAGCTATTATGGATTGGCAAAACTTTAGGCAAGCTAAGGGGAAAAATGTGCAAAGTTATACACAAGAGTTTAGGAAAAGAGATTTGATTTTGGGTATAGATTTGTCCTCTCAAGATACTTTTCTACAATACATTGGAGGATTTCATAGTTATTTTAGACATACCAATGTCATGTTTAACCCTACAAAACTAGATGAAGTTTGTGTACAAGAAACTCATCTAGAGGCAAGAGGGGAAAATGTTTCTTAAGAAACTAGTGAGAAGTCATTCAAGTATGGAGAAAAAGGAAAAGGGAAATTTAAAGGCAAGGATAAGAAAAATGTTGCAATCAAGAAAGAAGGAGAAAATATCATATGTAAACATTGTTCTAAAGAAGGCCATGATGAAGACAATTGTTGGAAACTTCATCCTGAGATGAGACACAAAAAGTTTAATAACAAGGAGAAAGAAAAGATTGTTGCAACTACACAATAAGATCTAGGATCTGATTCCAAATATGACACAAAAATCATAGCCATGGGATTGAAAGGTAAGGATTCAATTGCAAGTACCAGTTCTTCTAGAAAACCCGTAGAAACTTAAAATGAAAGAGAAATAATAGAGTTGTTCCATATTAGAATCATCACAAAACATAACAAGGTAGATACTTTGTTTGAAAGTGGTTCACAAGAAAACCTCATTTCAGAAGACATTGTCAATAAATTAAATTTGGAAACCATTCCTCATCCTAAACCTTATCCTTTGGGTTGGGTATGTGACAATGCCAAGTTGCAAGTGACAAGAAAATGCATACTTAGATTTTCCATCACTACAAATTTTATTGATGAGGTAGAACTTGATGTGGTACCACTTGACATTTGTGGGATTATTTTGGGAAGCTCATATTTATATGACAGGAAATCCATCTTTCATCGCTATGAGAAAAATTATCACTTGTTTAAGTATGGGATTGAGTACATTGTTAGAGCACATAGCAAGAAGATGAATTTATCTCTTGTGAATGTTGGACAAATGAAGAAGTTTGTAAATGCTAGTCTGAATTTTATATTGTTGATGATTAAACATAAAGATGTTGACGAATCTAAAGTATTTCAAAGAAATGAATCAAATTTGAAATCTGATTTAATTGAGGTTTATAATTCACGTGATAAGATGTGTCATGAGTGTAGCATGTTGCCTCCTAAAAGAGGAAAACAATGTGAAGTTCATTTGCAACAAAATGCATCATTGTTGAACATTGGTATGAACAAGATGCCATTGTTAAAGAATGCAAGGCTCAAAAAGAAAATGCAAAAGCTATTTGACAAAGAGGACAATGGTTTTGAAATATCTTCTTGTGGGTTTCATAATGTTTTGGCTTGGAAGAAGAATGGTGCATGACGATGGTGTTCACATTCGATGAAGAATGAAGCCAAAAGCAAGGCTAGATATGCTAAGCATTGTTATGACTACAGTGTTCAAGGTGAAGTTAACTTGAAATTGAATAAGTTTTATTTGATTAAAGGTCAATGAGAGAATGTTGATATTTATTTAACATAAGCTTTTTCATCTAAAGATCTTGAATAATTTCAGCAAGGTCTTATCTTTGACAGAAAGACAAAGACTTCAAAAGTGAAGTACCTTCATGAGAAACTCAAAACAACAAAAACAAACAAAACCAAATGGGTTGAGGTTGGAAGGGTGAGGGAATTGTACTCTCATCTATTTGTTGACTGAAAATGAGATTTTGGAGGTCCAAAAGCTTCTAATGGGGAGGAGTGATCCAGGGGATCAATTTAGTGCTCAAAATTAAAAGTGTGTGACAGATCTCAAAACCTGAACAAATGGATAGATCTCAGCGATATTAATCCAACGCAACTCATTTCACTCAAAATCGATGTCGTATACTCTCGATATCGCGTTCTAATTGAATTGCCAAATAGCTAAAATTTTAAAAGTTGGGTTGCAGGTACGCCCAACCAGTAGTTCTTACGCTGACTAGGCAGATGACTGTGTTCAATTTGGCCAATGGTATGATGACAAGCGTCACTTGTTTATTGGTTCATGAAGGTGCAATTTGATTGGTTAAGGGTTCATTATATAGACCAATGTTGGAGGGTCGCATGGGCCAATGGTTGGCTACCAGGTGGCATCTAGACAACGAATCAAAATTTTGGGTGAGGATCAAAGCACCCCACCGAATCAAACCCGCGACCTACCACCAAATAACCATGGGCCTTAACCAATGCGCCAATCTTGTTTCTTATTAAAATATGTTAGCGGGTGTTATTTAAAGCTTATTGGGCGCATGATTGGGGGAAGGGCTAGGCTAAGCCTTAGCCCTTGGCCACACCCCACACCCATAGGACCATGGCGGAGGGGACTTGGGGCTAGGGCTTAGCCCAACCCATAGCTCTCAGCACCACATCGTAAGACTACACTGGGAGCCCAAATCAGATTCAACGGCAGAAGCAGAAAGATTGGGGGGCAGCCTAAGGGGGCCAACCAAGGGATCACATGACTCGACATATGCCCAAGTGCACGAAGAACGGAGGGGAGCCTAGACCCGGGCCACATGGCCCATCACATGACCTCACCACCACCAAAAGGAGTGTGCCTGAAATTTAAGAACCTAGTGTGGAATTTTAGGTTCTCAACGCAGTTCTATGGGTGGTTATATGACCACGCTGCAGTTCGTTGGGGGTCGACTGACGAGGGTGGGCGGTTAGCCCCAACCCTTGGGCACGTACCCCCATACAACCACAATTTTTGGAAAACTAGGCGTTAGTGGAAAGTTTAACTATTTGATAATTTCCCCCATCGAGCAGGATTGTAGGCTAGATTTGCACGTCGTTTCGGGTTTGGGGTGCTCAAGCCATATTTGGGTCAAATTGTAGGATGGCTAGCTATAGAATTTTGGAAAAACTAGTAACAGGCATAAACTTCTCAATTTTTGGCCCAATGAGGTGCAAAAAGAACCTAGATTAGGATTTTTTATAGTTCTAGATCCATTAGAGAGATCATTTTTTTTGTTTGAGCATTGTAAATCCATGTAAATACACTTTTGAGTGCTTAATGAAAGAGGCCCTGCGTTTTGGAAGTTGGACCAAGAGATGTAGCCCAGGAGAGGGGTGAACTCCTTTATCATGTTTTGTGTTATGTGTTTCAGATATGGATATTTGTCTCTGTTTAGCTGTAAAATTTGGTTAAAAATCACTTATTTACGTGTTTAGTAACTTGATCCATTATCCAAAACACATATAAAATTTCACTTGCAATTTGTATATCACCTTTAGTTTTCAATTATAGATCATCTACCCTACAAGATCACAAATATGTCATTGTACACAAATCCATAGAAACCCTAGGTCATATAGGTGACCCCCTAGGTCATACTAGAAATCCAAGATTATACTAGAAACCCTAGGTGAAGACCAACTCCCATAAATCAAGTCAAATGGTCAAGTGAAATAAGTCAACTTAGTCGGATGTCTTATCAATAGTTATGTAACATAGTATAGTCAAAATATTGCAAAGAATTTGTATGGTCACTTAAGTGTACAACTACTATTGGTGTCAAACAAGTCTGCTCCTACCCAATTCAAGTCCACTTCTCAGGTCAAAGCACCATGGAGTGCTTATGACGTTGTCAACTGAAAGTGATATGTCACATCAAGTATGAATTTCATCATAGGAATGTAATATGGTTATTTCAAAAATCAACTCAAATGCAACATTGTCATATCATGTCAATTCCATGTCATGTATATTTAATTCACTGTCAAGAATGTATGTTAGGTCACTGCTATGTGTTAGGAATGTTTTCAAACCATTTCATATTGTGTAAGTGAGGTCAATAAGTCAAGTCTCCAAAGTTACTGTCTAGGTAGTCACTATTGCACAGTTCAACATAAACCATAGGTGAATGTTGTAGGTGTCATTGTCAAGTCACCTAAACAATAGAATTGATGTCATCAAGTGTTATTAGCTTTTCATAAGGACAAATCCAGTCAAGACAAGTTCTCAAGTCAAATTTCAAGAATTTATATGTCAGGTCTATTAGCTAAGTTATTACGTCATGTCACTAAGTCCCATCAAGGTCTAGAATCAAATTCAATTCAAAGGATAAACATTGTTACTTTCATATTTCCATCCCAAGGAACATTGTTATATCAAGTTAAAGTCAAGGAGTCACATCATAGATCACAATGTTATGTTCAAGTTGCTATACTGCCATCACTCCTTCAAGAAGCATCATTGTCATAACTTAATTTACAGTCATCTTATTGATAATTATTAACATATAAGTCACTTGTTGCACTACATCTTTCAAATTTTATGTCAAGTTCAGGTCATGTCACAATTTCAATTCTTACACAAGGACAAACAAGTCAAGGTCAAGACAATGTCACATTAATGGGCCATAAATCTTTGCTTGTCATAGATACCAAATCTCATTGTGAAATCAATTAAGGTTTGTCACTATCAACCTAAATATCATTGTCAAGAATTTACATATCATACCCCTAACCCTAAACAAGCCACAAAATAAGCCCTAAACTAGCCCTAACCAGTCTTAAAAAGGACCTAGAATAGACCTAGATCATACCTTAAGTTACACCTCAACAAGCCCTAACTAGACCTAGGACACACTTTCAAACTTTAATGGTTGCAAGTTTCTTTGTTTTTTAGGTCCATGACATAGAACAAGGTTAGGACATCAATCAATATTTTGACACTTTAAAAGGGACTTTCTCTCCTCAAGATGAATTTGTTTTTCAGGCCTTAAGACACTTGGTTAGACCTATAACTAAGCCTTTATACCAAGCCCTAAATAAAGAAAAAAATCAAAGTTGAACACCTAGCCAATGTTTCAAATAGATCACGCATTTTTGTACAGTTTTGAGGGTCGAAATTATCTTCCTAGCCGCAAGGTCTTCATACCAAAAAGAATTCCCATAAAAGAAAAGATCTCCATCACCTTTAGAGGAGGACGAATACATAACAAATAAAAAACTCACCTTGGAAAACTGATTAGAAGAGGAATTATTGAAAGTTGGACAATTAAATTCGTTGGTCTTCCCTAGAAATCCTTCACTGTCTTACTTCAGGTAAGTCAAATTATTTCGGAGAAAAGGTCATAAAATAGACTTTTGTTGAAATGATAATTTTGGAGTAAACACGGTCTTTTTATAGGATTATGTTTGGGTATAAGAGGGGATCCTATTAGCATTCTGATTTCCTTTTACAAGACCACAAACTCACTTTTCTTTTGATGATATACATTATGTATATGTTGGAGTGACGTTTGTTCATAATTTTTATTGACTTTGATAGTTTTGAAGTCTTAGGGGCCTCTAAGAGTAGTCATTAGAGGATTTTAGGTAGGGAGATTTAAGGTAGACGTTAGAGGGATTTAGTTATTAAAAAAAATATTTTGTAAGCCTTGTAACTTAATCAAGACAGTCGTTGCCATTAAAAATATTAGATCAAACTTATAAATCAAGAAGGGACACTCCTTCTAAGTGAAGGTAGTTTGGTACCATTTCTTAATATAATTGGGGTCACTAACTCCAATTGTGAATATCTCTCAAACCAGGAGACACCTCCAGGTGTACCACATATCAACAAAAACATATTTTTGAGGAGAATATAATGACATATATATCTTACCCAAAATCAATGATTTGATCTACCAAAAACCCTCGACAATGTTGGGCTACATCCTCAATCCAAGGAACCCAAACCCTGAGACTTGGGTTTTTAACCATCCAACAGTATAGCTTCCATCTTGATGTAATCTGAAAATTACTAAGAAGCATTCATTAACCATTTGACATCAATGACTGGTATTTTTGGTCAAAGTCAAACCCAGTCAACTCCACGAATTAACATCAATGACAACACCATCCATAAATGTCCCCCTTTGTCGTTGATGGAAACACATGTTCTCCTCGTGCGAGTACAACTCCCCCTGCCTTCATGCTTCAACTCCTTTTCGATATTTCAATCTCCTTCTCAGGTTTTTCTCTCCCCCTTTGACATTAATGGCAAAGGGTTAGTCCCCTTGAGAATTTGTTTGCTTCATGTGGACGTGTTATCTGCCTGTGCTCCCCCTAATGAGAAGGGTATTGTAATAGTCTATCAGTGACAATCCCTGTGGACCTATGCCCCGAAGAGAATCTTTCCTCTATGAACCTAGAATCCTTCAACTTTTCTGCTCCCCTTGAACCTTTTATGAAATTGTCGTCTTCTTCAAACTATCTGCCTGTCAATCGCAGACTTGTGTCATATACTGCTGCATAGACTCCCCCTCTACAAACTTCAAGGAGTCAACAAGCCGAATTGTTCAAAATAGTGAGTCACCTAACAGGCCATCTTGAATTGAGTCATTATCTGAAGCAACTGTTAATTCCTCATGACCCTTTTCTTTTACGAATCTTGAAAGCATAAATGTTGAAACCTTCTTATCAACATGGTATTCATACACTTGTTTCCTTTTCCAGACCTTCTTGTTCCTACAATCTCAAGTGATGTGCCCATAGTTATGACACTTGAAGCATTCAATGTTGCTCATTGGTGATTCCATCTTATATATGCAATCACGAGCATTGTGGCCATAGTTATGGAATTTGAAACATTCAATGTTTGGCCCATCTAGCATGTATTCTCTTCCGAAAAAATCATCGTGGAACCTTTCTCGTGATCCTACAAACTTGCTTCTAGGGTATGCAGATAATGATTGTACTTGTCAAAAACTTCACAATCCCTAGCCATATGTCCATAGTTAGCACATAACAAGAAATAACCACCAAATGAACGTGCATACCTGGATAATTCATTTGGAGGCAGTGGTCCTTGATAATTGTACATGTCAACAACTTTACAATCCTTAGCCATATGTCCAAAGTTAGCACACAAAAAACAATAACCATTAAATAAACGAACATACCTAGAATATTTTTCATTCTTCTTTGAAAGCAGTGTTATAGTCTATCGTCATCCTTTGTCCTTGACTACTTTGGTGTCATTCTTTAGAGTTAAAATGTTCTTCTTTGGTTCTGTTGTCTTCTCACTTTGATCAGCTTCCTTCTTAGGATCATCCTGCGAAGATGTGGATCTTGTACCTTCATCAATTGGAGCCTTACCTATTCTTTTTGAAAATTCTTTATTTGTCCTATCCATAACCTGTAAATGGTCCTTTTCTTTGAGCTTTTTGATCTCATTAAGCATTGCATCAAGTTCCTCTTTCTTTTGAGAAAGATCTTCTTGAAACCATCTTTCCAAGATCTCCCTTCTTGTTTTTGTCTCCTCAACCTTTAGCTTGAGAAGAGTGGTCTTCTCTACTTTTCTATTGAGAACCTATATCTGTTCCTTCTGCTTCTCATTTTCAATCCTGAGCCTACTTATTTCTGTTGAAGGTTTTTCTAATTGCTTTTTCTTTTGGTCAATTGCGGATATGTATCTTTGATCAAATTCCTTCCTTTCAATTTATGCTTCCTACATATGTTGTTTGAGCTTGTTAATCTCTACAAAGGTTGTGTCGAGTTCTTATTGCTTCTGTTGGACTTCTCTCTTGAGGTCTTGTGTCTCTATATTTTTTACTTCTTCCAATTGTACTTGAAGACTATTAATGATCTTCCCTGATTCTTCATTTTTCTTGTTGATTTCTTTTGTTGTTTCCAATTCTGCTTCCAGAAATCTTGCCCTTTCCTTTTGGCTTTTGAGTTCTTTTATCACCTTGATCACTTGATTTTGAAACTTTGTCTTACTCTTTTCTCCAATTTATTCATCATAATCATAAGGACCCAATTTTTCAATAACATCTTGACCTGATTTCCTTGTTGAATAAAGATTATGAAGCTTTTCCCAAAGATCTTTAGTTGTTGAACATCAACCAGCTTTTGTTTTCACAAAATTTGGCAAAACATTCAAAATTACATTCGTGGCATTTGAATTGTACATTTTAGCTTTGTCAGTATATGTGTCTCCAGAAACAACTGATTCCCATACTCCATGTGCCAACAAATGTACTTCCATCATGGATTCCCATTTCCAATAATTATCTGCATCAAAATCAGGGGTTGGTACACAATACTCACTTTCTTCTGATTTTGTTCTACCTGTACCTTCCTTTGAAATCCTTGCAACCTACTTCTTTGACTTTCCCATCTCTATGCTCTGAAAACTGCCTTCCAGTGGTTAAGCTATTACTGAAGGAAACAAGCTCTGATACCAATTGTTAGAAATACTGAGAGGGGGGTTGAATCAGTATTTCTTAGCAATTAGCACTTTTTAATCTTTTTCCAGAGCATTAGTTAATCTTCAATTATTATTATTGTTCTTACTCAGACGATCATAAACAATAATTGACAGTAGACAAAACCATAAAATCAATGCAGAAAGATAAAATAGAGGACACAGATTTTTAGGTGGAAAACCCCCTCCGGGTCAAAAACCATTGAATGCTTCTTTAGTAATTGTCTTCTCCCTATTAAAAGAAAATTGATTACATCAATATTTCAGCTACAAATGAAGGAGGCGTCGACCCCCTAATTCATAGGCTACAACCTATAGGACACTACTAGACCTTAATATCTCGTTGCAACCAGAAGGGTGCTCTAATGCCCTGTAGATCAAGCTACAACTTGATGAGTGCCCCAACACTCTGTTTACCAGCTATTGTCGAAGAGGATTCTTCACTGCCCTGTTAGTTTATCAGCCACAACTAAATGGATGCCACAACACCCTATGCAAGCCACAACTTTCCCTAACACCACCTTGTCACCCTGAAGTTTTCTTAGGCCATAACCTGAAGGTGACTCCAATCACCTACCTTGATGAGCTAGAAGACGACACTTCACAATTTTCAGATTGGATCGCCTATACTCTGAATCAATGTAGAATATATGTAAGAAAGATGTAGAATAAATGTTGAATCTTGGTAGCCATTGATCGCTATCCCCACAAATTGATCACTACACAAAGTTACACATTAAGCTATCATTGTTCAATTGCACATCATTGTCATTGCACACTATATATCATTGTCACTACAAACCATTACACAATTGTTGGATTTCACTACATGTCATTGCTCATGAATGGATAGTCATCAATGCACAACAATTATCATCATTGTACTAGGTAGTACTCGATGCTACAACCATCTAGTACTGCTATCAAATAATGGCACAAACAAAGGTGCCTCATGTCATCTCGATGACCTGCAATCAGTGCTCTACAACTCTGTCCCCAGAGAGCTACCAACATATATGTAAGGATGTTGTTTGACTGGTCAAGCCCTGTTATCCATCCTTCTCCAATAGGTTGTATAACTCGAGGATGTTCTGCTTACTGCTTGCTACCCTGTGTTATCACATTTATTTAAGTTTGAAAATTTTTAATGTTGATAATTACAGTGTCAGCGAAATATTTGTAATAAATAGGAAAAAATGTTTATAATGGGACTATCAATGCTTTTTTGAGTTCAGAAAATTATTCTAGGAATACGCTGACAACATGAGTGTCAGCGTAAATTTGTAATAAACAGGTTGAAAACACTGACAATGGGAGTGTCAACATTACTAAAGTTTTGAAAATTTAAAAATGCGCTGACAACGGGAGTTTCAGCGTTATTGTGTGTTTGAAAATAAAAAAATAAAAAAAGGAAAATGCACTGTAAATGGGAGTGACAACGCATTTTTGTAAAAATGGCCAGTTAAAACTCTGTTTTTTCTTGTACATAACAGTAATTTTGGGCACGATTTCCAAACAAATAAGAACGAATTTTTAAAAACTGAAAGAGGTTTTTGTCCACAATGGACCCATTTAAATAAATGTCTCTCTATTTATAACATCTATCACGGTTTGGGATTCTTGAAGGGATCCTTGGACCCTATTTTTCAGCATTTCGTCGGGAAAAAGTTCATGGACAGTTGTTGACTTAGATGCCACCTCACCAAATTCGACTTGTTGATCCTTATATCCATCCATGAATCCAGCAACAACATGATATTTAGATGAAGATAATTTTGAAATGTTTCATATGCATGTACCTAAGAGATTAATACTTCTATTATTAGATTATTGTAATTATTTTTTAGCTACAAACTTGTTTCAGTTATTGTATTGTTTATATAAGCAAAGACTGTAGAAGAAGAAAGGGTTGTTGTTTATTTGAGATATAGCATCCTTGTGTATTTGAGAAGATTATTAATGAAAATAGTCTTTATGAGAATTTGCAAAAATTCTTGTGATGTATTTCCCTGTCTGTTTTTACTTTGTTTTATATTTCCTATGTCTGAAAAACAAAGTATGAGATTGGGATTCATATTTTATGCTCCTTTTTCTTTATTTCTCGGGCATTAATAATTTTTTTTAATTTAACCCTAACACTAAATTCCTTCATATTCCTCTAAATCATTGAAGTGTCAAAGGAACTACTGCTACCTTGCTTTTGTGCTTTGCTCATCGAAATTGTGTTTGTATAAACCTCTAAGGTAACCTCGAACCTCTTTGAGGTTGAAAGCTAGCCCTTTAGTGTTTATGCTCCATTCCCAATGATGGAACTTTCACATAGCCCAACCAAATTTCATTCTTTTTTCAATAAATCTAGCCATAGGACTCAATTGCAAACCTTCTACTATAGTGACGTTGAGTAGTTGAATTTTTAGGGAGAGATCCCTCTCAAGGTTGAAGAGCTAGCTTTCAACCTCAAAGAGGTTCGAGGTTACCTTATAGGTTTTCCCACAGCTAGGGTTTCCTCTAAGAGATAACATTTTGGCGCTATTGTCGGGGAGGTGAAGTTTCATGTCAAATCATCCATAGGAGAACGACAAAGAAGCGATTTTGATTATTGATGATGAACAATGGTTAGACATCAATCAAGTTGTGCATCATTCACCTAGTGACTCCATTCTCAACTGAATCTAGAATTCAAAAATATCATGACGAATCCACTGGTCGAAGACTCAATTGTCTGAAGAATTGTTTGATGACTCAGTTGTTTGAAGAATTGTCTCGAGATGGATCCACAATCTGCAAGGTTTGCTCCTATGAATTGTGCTAGTATTCCCGGATTTCAAAATCGTATTCCTCGTATAGATTGGAAATTATATTTGCCAATATTCAAAGATGAGGACGAGGATGATGTTGCTCTTCATTTGGTGAAATTTCATATTTATATACATAGGCTTGGGGTTAAATTTCACGAATATTGTCTGATGAAAATGTTTATGGCAACCTTAGAAGAAAATGCAAGATCCTGGTATGAAAGGTTGCCACCTACTAATCTTTATTCTCTTAAAGATTTTCATATTGTTTTCTATAAGAATTATGAGGAATTCTCCCAATCTTCATCACTTTTTGGGAATTGTTGTGTGGGAATTGACTTTGCTAATGAATATTTAATGGAAGAAAAAATCAAAGAAGCCCTCTCTGAATTTCTTTTCATCGGGAGGAAATAGTAGACGATGGCTGCCATCATACTCAGGAAAATATTCAGGATGAAGTAGTTTCTATTTTGGTTTTAGATGAAGGAAATCAGGACCTTAATTTTCCAACTTATTTTCTTTCCCTTGTTGAAGAAAGGCACAATATTTTCATATTTAAATGACCAAGATACGAATGAAAATTTCCATTCAAATTGTTCTTTATATCATTCATTTTCTGAATGTATGTTGCAAGAGGAAACTCGTGAAAAACAAAGTTTTGAAATTGCATGCGTGGAAACTCTAAACAATGAGCCAAATCATAACAGTTATGAATTAGAGTTTAAGGGAAACAATGAAGAAGAAAAGGTTGTCCTAGATTCCTTTGAAAACAAAGATGTCATTAAGGAATTTGCACCTTTTGAAGTAACAAATTCAAAAAAATTTGATAGTCAAAATGATATTCCTATTATGAATAATGTAGCTGCTATGTTTGAAGATTTACAAGAATGTACAATTTTTTCTCTCGAGATGGATGATAAAGAAGATAAGTAGATGGCTGCTATTTCTTTTGAAAATGATCTTGAGTTTAATGAAATGGAGCAACGAATAGCAACTATAGATCATGACTGTCATCTTCTTTTTGTTGATCAACAAGAAGTATTTGTTCATGTTTCTAATGACCCTCTTGCAAACTTATTGAAATCATTGGTTAAGGTGAATTTTGCAAATTTTATGAGTTATGGGGATAAATTCACTGAGCATGTTGAGTTTTCATTTTTAAATTTTTTCTCTCTAATTGAAGGAGATGAAAATAGGTTTCAGTCAAAGAATCAATAGCTTGGTTGGTTTCATTGGAAATATGATTTCACTTGAGATAAGTTGTTTTTAGTTGATTGGAATAGGGTAGGAAGATACACAAATAAGCTCAGTTTGTTCGAACATTTATTTAGTTTGCAAAGTGTGGATTTGATTACAGTAATAGTGAATTTTCAACATTTTCGAGTTTGATTTTCAACAGCGAATTTTACAGTACAATTTTCAGTTTCAGTAGTGTGCAGTTGTGATTTTTAGTTTGTACAGTTTTATTTCAATCAGTTTCAAGTCAAGTTACAGTGTAGGTTTCAAGTTGCAATTGTTGAGTTGGGATCAGTCTAATGGATCAGGGCTCTAGTCTATAGGGGTTCTTGTTGCCATCTATGATCGACAACATCCTCGTGAAGCCATTTTTTATCAAATTTATTTAAGTTTGAAATTTTTTAATGTTGACAATTATAGTGTCAGCAAAATATTTGTAATAAACAAGAAAAAAATGTTGATAACGGGAGTATCGATGCTTTTTTGAGTTCAGAAAATTATTCGAGGAATATGCTGACAATGGGAGAGTGTTAGCGTAATTTTGTAATAAACAAGTTTAAAATGCTGACAACAAGAGTGTCACCGTAAATTTGTGATAAACAAGTTTAAAACACTGACAATGGGAGTGTCAACGTAAATTTTTAATAAACAAGTTTAAAATGCTGACAACAAGAGTGTCAGCGTAAATTTGTAATAAACAAGTTTAAAACACTGACAATGGGAGTGTCAACATTACTGAAGTTTTGAAAATTTAAAAATGCACTGACAAAGGGAGCGTCAGGTTTATTATGTGTTTGAAAATAAAAATAAAAGGAAAATGTGCTGACAACGGGAGTAGCAATGCATTTCTGTAAAAAATGGTCAGTTAAAACTCTGTTTTTTCTTGTACATAACAGTAATTTCGTGCACGCTTTCTAAAAAAATGAGAATGAATTTTTCAAAACCGAAAGAGGTTTTTGTCCACAACAGACCCATTTAAATAAACCTCTCTCAGTTTTCTAACATATATCACAGTTTTGGATTTTAGAAGGGATCACTAGACCCTATTTTTCATAATTTCGTGAGGAAAAAACTAATTGAATGCCACATCACCAAATTCAACTTGTTGATCCTTATCTCCATCCATGACTCCAACAACAACATGATATTTAGATGCATATATGTTTGGAAAGTTTCATATGCATGTACTTAAGAGATTTATACTTCTATTATTGGATTACTGTAATTATTTTTGAGCTACAAACATGTTTCATTTATTGTATTGTTTATATAAGAAAACACTGCAGAAGAAAGGGTTGGTGTTTATTTGAGATATAGCATCCTTGTGTATTTTGAGCAGATCATTAATGAAAATGACCTTTATGAGAATTTGCATAAATTCTTGCGGTGTATTTCCATGTTTGTTTTTGCTTTGTTTTATATTTCCTCATGTCTGAAAAACAGAGTATGAGATTGGGATTCATATGTTAGGATATTCCGACACATAGGAAATAGTTAAGTATAACTTGGTCTAGTGTAGGGTTAGTTAAAGTGTGTTTCTTTACTATGTACATTTGTAACATACAATCTGACGGTCATGATATGTTCTAAACATGAAGTGATCTGACGATTCATTCTCTCCTCAGTATTACTGACACTTGATCTGTGGCTTAACACCCGATTGGTCCATGATCTCTATTTAAAGAGCATGGAGGGTCATTTGTAGGGTGATCGTTCATGAGAGAAACTTATGTAAATTTTATTTGTTTTATTAATAAATTGCCTGAAGTGACCGCGTTGGCTCAGGCCGTGCACTGTTTCCCTCTTTGAGGGTTTTAACCACGTCAAGAAAACTGGTGTATTGATCTGTGATCTATTTGTGAGCGGTGTCCTTTGGTGTTCTATCTGAGGAACTTACCTTGTAAATTCCTACATCATATGTTATGCTCCTTTTTCTTTATTTCTCACGCATTAATAATTCTTTTTCATTTAACCCTCGCACTAAATTCCTTCATATTCCTCTAAATCATTTAAGTGTCAAAGGAACTACTGCTACCCTGTTTTTGTGTTTTGCTCATCGAAATTGTGTTTGTATAAAACCTGATTGGGTTAGACTCCACGTCCAATGGTGGAACTTTCACATAGCCCAACCAAATTTCAATCATTTTTCAATAAATTTGGCCATAGGACTCAATTGTAAACTTTCTACTACATTGACCTTAAGCAGAAGTTTTAGGGAGAGATCTATCTCCAGGTTGAAGGGCTAGCTTTAAACCTCAAAGAGGTTCGAGGTTGCCTAAGAGATTTTCCCACATCTAGGGTTTCCTCTAAGAGATAACACCTTGCAAGATCACAAATATGTCATCGTACACAAATCCCTAGAAACCACGGGTCATATAGGTGAAACCCTAGGTCATACTAGAAATCCAAGGTTATACGAGAAACCATAGGTCAAGACCAACTCCCATAAATCAAGGCAAAGGATCAAGTGGAATAAGTCAACTTAGTCGGATGTCTTATCAATAGTTACATAACATGGTATAGTCAAGATATTGTAAAGCATTTTTAAGGTCACTTAAGTGTACAATTATTATTGGTGTCAAACAAGTCTGCTCCTAATCACATCAAGTCCACTTCTCAAGGTCAAAGCATCATGGAGTGCTTATGACGTTGTCAATTCAAAGTGAGATGTCACATCAAGTATGAATGTCATCATAGGATTGTAATATGGTTATTTAAAAAAAAACTCAAATACAACATCGCCATATCATGTCAATTCAATGTCATGTATATTTAATTCACTATCAAGAATGTATGTCTGGTCACTATTATGTGTTAATAATGTTGTCAAATCATTGCATACTATGTAAGTGAGCTCAATAAGTCAAGTCTCCACAGTTGTTGTCTATGTAGTCACTGTTGCATAGTTCAACATAAACCATAGGTGAATGTTGTAAGTGTCATTGTCAAGTCACCTAAACAATAGAATTGATGTCATCAAGTGTTATTAGCTTACCATAAGAAAAAATCTAGTCAAGACAAGTTCTCAAGTCAAATGTCAAGCATTTATATGTCAGGTCTATGAGCTAAGTTATTACGTCATGTCACTAAGTCCCATCAAAGTCTAGAATCAAATTCAGTTCAGAGGATACACATTGTTATTGTCATATTGTCATCCCAAGGAACATTGTTATATCAAACTAAAGTCAAGGAGTCACATCACAGATCACAATGTTATGTTCAAGTTGCTATACTTCCATCACTCCTTCAGGAAGCATCATTGTCATAACTTAATGTACAGTCATCTTATTGATAACTATTAACATGTAAGTCACTTGTTGCACTACATCTTTCAAAGTTTATTTCAAGTTCAGGTCATGTCACAATTTCAATTCTTACACAAGAACAAACAAGTCAAGGTCACATTAATGGGCCTTAATTTATTGCTCATCATAGACACCAAATCTCATTGTGAAATCGATTTAAGGTTTGTCACTATCAACCTAAATATCATTGTCAAGAATTTACATACACAATCACTATTTGTTGTTGCATTAGAACAGTCATAAAACAAGCCCTAATGTGGCCCTAACTAGTCTTAAAAAGGACCTAGAATAGACCTAGATCATACCTTAAGTTAGACCTTAACAAACCCTAACTAGACCTAGGACACACTTTCAAACTTTAATGGTTGTCAAGTTTCTTTGTTTCTCAGGTCCATGACATAGAACAAGGTTAAGACATCAAGAAATATTTTGACACTTAAAAAAGGGACTTGCTCTCCTCAAAATGACTTTGTTGTTCAGGCCTTAAGACACTTGGACAAACCTATGACTAAGCCTTTACACCAAGCCCTAAAGGAAGCAAAAAATCAAGGTTGAACACCTAGCAAACAATTCAAATAGATCACGCCTTTTTGTACAGTTTTGAGGGCCGAAATTCTCTTCCTAGCTGTAGGGTCTGCATACCAAAAAGAATGCCCAGAAAAGAAAAGATCTTCACTGCCTTTAGAGGAGGAAAAATACATAATAAATAGAAAACTCACCTTGGGAAGCTGAGTAGAAGAGGAATGCTTGAAGTTGAACAATTAAATTCGTTGGTCTACCCTAGAAATCCTTTGTTGTCTTATTTCAGGTAAGTCAAATTATTTCAGAGCAAAGGTCATAAAATAGTTCGTTGAAATGATAATTTTGGAGTATACATGGTCTTTTTATAGGCTTATGTGTGGGTATAAGAGGGGCTCCTATTAGCATTTTGATTTCCTTTTACAAGACCACAAACTCACTTTTCTTTTGATGATATACATTACGTATATGTTGGAGTGACGTGTGTTCATAAATTTTATTGACTTGGGTAGTTTTGAAGTCTTAGGGTCTTCTAAGAGTAGTCATTGGAGGATTTTAGGTAGGGAGGTTTAAGGTAGACGTTAGAGGGATTTAGTTATTAAAAATATTATTTTGTAAGCCTTGTAACTTAATCAAGAGAGTCATTGTCATTAAAAATATTAGATCAGACTTGTAAATCACGAAGGGACACTCCTTCTGAGTGAAGGTGGTTTGATGTCATTTCTTAATATAATTGTTTTTTTCAACCTTAAATTAGATGTTTAATGAATTTAATTTAATTTAATTTAGTAATTGTTAATAACTTATTTATTAAACTCAAAGTAATTGTATACTAACTCTCTTTGGTGTGTTTTGTCGGTGACACATGAGTGTATTAAGTCAATGATTGATTTATTGTCTTTGGTTTTTGAAGTTATGTAACTTATACGGGGTGAGATTACAGTGATAAACAATGTCATATGTTGACAATCGTAGGAGGATGTGTCATGTCACTACCCTTGGGGGTTTTAGCCCAAAAACTGGGCAAAACTAGGGTCACTAATTTCAAATGTGTATTTCTCTCAAACCAGGACACCTCTCGGGGCGTACGACATATCAATAGAAACATCTTTTGGAGGAGAATCTAATGACATAGATCGCTAACCCAAACTCAACGATTTGACCTACAAAAAACCCTCGACAATGTCGGGGTACATCCTCAGTCCAAGGAACCCCAACCCTAGGACTTGGGGTTTTTAACCATCCAATAGTATATTTTTCATCTTGATGTAATCCAACAATTACTAAGAAGCGTTCATTAACCATTTGACATCAATGACTGGTGTTTGTGGTCAAATTCAAACCCAGTCAACTCCATGGGTTGACATCAATGACAACACCAGCCAAAAGTCTATCCCACTAAGTGGAAAAGTGTAACATCTAGTTTGTAGTTCCAAGCTTGTGCCTATATAGAGACTTTATGGCAACTTCCTAGTTCTTTGATTTGTTGTCCATCAATGACTATAACCATGAGATCCTTCAAAGGGTACACAAAGAGGTTGTCTTTTTGCAAGATTGCTATCCTTAAACTTGTATATTTCCAAATTGTACTAGGATAGTAGATTTATTATTCTTTATGCCTTATGTTAATGTCCTTAGTTCCATTCTTTCTATAATTGTTGTAAGTGATATCATGGATTTTTTTATCCCTCTTGTTATAATTATTACCACAATTTCTTAAGTGAGATGGAATATATCACGTAATAGAGGTTTGTTTTTTTTTTTTTTTTTGGCTTATAACTTCACTGTGGACCATTGATTCTTCTTCCTTACAGGGCTACCTAATGTACACAATTGATGCTAATGACACTTTTGGTGAGTTTTCATACTCATCAAAGTCGTAGTAGTATGTCTTATTTAATGAGAACCTCTACTTCCTTCCCATTTATAATTCTGTAAAACTACAAGTGACTAGATGCACATCTATGACCTAGAACCCAATTCTTATCGTATTTATGACAAATGTTTTGTTTCATTTTCCTTCTTCCCCGGACTTTCTACTAGAGGTGTCTAATTATCTTTCAACATCATATCTATATGATTTTTTATTGCTATAATTATCTCTAGGACACTATTTTCTCCACAATATCTATATTTGATCTCCTTCCATAGTGAATAAACCTTGTCAAAAAAATAGGAATGAAAATCTTTTGAATTTAGCTTCTAAAACTTTCGTTTTACAGCTAACCTTTTTTATAGCAATAATACCATGTGTTTTTAATTAATTCTAGATGTGTGGCTTTAGCCCTATCATATAACATCAAATTAGTCATGTTGTTGATATTCCAAGTACTCACATAGCCAATGTTTTACAATCAAGTATAAATTCGTCCACATTTCTCTTTTGTTGCAATCTAGTAAAATTGCAAAAAAAAACTTATTATACCCTAGAATCTTTTAAAGAAAGCGTTCATGAATGTATCCTAACTAACTAAATAAGATGACTTCTTCCACCACATGTACCGATTCTATGCATCACCCTCAAGTTGCATCAAGGCATACTTGATTTTTTCATCATCGTTATCGATATTATGTATATCAAAGTATTTTTCTACCTCATTAAACCATGTCACACCTTGCTTTTCACTTCCATCAAACTTTGGTATTTGCCCTCATCGGTTACCCATGTATCAATGGATTTTTTAAGGGATGTGGGAAGTTCACAAGCTAATAAGGATTGCCATTTGTGGACACATTTGGTTGTGAATTACTTGAATTTGGATCAGTGGTATTCATCAAAGACCACTTGATGAGTTCTTTCAGCTCATTAATCTATTTCAACAATGTTGTCTTGACTTTCTATAATTTTATCTATTTTTTTCTTTGGACTATCATGGCTCCATGTAATGTTTTGCTCTAGTTTCTCATGTTTCTACTCAAATTTTCCCTTTATTTTCTCTTACCTAATAGTACTCATCTACTATTATTCTTCTAATTTCTCCAATATATAATTATAACTACCAATTTCCTAGTTAATGGGGGAGTATTTTTCTCTCAACCTTGACATAATTAAGTTGAGTTTGTATGCTTTGATAATTTCCACTATAATTACAAAATTGTACAATTTGTTCTAATTCATTTGTGTGACCCATTTAATTCATTGGTACACTAGTATAAAGCACAAATTGTAGCTATATGGAATAGACAAGTGAATTATACAGTCATGAATTTGCAAATTATTATGAATTATGACTATTAGATTGTATAACAATGTATAATTGTACAAATTAAAAAGGCAACATATTGAAAATTGCACATTAAATCATGTGAAACAATCGCAAATGCATAAAAGGCTATGTACTACACAAAATAATGATGGTTTCAAATTGTGTACGATGATGACAAGATCCCATCGACATACTTTACTACAAATGGGGTTGACCCACTATATAAAATGAGTTTATAATTGGATATAACCAAGATATATAAATGAATAATGTATAAGAATTAATATTATCTCACTTGCTTACAATATCAAGTCATGAATAAATATTTGTATGGGGTGTCTAGGTGCCTTTGATAAAGGGTTACATTTTTCATTAATTCCATTTATTATTTTATTGTTTTCCTCTTTCCATGTGGTTCACAGACCCTAGAGATTGATGACTGCTACATCCATGGAATATTTGTACTAAGCAGATCCACCCAAAGGGGATTATCTCCTGATGGCTCAACCACGGACCCTGACCTCAAGGGTGTAGAGAGAATTGAATCCATGACCTCATTAACAAAGGTGCTTTGACAGAAGAAACTTAACCAACTAAACTAACCCCATGACTTTTATGTAGACATTATTAAATTATCCTCAACTATATTTTTTCTTCTAAATTATTATTTTAATATATAAAAATTTGCTTTAACACAAATGCTTTATCTATTATATAACATTTGAATTCAAACACATGGTAGATAGCACCAACAATTTATCCCTCCAATGATGTGACTCGTTGCATCTGGCAACCGTTAAGCACCTAAATTTGGTGTGGCTTAAAGCCTCTTTACCTAAGTTTTGGTAGGCTTCCACGCACTTTGGAAACTTCTATTAGATTTAAGCTAAGCTTCATGCTTAGGTGGTTTAATCTTGACATAATTTAGCTTTGAAAGTTGTGATTGGTTTGTAACTTTGTGAAAGCATCTATTATGCTTTATTGTGTGACATTTATAATATTTTTTTGTCTTTCATATTTATATCTCTTTTGTTGGGTGAAAACAACCTCAAATTCAACCAAAAAATTATTTAATATGAGGATCTATTAAAATGTATAAAAGTGACCATAAGTATGGCCTACAAGTGCTTCAATTAAATCAGAGATTTTTTTCCATATAGGTCAACTCTTCCTTCACGTAACAATGTATTGTGTTAATTTATGCATCACCATATGGTTTATGTTGCATAACTAAGAATTGGTAATGGTCTAGCAAAAGGACTTTATCATAGAGTATGTGTAAAGACCATTGATGTTTGTTAAAGACTTCTAAGGTAGTAAAAAATGCATAACAAAAACAGGTTTTTTTGAATGAGTTTTTGCTTTAACAACAAATGTTTGATCTATTATATAATATTTGAACTCAAACACATTGTATACAGGAAGAACTTATCCCTCTAGTGATGTCACCCATTGCATGTGACAACTATTAAAACACAAATTTGTATGGGAGTCTATTTACTAAAGTTTTGTTAGGCCTCTACGCATTGCATTTCCCACTCTAGTCTTCTATTACATTTATGTTAAGCTTCATACTTATATGGCTTAATGTTCACATATTTTGGCTTTGAAACTTGTGGTTGGCTTGTAACTCCGTGAAATCAATTATTATATTCTACTATGAGTGACATTTACAATATTCTTTTTGTATCTTTCAAATTTTTATGTATCCCCTCTCTTTTGTAGGATGAAAAAAACTGAAATTTAACCAAAAAATTATTTGATATTAAGATCATGTTAAAATGCATATCTTTCAGGCAGAAAGAGGCCTTCGGCAGGGATGCCCACTATCGCCTCTCCTTTTCATCTTGGCCATCGATGCTTTGAGCCTTCACATCAACCGTGCAGTGGAGTTAAAAGAATACTCTCCAGTCAGGATCTGTAAGCATATCTATATTTCACATAACCTGTTCGTTGACGATATCCTCTTATTCGCTATGCTATCCAAGGTAACATGGCTGTGCATAAAATCTATTTTGGATCGTTTTCAAAAGGCCTCCGGCCTTGCCATCAATAAAGCCAAATCGATCCTGTATCACAATGGTTCCGATGAGACTCTGATTTCTTGGATATCTCAGCTTCTTGGAATTGAATCCAGACTTCTGTCTGATGGAATCAAGTACCTTGGATTCCGCCTAAAAGCAAAGGCCTACAGGAAGGCTGACTGGCGATGGCTTATTGAACGCTTCTTCAGCAAGATCTCGCTGTGGGAATTTAGATCTCTTTCTCTGGGTGGCAGGGTTGTGCTTGTCAAATCGGTCTTGTCGCAGCTATCGGTATACTGGGGCCACCTTTTTCTTCTCCCGGCTTGTATCATCCAAGCCATCAACAGGATTTCCGCCAATTTTATATGGGGGGCAAAAGCTGATAGGAGAAAAATCCATCTCGCGAAGCTGAATTTCTTATCTCTGCCAAAAAAGCTTGGTGGATGGGGCCTGCTGGACATAAGGCTCTTTGGGATTGCTCTTGTCTGTAAATCCCTATGGAGGGGCATCTTTGGCTCAAATCCCTGGAGTGAAATTATTCGCCAAAAATATCAAAAAGGTAGAGGCATAGAATTCTGGTTCAGGTTTGATTCCATTGGCATTCAGCAGGGATCTGCTATTTGGCTCAGTTTCAGGCGGATCCAGCGTTATTTTCTCAATAATCTCAAATGGAAAATTTTCTCTGGCCGGAAGATTCTCATTGGCATCGACTCTTTTGCTGGCTTCAAGGGTAATCTACAGGTTCCAACTCCTATCCTTTTTCACCTCCACAGATTTGGTATTTTCTCATGGGATAGAATTATCAAGGAATGGAGAGGCCCCTCTCTCTCGCTTATGGACGCTCGCGACATCGGCATTCCGCAGGCCTTGTCCTTTCTATGGGATAATCTCAAAAACTCTCTCCATCTGGGTGGGTTAGTGCGCTCTGTTAATGAAGACCATTTGGTTTGGTCCTTATCTCTCTCTTCCACTCAAGCAAATGTTAAGGACATTTATCTGGACCTCATATCAAAATCAAACAGATTGAACAGACAGTGTTTTCCAGTATTTTGGTGGAAACTTGGCTGCCCCCTCAAAGTGACTTTATTCTCTTGGCTGGTGTTTTTCAACAAAAATTTGACTTGGGACTCCTTAAGGAAGCGGTCTTGGCATGGCCCCAGCAGATGCGTCTTTTGCAAAATGGAGGAGGAAACAAACTTCCATTTGTTTTTCAAATGCTCGGTCTCCCAACAAATCTGGTACGAATTAGCACTGTTTTTCTCCTTTCCGCATCTTAACTTCATCTCTGTTGATGCAGCTTTTGCCTGGTGGGGAAGACAAGAAGCTGCTCTTCGTCCAATCCTTCCCATCACTATATGGTGCCTTTGGAAGTGGAGGAACTTAAAAATTTTTGAGGATTCAAAAATCTCCTCCAAATATGTTCTGTCTTCTTTCTCTGCTCTCTATTCTCCTATCCGCTGAAGCAGCCCCTCTGGGTTTCAATTTTGTCTCTATGATCTTGTTGTTTCTGAAGGCAATCTCTTTTGGTATTATGCTTATCTTTTGATGCTTTTGCATGCTGACCCATCAGTCTTTCTCACATGCGATCTTTTAACAGATCCATCAGAACAATTTTGTATATATTGCCTCAATATAATATAGTGCTTTTCTTTCTGAAAAAGAAGTGGTTCAATTAAATGGGACATTTTTTTATATACACGTCACCTCTACCTTCATGTAACAATAATAATAATAATAATTGTCAATATACCTGTACTTTCATGTTAATTTATGCAGCACCATATGGTTTGACTTGCATGACTAATAATTGTCAATGCGCTAGCAAAAGCGTTTTAACACAGAATGTGTAACACCATTAATGCACTTTAACACAGAGCATGTGTAGAGACCATTAATATTTGTTAAAGACTTCCAAGGTAGTAGAAAATGCAAAACCAAGACAAGTTTTTTCAAATATAATTTTACATTAACAAATTTAGGCCAAATTTGCATTCTTCCAAATTATCACAAAGAATCAATTAAAAGTTCTTACAATATTGACAACTTTGAAAACATACCAAAGCAGGCGTGAGAAGCTTGGACGCCAAAAACATAGAGAGAAAATGAATAAATTATTTGTAAATGTAATAATAAAATTTCTCAAACAATAAATTAAGCACATAGAGGTCCCCATCTTCATGACCTTTCTATCGGCGTAACATTGTCTGGTCCAACAAATACTATGCTCTAACAATATAAAACGAACAAGACGTTTCCGTGATTGATGTTTCGATCGAAGCCCACCAACAGAGGATATTCTTCGGGACATCTGTGCAGAATCCTTAAAAATTAAGCACATCTTCAAGTGGGGGTCCAAATAATCACCTAAAAGATATTCACATCGACAAATTTGCATGCTCAGCACTTCAGATCATAAATCCTTTCCCACTATTTTCAAAACAATAGTTAATTTTGAAATGTAGAATAACAATTATCCAATTAAGCCTACATATCCATAAACTCCAATTTACATGATTGCATTCAAAGTGCTACGAAATTTACAATTTAACCCTTCACCAATTTAATGTGGCTAACAATATGATTTTATCTCCTTTCAATTCAATATTTACAACATGTATAACGAGTTTGCTTGATGTTTGCAAACCATGCAAAACGTACAAACTTACATATGGAGTCCAAGTCAGTGCGTCAAAAAAATGTTAGCCATATGAAGTCACACCTTTCTTGTCATCCTTAATCCTTACAGATGTTCACTTTAATCCACAAGCATGATAAGAATATGGAGAAGCTGAAATAACCCCTACTAACATTCAATACATCTACAAACCCACTGGCAAAGACCCAAAAAAAAAAAAAGAGATTGCTTCTTTCAAGTCATTTCCCCATACAGCGATTTTGTATTCATCCCGATCTATCCATGGTCACAGCACACATAATATTATGCCTGAATATGGTGAAGGGAATGTGAATCTCTTCACAGACTTACAAAACCATCATCCATCTAAATCCAAGATAGCCCAATATAATTACCTTATATTCTAAAAAATAAATAACAATTAATGAAATTAAGATCAAACATAATAAAGCTTGATGATAAGTCCCTATGGCATATTTTCCTCCCTTAAAGTCAATATGTGCTTAGAATTTTTTTATTTTTTTCCAATGCCAATTCCTAGGTAATCTTGGTTTTTCATCGGGAATTATGTGTGCGACCATTAAAACTTCAAAAACAATAAATCAATACAACTTATGACGATGGAGGTCAAATTCATCAACCGCAGTCCAAAATTACTACAATCTATATCACTAACCTTTAACCTCAGGTTTCCCTTTTCCTAGACTTCTCAACTCATTCACTCTACCTATATATATGATCAATAAGACCCTAGTAAATATAAAATTCCTACAAATCACCAGATTTGTATTGTAGTCTTTCCAACAAATTACTATATTGCTTTAATGCCAAGTGGATTGACTCTAGAATGTCCTGTGCAAAAGGTCAACGCTAGTTTCAATCAACATTATCATACTAGTGATCAGAGCCTAAAATAGTAACTAGCATGGAGGAAAAATCTAATAAAGTCAAATATGTTCTTTCTTTTTGGGCTTTTGGACTTCTGTAGAACTTTCTATGTCATTTTCAAGCCCATGTTTCCAAAGGCATATAGACTAGAACATCTAAAGAAGGTTACAAGGAAAAAGCTACTAAAAGGGGAAGTATTTTGTTGATTTGTAGCAATGTGGAAAAAGTCGAAGTCGGGATTAATTCGGCAAGGGTCCAAAAGTTGAAAAACTCGGCAAAGTCGGGAGTTTTTCGAAAAAGTCGGCAAAAAGTCGGCAAAATTAAAAAAATACAAAAATATTCATTTTTAAAAAAATCCGGACTTTTTCAATAAAATCCCGACTTTTTCAATAAAATCCCGATTTTTTCAATAAAATCCCGATTTTTTCAAAGAAAAAAAAATCATTAAAGAAACTACCACGATTTTTTGGAAAAAGTCCTGATTTAATCCCGACTTTTTCGATTTAATCCCGATTTTTTCGTTTCTTAAAAAGTCGGCAAAAAATCGGCCGATTTAATCCTTTTCTTGAAAAAATCGCGTTTTGGGGAATAAATCCCGATTTTATCGGGACTTTTTCCACACTGATTTGTAGACTTTTAACGAAGTTTTTAATGACATGTTCAAGCACCTGTTCTTCTAGCGATTTATAGCATAGAATACCTAAAGAAGGTTATGGAAAAGTTGTAACACAAGTTCAAATAGAAAACGCCATAGGTGCTGAGTAAGCCTATTCACATTTTGCCATACTTTTTGTTCTCTACATTGATGAATTGGAAGAGTAGTTCCTGCTATCCATAAGACTATACATTGTTTATAGGGATTTTACTTCCATTGTGTTATCCAATTGTGACAGTGCTCTAATGTAACATACAGCAATTCGTTTTTCACATCAATACTTGAGCTGCTAAGTTTATCTTGCAATTTGCATGAGCCCTGGTGAAGTTGAGGAAAAAGAAAATTATCCAATAAAAGAAAGGGATATAGGAGAGAATGCTTCTTTTAATCAACTAGTCATATTTTAGGGCTCAAATAAAAGCAATGATAAAGAGGTGCCAGATGTTGCCAACAAAATAAGGTATACGAGGCAATAATCAAAATTTTTCATAACTCCATACTCAATAGGAAGCCACATTATTGTCCTGGATGGGGAGATCTGCACCAACCAAACCTCACTGCTAACAGCACTAAAAGAGTTCTTGACAAAGAGAATAGCTAAATTTTTCAAACAGAGAGTTTGTAAGGTTTACAAAGTGTTGAATTTTCTACAATATACACAGCAGAAACTAATCTTCTGATCTGATAATTACTACCTAATAATCTTCATACAGTTTATCTTATGCCACTGATATTATTGAGCAATTACACACAGAAGATTTCAACAGTTATACAATGAAAACAGTAAGATCATAAAGAGACAGACATGCACAATAGAGACAATAAAATTTTCCCTGTGAAACCCAAATTTGGGAGAAAACTCAGCAACTCTTCTTCTAAGATAAAGTATTCTTCTGCATGGTTTGCAATTCAAAATTGTCTAGAAATCTATGCCAAAAGCCAAGTCCAAACTTCAGTCACTTCATCCTTTTTCAGCTGCTATGTGTTTTTTATAGAAGAGAAATGATGAATTCAAATTGATCATATGATGACACACATTGTATATATATACAAGTTGAATGGGTGCATTTACACCAAGGGACACGTCCCTTTATTAACTGGGCCTACTTGTCCATTTTGAGCCAACATAAAACCCAAAAAAAAATTGATTTCCATAATTTTTCCAGGTCAAGTTAGGAGGCCTCTTGACATGCGGGAAGGCCTCTTGACATGTGGGAATACCTCCTGATGCTACACAAAAATCAACACTCCCCCTCAGCGAGGGAGGTATTCTCCTTGGCTACAATAGATTTTCCTTTAATTGAAATTTCTTCTCCCTTAAGAAAAGTTCATGAGTTTGTCACGTTGATGCATGTCTATAGAATCTAGATAACTCCATCTTGGAGTGGGCAATGTAAGTATCTAGGGCTTTTGGCCAAAGTCCTTTATGGCTCCTTAGGAAAATGTATCAATCTCCTATGATCAAAATCCATTATGACCTTAGCCAAGTCCTTCTAGAAGACAATTTGCCCTTGGAACATTCACCCTTCTAGTCAAAGTCTTTTATGACCTAGCCAAATCCTTTTGGTTTTTCAAGTGAATTACATCTTATCTCCTCTGGTCAAAGTTCTTTATGACTAGCCAAGTCCCTCTAGCTTCTTAGAAGAAGATCTGTCCAATCCTGTAATTTCCCTGGGTCATTCACTTCTGGTCAAAGTCCTTTATGACCCAGCCAAGTCCTTTTGGCTTCTCAAGCAAGTGTATCCTATGCTACACAAAAATCAACACTCCCCCTTAGCGAGGGAGGTATTCTCATTGGCTACAATAGATTTTCCTTTAGTTGAAATTTCTTCTTCCTTAAGAAAAGTTCATGAGTTTGTCACGTTGATGCATGTCTATAGAATCTAGATAACTCCATCCTGGAGTGGGCAATGTAAGTATCCAGGGCTTTTGGCCAAAGTCCTTTATGGCTCCTTAGGAAAATGTATCAATCTCCTATGATCAAAGTCCATCATGACCTTAGCCAAGTCCTTCTAGAAACCAATTTGCCCTTGGACCATTCACCCTTCTGATGAAAGTCTTTTATGACCTAGCCAAACCCTTTTGGTTTTCCAGGTGAATTACATATTATCTCCTCTGGTCAAATTTCTTTATGACTAGCCAAGTCCCTCTGGCTTCTTAGAAGAAGATTTGTCCAATCCTATAATTTCCCTGGGTCATTCACCTTTGGTCAAAGTCCTTTATGACCCAGCCAAGTCCTTTTGGCTTCTCAAGCGAGTGTATCCTATAATTGCCTCTGTAATTGCCTTGGGCCATTCACCTTTCTGGTCAAAATCCTTTATGACCTAGCCAAGTCCTTCTAGCTTCAAAGGTGAATGTATCCATCTCCCCTTGTCAAAGTCCTTTATGACCTAGCCAAAGTCCTTTATGGCTTCAGGAGATGGTCTGCCCAATCTTGCAAAGACCTCATCACTTGTCAAAGAGGGAGACATTTAGCATCATACCAAGCTCGTCTTTGAATTGTCCACAATTTGCTCATCTGTGGATATGTATTGGAGCTCTATTGCTCCTCTCTACACCATGTCTCAAATGAAGTGATCCAGCCATGTCCTTCTGGCTTCTAAAGCCACACTACTTCATGACTTGCTATACTAGCTGTGATATACTCTGCCTCTACATGAATTTGTATATTTTTGTAGCCTCACTTCACCTCCTAAGACATATCTCAAACCACATTCAACTATACAACACAGATACCACATGCTTTGTTTCCATCCAATGTACATGCCTCGGCTCAAACATAAACTAGTTCAGGGTGCTCACTGCAAAGCAAATATCTAGCCTGTTGTTAACCCAGTACACAGGGTCCAATCAACTACCTGTACATCATGAGATCCACCAAATTTGAATCTCTAATCCC
Source organism: Pinus tabuliformis (assembly GCA_031772625.1). Lineage (NCBI taxonomy): Eukaryota > Viridiplantae > Streptophyta > Pinopsida > Pinales > Pinaceae > Pinus > Pinus tabuliformis. The sequence goes on from CM062818.1 coordinate 1,164,705,465, forward strand.
AAGAAATAGTGTATATTCTATTAAACCTTCATTTCAATCTCTAAGGCCAACCCCTTTTGACACTGAAGCAAGTCTTCCTGTGGTAGTTGTTAAAATTGGCAACTACGGCAAAACTTCATGTGGGTCATCTTATTCATGGCTGATAATAATTTTATTAGATTCCTTTCGTCTAGAGGTGTAGGATTGATATAAAGATCATTTGATTCTGATAAGTATTCATGGATATATGAATTTATTTTGATTATGGAATTATTATCAAGCCGACCTACAACTCATGTAGGCTCAGAAGCCCAACAGTCGCATCTATTCAAACATCATCAGTTGTGTATAAATACAAGAGGACTTTTCCTCATTTGCACTCACTCAACTCATCACATCTCTCTCTCTCTACTGCGCAGAAAAGAGTCTCTTCTCTACTGCGCAGAAAAGGGTCTCTCCCTCACACATGTGAAGCCAGAAGCTGCTGAAACTGAAGCTGCAACTGCAGAAGTAAAGATTGACCTACATGGACTAGAATATCTCCTCATCTGAACTGCATTGTAGGTTCATTTGAACCTCCTCTGAAAGCCGCAACTTTTGGTGGTGGAATCAAGTCAATCCGACAGACGGTTTGCAAGATATCGACTGCCCTAGTTTGAAGCCGGAAGCTGCCGAAACTGAAACTGCAATTGCAGAAGTAAAGATTGACCTGCGTGGACTAGAAGATCTCCTCATCTGAACTGCGCTATAGGTTCATCTGAACTGCGTTGTAGGTTCCTCTGAACCTCCTCTGAAAGCCGCAACTTTTGGTGGTGGAATCAAGTCAATCCGACGGACGGTTTGCAAGATATCGACTGCCCTAGTTTGAAGGAAGCTACTGAAACTGAAGCTGCAATTGCAAAAGTGAAGTTTGACCTGCATGGACTAGAAGATATCGTCATCTGAACTGTGCTGTAGGTTCATCTGAACCTCCTCTGGAAGCCGCAACTTTTGGTGGTGGAATCAAGCCGATTCGAGGGTCGGTTTGTGAGATATCGTCTGCCCTAGTTTGATGATGAAGCCGCTAATGTTGATGCTGCTGATATAGGGTTTGATATTGCTGATATGAATCAGATTTATTGTACTATTTCTCTCTGCTGAATTATTAACGATAAAAGAAGATTTGATCAAAGGGTTTCCCCACACATTGTGGGGTTTCTCCTTGGCTAGCCGCCACATCTTGTGTCTCTTATCTTGGCTTGTTTTCTGTCGATCATTTAATGTTTTATCTGCACTTTACTTTATGTACATGTGATTGCTAATCTGTGGAATATAATAAGAAAAAGAAGTAAATTGTTATAAGCATAGAACATACCATAACTTAACATGGTATCCGAGCAGAGGTGAAGACAAAGCCCGAGCAAGAGCAAGAGCAATCACCAAAGAGAAGATAGGCAAGGCTATCCTAAAAGAACTATGGGGTCCTCAACACTCTTTCCTGCCAAAGACAAGCTCCATGAGAAAGTTGACTATCACGGATGGAAGATATCTATTGATCTAACCCTAGAAGATCAAGGAGTGTTGGACCATGTAAGAGGCAACATTGTTGAGCCTCCATCAAATGCATCCGTTGTTGCCTGGAACAAATGGAAAAATGGAGAAGTCAAAACAAAGAAGATCATCCAGGACTCTATCGACAAGCACTTGGGGGCCTACATCTCTGATCTGAACACCTCCAAGGAAATCTACGATAGAGTGGTGAGTTTATTTAAAGTTAATGATGCAAATCAAGTTTTGTTTCTTCGAAATAAGCTGAGGGAAATCAAGAAGGGTAAAGATGATAGTATGCAAGCATACTTCTTAAGAATCACCGAGATCAAGAACAATCTCCTATCTATCGGGGAGACTATTACTGATAGGGAAATGGCACTCACGACTCTTGGAGGATTACCATCCGAATGGTACGTGTTCAGGACTACTCTTCTGAACAATCATGTAATTCCTGGTTTCAAGGAATTAATGGTTAGATGCGTTCTAGAAGAAACATGGGTAGAAAAGCAAGAAATGCCCTTGCCTAAAGGTCCTCCTGCTACCTTTTCTTCTCATGCTAAGAAAAGAAATAATTCCGGGACTAAATCAAAAGGAAAGGCTGGACCTAAGGGTGGAAGAAAATGACGATGTTACATTTGCAATAAAGCAAGTCACTATGCAAGGGAGTGCCCTGATAGAAAGGACTCACACTTGGACGATGATCAAAATCCCTCTGATGGCAATCAAAGGAATGACAAATTCAATAGCAAAGGTAAGAGGAGAGTTGGGAATCAGGGAAGAGGACAAGCATTCAAGAAGCTAGAAATTCCAGGATGTATTAAATGCACTTGACCTCCAAAAGAACTTGGTGTCCATCTCGTCAATGGAAGACAAAGGCTACAAGGTAACCTTCAACGATGGCAAGGTACATGTATCGAAAAATAATGTTAAAGATGCCTTTACTCTTGGGTTTCATGTTATCAAGTCGATGAAAGTCAGGTAGGTGTCATGTCTTATGACACATCTCTTCAATCCGAACTTTGGCATTGGAGGTTTGCCTACCTTCATTACAAAGATCTACTCGATGTAAGACATATGGTAACAGAAATGCCCGAATTCTGAGTAGAAAAAGAAGGTGTATGTTCGGGATGTGCCGAAGGAAAGCTCAAAAGAGGACCATTCCCCTCAAGCCTAAGCAAGAACTCCAATATATTACAGTTGGTTCACTCAGGCATATCTGAGGCTGGCATTAAGAGAGAGACTACTACAACACATACTCCAGAGCAGAATGGTGTGGCACCGTACGATTGTGGAAGCTATCTCTATGATGATGTGACAATCCCTGATGTGGAAGAACCGATGGATCCTATTTATCCACCTAAGCCTTCCTCTTCCAGGAAGAGGCCTTTATAGCTTAGGGGCATACTTGATGATGCTGAAAGACATGCTGCACCCCGAGGAACCTTTCGTGAAAGGAAGAAACCTAATAGGTATCAGGGATACCTAACCATCATGAGCACGATCATACAAAATGAGCCTTCATCATTCTCAGATGTCGTCAAGCATCAAGTATGGAAGGATGCTATGACCATTATGGAGAATGAGACAAGGCAATTGTTACTTCAAGCTGGATTTACAAGATAAAGTTGTAGCAGATGGAAGTAGGGAAAAGTATAAGGCTCGTTTTGTTGCTCATGTTTTCTCCCATAAGGAAGGTATAGACTATGATGTGATATTTGCACCTGTTGCCAGATATACGACCATCCGCTTGATCATAGACCTTGTGGCTTCACAAGGATGGAACCTACATCAGATGGATGTCAAGACCACATTCTTGCACGATTCGATCAAAGAAGAGGTCTATGTGGAGCAACTTGAAGGATTTGAGATTTATGATTGAAAATCTCATGTATGCAGGTTGAAGAAGGCTCTCTATGGGTTGAAGCAAGCACCCCGAGCATGGTATAAGAGGATCGATAGCTACTTGATGAAGCTAGGATTCACTAGGAGTGAAGTTGATTCTAACCTTTACCTTAAGGTTGAAGATGACAAGCCTCTCATACTAGTGCTGTATGTGGATGACCTCTTTCTAACAGGTGTAGACCATCTCATTCACAAATGTAAGAGGGAGTTGGCTTCTGAATTTGAAATGGAGGACCTAGGACCGATGCACTATTTCCTAGGACTTGAAGTGTGGCAGAAGCCAAGGGAAATTTTCCTATCTCAAGGAAAATAAGTGGTAAATATATTGAAAATATTCGATATGATGGACTGCAAGCCTGTGACTACCTAGAGGATCTTAACTTTTAGAAGTTATATGGTAGTGATGTTGGACCAGATTTGGGAAATGCCTCTGAGTTTCATAAACTCATTCGCATTGATGTTCTTGGTGAACCTCTTTCCGAACATATGTTTTGCAGATAGCATTGTGAGCTCATATTTGGTTGAGCCTCACTAGATTGGTGCCAAGAATCTTCTGAGATGTCTTCAGGACACAATCTCTCATGGATTGAGATACATTGCCGGAAATATGAAACTACATGATTATTCGAATGCCGATTAGGCAGGTAGTGTGGAGGATCACTTAAGTACTTTTAGTGTCGTTTCTCCTTGGATTCTGCTTTGATATAATGGATGAGCAGGAAGCAAAAGTCGGTTGCCATAAGCATCGTCGAGACCAGAGACATATCTACGAGTATGATCTCGTATGAAGCTGCCTGGTTGGGAAAGCTCTTCAATGAGCTGTTTGAACACATACCACTGTGATTCTCTGTAACAACCAGAGGTGGGATTCAATTATTGAGGAATCATGTATTCGTCGATTGCTCCAGCAGATAGACATCATCTGGGATACGGTAAGTCGATGAGCAAGGAGGCTCCATCACATTAAGATGATGTACAAGTCGATACACCTTGTCAAAGCCCCAAGGAAAGATCTAATCTGGGATTTTCTCAAATGACTTGGAGTTGTCAAGAAACCCTTGTACAAGGGTCCTGCATGTTGCATGCATTGAGCTCTAGGAGCTCTGAGATCTTGCGGTTCTTATTGGAGCAACATACGACCACAGGGTGACTCACCCTCCCCTGGTGGTGTGCACTGTAACAAGATGATTCGCTCTCTTGTGGGACAAGATGATTCACTCTCTTGTGGAACAAGATGATTCGCTCTCCTGTGTAGCAGGATGATTAGCTCTCTTGTGAGGCCTGGATTGATGTGTTCTCCATGGCGATTGTAGTAGGATTGATGTGTTCTCCTGTGAGGCCTAGATTGATGTGTTCTCCATGGCGGCCTGGATTGATGTGTTCTCCATGGCGATTGTAGTAGGATTGATGCGTTCTCCTATGAGGACAGGATTGATTAGTTCTCCTGTCGAGGCATCCTACCCATGCAGTCTAGGACTCATGGGAAGTGCCTCTCATCTGATCAATGAGCAGGGAAATGAAGTTAGGGACCACAGTAGTACCGATGGACGCATCGTTGTATCTACCGTACTCCCTATGCTAGGATGACCTCCATTGATTTGGGATCAATGATACTAGTCTGGGACCAGTAGTAGGAGTTGTACCATACTATGACACTGACTTCGGGTTGGTTGAGACTGGTCTGGGACCAGTGGTACATACTCTAAGACTAACTTCATATCAGTGCAGTACTGGTCTGGGACCAGTGAGAGTGGTACATACTATGACGCTGACTTTGGGTCGGTTGAGACTAGTTTGGGACTAGTGGTACACTCTCTGAGACTGCAATTCTAGTCTGGGACCAGTGGTAGGAGTGGTACTTACTATGAAGCTGACTTCAGGTCGGTTGAGGCTGGTCTGAGACCAATGGTATGCACTCTGAGACTGACTTTGAGTCAGTGGAGGATGATAGTAGTCTGGGACCAGTGGAGTTGTACTCACTATAACGCTGACTTCGGGTTGGTTGAGACTGGTCTGGGACCAATGGTACATACTCTGAGACTGACTTTGAGTCAGTATGATACATCCTCAATCATTTCGTCTTTTTCATAATTCGAACAAAAGCAGAGCAGAATAGAACAAAGCAGAGCAACGCATAATAGAGCAGAGTCGTACAGATCAGTATAGGGCAGAACAAGACAAAGCAAAACAGGCAGAATAGAGCAGAGCAGGGCAAGGGTCAGGCTGTATAGGGCAGTGCATTTGATGGATGAATAGTAATGACCGATAGTCAGATTGCAGATGAAGTTCTCCCTAGTTGAGAGGGAGTGTTAAAATTGGCAACTAGGGCAAAACTTCATGTGGGTCATCTTATTCATGGCTGATAATATTTTTATTAGATTCCTCTCGTCGAAAGGTGTAGGATTGATACAAAGATCATCCGATTCTGATAAGTATTTATGGAGATATGAATTTATTTTGATTATGGAATTATTATCAAGCCGACCTACAACTCATGTAGGCTCAGAAGCCCAACAGTCGCATCTATTCAAACATCATCAGTTGTGTATAAATACAAGAGGACTTCTCCTTTAAAGAGTTCAGGCTTCTGTGATCCATATCAAGTTTGTGAGAGATTTTTCGGCAAAAATCACATGGAAAACCATTCGTTGACGCGTTTCGAACCAACTAGTGTGGTTCATCGTCAGGACAAGTTGAAGAAACAGATCCAGCTTAGCATGTTAAATAGTCTGAGCAGAGCCTCCAACGGCTAACTTGACCAACGGCTAGTTTGACTCTAGGACCGGGGTCAAAATTATTTTATTAAATTAATTAGTAAAATTTAGGACCAATCCCTTAAAAAATATATAAAATATTTTTAATGGGTATTTAGTTCAAAAAATATTATTAAAAATTATAAGTTAAATAGTATTTAAAAGGAAATTTAGTTAAATAAAGGACCTTATACTATCCCTACATACAAATATATAAAGTAAAATATAAAATAATTAAAAATAATAAGTTAATTAATAATTAAAGGAAAATTCAGTTACATAAAGGACCTTATAAGAAGTAATATCAAAAGGATGTTAGGTTAGTTAGAAAATTATTTAAAAAGTATAAGTTAGTTATATAAAGGACCTAATAATATAAGAATAAATTATATGCATAAATATAAATATATGACATAATATAAAATATATATATAAAAATAATAGAAAAGGGTGTTTATTTAGAAGTATTATGCTAATTAGTATTAGTCATAAAATACCTGAAGTAATAAGCTGTTAGAATCAATAAAAATAAGAAATGAGAAAATTAACTCTAAAAAAAATAAATAAATAAAAATAATAATAAAAAATAAATAAATAAATAAATAATAAAAAATAAAATAAAAATAAAAATAAATAAAATAAAAATAAAAATAAAAATAAAACATAAACCATAAATAAATAAATAGATAAAAAATAATAATAAAAAAAACCTTAAGAGGAGGGCGGAAAAACGACTAGGAAGAGAGTGCTGGGACCCAACACCTACTGATTTTCCAGCCATCCTCTCTATTGAGATTCCTCGGCCTCTTTTCAATCTCAAGCGCTTCCCTAAATTTTCGATGATGGAAATGCGAAACCTTAGCAATAACACTAGCCTCTTCAATACAAACATGATGCTTGGTTTTCTCAGCATGTTCAGCTAAAGCGGAAGACTTAGCTCTCCTATGCTTAAGGTCCGCTGCGTGCTCGCTAATCCTTTGATTAATGGAGCGACCAGTCTCCCCAATATAGGGGGTCCCACAGGAACAAGGGATCATATAAACACCTTTCATATCCTTAGGGTCGATAGGATCCTTCACCGATCTGAGGGACATACGAATGGTGTTCAGGGGCCTAAAGGTCACAGGGATACTATGCTTCTTGAGAATCCTTCCAATTCTATCAGGACTTTTCCTCATTTGCACTCACTCAACTCATCACATCTCTCTCTCTCTCTACTGCGCAGAAAAAGAGTCTCTTCTCTACTACGTAGAAAAGGGTCTCTCCCTCACACATGTGAAGCCAGAAGCTGTTGAAACTGAAGCTGCAACTGCAGAAGTAAGGATTGACTTGCATGGGCTAGAAGATCTCCTCATCTGAACTGCATTGTAGCTGAACCTCCTCTGAAAGCCGCAACTTTTGGTGGTGGAATCAAGTCAATCCAATGGACGATTTGTAAGATATCGACTGCCCTAGTTTGAAGCCGGAAGCTGCCGAAACTGAAACTGCAACTACAAAAGTAAAGATTGACCTGCGTGGACTAGAAGATCTCCTCATCTGAACTGCGTTGTAGGTTCATCTGAACCTCCTCTGAAAGCCACAAATTTTGGTGGTGGGATCAAGTTAATCCGACGGATGGTTTGCAAGATATCTACTGCCCTAGTTTGAAGGAAGCTGTTGAAATTGAAGCTGCAACTGTAGAAGTGAAGTTTGACCTGCGTGGACTAGAAGATCTCATCTGAATTGCGTTGTAGGTTCATCTGAACCTCCTCTGAAAGCTGCAACTTTTGGTGGTGGAATCAAGCCGATCCGACGGTCGGTTTGTGAGATATTGTCTGCCCTAGTTTGATGATGAAGCCGCTAATGCTGATGCTGCTGATCTAGGGTTTGCTACTACTGATATGAATCAGATTTATTGTACTATTTCTCTCTGTTGAATTATTGAAGATAAAAGAAGATTTGATCAAAGGGTTTCCCCACACATTGTGGGGTTTGTCCCTAGCTAGCCGCCACATCTTGTGTCTCTTGTCTTGCCTTGTTTTCTATCGATCGTTTAATTTTCTATCTGCACTTTACTTTATATGCATGTGATGGCTAATTTGTGGAATATAATAAGAAAAAGAAGTAAACTGTTATAAGCATAGAACATACCATAACTTAACAGTAGTCCTAGCTACTCTTTCTATCACAGAAGAAAATCCTCCTGCCACTGCTACTCCCTTTGTCACATAAGCAGGTCCTTCTACCACTGCTTCTCCCTCTGTCACATAAGCAAGTCCTTTTGCTACTGCCTGACATATTTCTTCAAAGAAGGTGTACTGCTCCTACAAATCTTCTATCTTTGAGTATCTTGACAATTTCAACCCATGTCATCCTCTAGGAAGTTGTTCCTTACACTCTTCCTGACAGTTTGCTCCCTCAGAACTAGTAGCTCTTCCTATCATCTGGCATGATCCTGGATGTTCTAATAATATGTTCAAACTTTACTCTCAAACATCAAACATTCTTGTTGATTCTATGCTTGAGTCCAAGAAACTGACCATCTGGTGACTAGAGGAAAAATATTCTCGTAGTCCACTCCCTCTTTCTAGGAGAACCTTCTTGTCAAAAACTTCTATATGTTGCTAGCTGCTGCATAAATCATTGCATTGTTAGTTACCACAATGCACCCATTACTTCATTCAAGAGGTCATGGAAGAAAAATCATAACCCAACAAAATATAAAGGACAGGAGGCTGAACAAAAACTAAAATAATCAAACTGATCAAGGGAGAAAAATGTGAGGTACTTATCTCTTGATTAAGAAAGAAACTGTTGAGGTTTGTAGGGGATTGCCAACTCCCTCTTGATCCTTGCCTCCTTGCAGAAATCAATGAAGTTCATCTACAATCTTATCAGGCTTGGATTCCTTGTCTTCCTGAGGTGGATGCACATCAGTTATTGCTTTCCTTTCTTTTTCCTTGCATGATTTGTAAAAGATAGTGTTTGTGGATTAGGCATAGCAAGCCATTCATCGAGCTCAACAATAAATTAGCATCAATGCCAAGTCTACCCTTGTATGATTTCAAGATATCCCTTGGTGGAAGAATTAGGGACGTGTAATTAGCCAAATTAACAGCTTCCTTTTGGTCCAAATTTCAATCATTCAAGTTGACCACATCTAACATGGACAATAAACAAGGATTTGACTCCATGTCGAGTGTAGGTTCGTGCTTGTACTCAACAAATTCAAATTAGTTTTTATGTCACATGTCATGCTTGAAAAGATGTCATCATCCATATTGTAGACTTTCTAAAGCATATACTCGAAACTAAATAAGTTATCATCAAACTTCCCTCTCAAGTTTCAAAAGAGTAATCATAGCTTCAAACTGAATCCTTCAAATGCATATTCAATGTGATTGAGTCATAAGGCTAGGAATTGTATGCCCAAAAAATTTGTGTAATTTAAAATTGGAATTCTTCTCTCTGCATCTCGTCAAACATCAAAGAAACAGCTAGTCGAGCAAACTGCACAGTTTGGTGTAATGTGGCAGAATTGAAGTCCCAAAGGCGTAATGTCACATTCAAAGATGTTGTCCAGCATTGGAAAATAATTTTAATCATGGGGCAACTGACAAGTACAGCAATGGCTGTTGTGGCTAGCCCTCTATGGCGGCATAGCCTACCAACTATGCTACCACCATATCGATGGCCACGTTGTAGACTAAAACAGTGTTGCCAATACAAACAAGAAGCCTTTTTCCATCGTTGGAGAATGTTGGCCGACTATGCACAAGACCCTCCAGTGGTAACCATTTTTCCCTCCAAATGCCTCTTCCCTCGACCACTTGTACGTTTTGGTTGTCACGACAACAATAACAACAAATAAATGCTCAAGCCACTTACATCCTCAATGAACAGATTTCCAATGTAAACTTGTGCCTTATTTGCATAAGACTTCTTGTAGCCTCTGACAAGGGTAAGGGGACAAATTTGAGAATGTGGTTGTATGAGGGTTTTAATTCCATTCAAGGCACAAGATGGTTGGTATACTATGTGCAGGTATGGGATACACATTTAAAGACGAATCATGGGTTCAATAAATCTGATGGGATAGGCAAACAATGCCACGAAGGGTTTAAATTTGCGCTTAAAATGGTCGAGTTGTGTTATGCAATCACCATCACCAATTTGAGTAAGTAGCAACCCTCCTACACAAGATCGATTTTGCTCACTGCGACTTGATGAACAAGGTTTGGTGGCCTGTGGCCTCTGCGGCCCATTCCACAGATCAAACTCAGCCTTATGCAGATCCTTTAGCACTCAGAACAACCTTCAAACCAGGCCTCAGAAACTCATCCTTCCTCTTCCTGGTTGCGGCTTTCTAGGAGAGAGATCCTTCACAAGATGTAGTCTTTCACACTTGTCTTTAGTGGTTGTTCTCTCAACCATGCTCTGATACCATGTTGAATTTTCTACAATAAACACAGTAGAAACTAATCTTTTGTAATATTCCCTCTTGGAAATGACTCACTATACCCACTGTAATTTCTGAGTTTGATATAAATTTCGTAGTGAAGTCTTTTGTCAAACAGATTGATGTTGTATTGTTGTAGGTATGATTTCCTTGTTTTTGTTTTCATATATGCTTTTAATGCCAGATGTATGTACTCATAATAGATCTCAGAGCAACGATATACACACACATCAAACTCAGCCATACATATACCATTCAATAAGCAGCATACCATAATAAAATTTGCCTTTTCATTCATATATTCAGTTCAAAAATATACAATGAAATATCATTGACGGGTTGATACAATAGAATAAAGGCAAGGAACCTGGATTCCTTTGATGAGATAAGATGGCAGTGTCACTTTCCAACAGTATTGATGGTACCCCTTTATGTCTAGCTCTGAAATGAGTGTTCAACAACCACCCAACAGGAGATACGACTAGTCTAGACCTCACGAAGGAGCACGCAATCCCAGAAATGAAGTCTCACCAAGGAGCACACAATCCCAGAAATGAAGTCTAATATAGATATGACACGTCCAACACTTGGTAAGGAGGCACAACCCAACAATAAACTCGCACACAGCTACAGTGGTCACAGGGATAAGATTCAGCCTGCTCTATTGACCCCTTTTCTCCTTATTACTCTTGCCCTCACACAAGCCCAGCAACCAATAGAACTCCGCCTAGGTAAAGAGGAATATCAGTCCTCTTGAATGGCTGACTTGACCCTTTCAAATGACCAGGAACACGGCTTGTGGGCTCAAGTATTTTGACCCCCCTTATGCTGAATAAACTTGGTCACTGCATGGAGGAATGACAACCCTTGCAACTATGAAACATGTCCTTTGTGGTGGAGAATTATGGCTCAACAAACTCAGAAACTCAACTTCTGTATAATGGTTGGAAATCATCTTCTTCCACCTAGGTAAATCGGCCCACAGAGAATGCAACTCGACCTCAAAAGGATGCTTCTTTACTCAGCAGTTTGACCCTCTAAAATGGTTTAGAAATAGATATATTCATGGGTATCTCCAATCTGTCAAGAAATATCATAAACTAAATATTAGAAAATAAAAAACCAATTGATAAAACATTGTACCTCCATTACCTTTTGTAAATCTTCTTCTCCTTGGTAACGCAATGGTGAAATCTGAATGATTACACTCTCTAAACCAACTAGGGTGTATAGTTTCAATGCATAAGTTAGCAATGGTAGTTAGGGCTTCTTAAACCCTAAGCTTATCTCCAAAAACACTACAGGAGCCTTTTTTTTCTCAAAATGCAGGAGAATGCACTTCGACCTCAAAATGATGCTTCTTTACCTAACAACTTGACCCTCTAGAATGGCTTGGAAATGGATATCTTCAAGGGTATTTCCAGCCAATCAAGAAATATGAAAAACTGAATATTCGAAGATAAAACCAATTGATAAAACCTTGTACCTCCATTATCTTTTGTAAATCTTTTTCTCCTTCGTAATGCATTAGTGAAATGTGAATGATTCCACTTTCTAAACCAAGTAGGGTGTATAGTTTCAACTCCGAAGTTAGCAATGGTGACTAGGGTTTCTCAAACCCTAAGTTTCTCTCCAAAAACTCTCCAAGAACCTCTTTTCTCAAAATGCAAGTGATAGAATGAGGAAAGACTCCTCGCTTTTCTTCTTTTATAATTAAGTGGCCACTTTTGCCATCATTTTACCCTTTGAATTTTACTAAGTCACTTTAAGAACTTTTCACATTTTAAAATGAAAGTGACTTTTCACTAGATGAGAATATGGACCCTTTTTCACCCCATAGGCAGTTATAATGTTTTCCTAGGCGAATCATGTTCCCTTATTAATAAATTTCCCCCACCTTAGCCTATTGGAACTTTAATAGGCTAGAAAAATCTTGTCTTCTATCTCCTAAGTGGTTGGGGACATTACAATCCCCCAGTTTACTTGCCCTCAAGCAACTTCAACTCTGGATGTTTGAGCACTTGTTCACCCTCCCATGTGGTGTCCTCAACAGATAGATTCTTCCACTTACTAGGTACTCCTTTATGGTTTTGTTCCTCAACTTCTGCTCCCTGGTCTCCAAAATCTCCTTTGAGACCAAAATTAGTTCTCCTTCCTCGTCCAATGGTGGGAGCTTAGTGGAGGTGACTACATGCTTCCCCAAGGCCTTCTTGAGGCACAAAACATGGAAGACATTGTGAATTTTACATCCTTCAGGAAGTTCCAACTCATAGGCCACTTCCCCAACTTGTCTCATGATTTTGTATGGTCCATAGAACCTAGGTTTCAATTTTTATGCCCCCTTTGTTTTGGGTGATGATTGTTTCTGGCGTTGGAGACGAAGATATACCATGTCTCCCACTTCAAAGTTGCGCTCTATCTTGTGCCTATCCGCATATACTTTTGTTGGTTTTGAGCCATCCGCAAGTTGTCCTTGAGGACTCATAGGATATCTTGGCTCTCCTGAATCCAATCTTTAGCCAAAGGGGCACGGCTATCCCCAAATATATGATCTGCAAATGTTGGGGCATCATATACGTACAACACTTTGAAGGGTGTCATACCAATAAACATGTGGAAAGTGGTGTTGTAGCAGTGCTCCCCCAGATGCAACCACTTTACCCATGCCTTCTGTTGGCCAAATACATAGTTCCTAAGATAGCCCTCAAGCCACTTGTTGACTATCTTGGTTTATCCATGAGTCTGTGGGTGGTAACTAGTGCTTGGTGTCATCTCAATCCCCACAAGTCTAAATAACTCTTGCCAAAAGTCACTCATGAATCTACTTCCCCTGCCACTCGCGATGGTCTTCGGGAACCCATGTAATCGAAAGATCTCCCTAAAGAACAACTCGACCACCTGTGCTGCTAAATATTTAGATGGTATGGCAAAAAAGTGTGCGAACTTCGTAAGTCAGTCCACCACTACATATATGAGTCCTTACCCTATACCAAAGGTAGCCCAATGATAAAGTCCATGGAAATGATCCCCCACTTCTGCTCAGGGATAGGGAGTGGTTGTAGCAACATTGCTAGAAGAGTATGCTTAGCTTTACTCTACTAACAGATGTTGCATTCTTTCACAAACCTAAACACATCCATCTTGAGGCCCTTCCAAAAGAAAAACTCCTTGATTTTCCTATAGGTTTTCAAATACCCTAGATGTCCAGCCAAAGGTGAGTTATGAGTTGCTTGCATAATTTTCTCCTTCAGCTATGACTTTGGTACCAAATAGATCCGGTCCTTGTAGTAGATGATATCGTCAACAACTCATTATCTACTATCCTTACTCAACCCCTCCAGAATCTCATGGGTGAATTTGTTTTTGGAATATTCTACAACCAGCAACGACTTCCAATCATCTATTATCTTCATGAGTGAGAGAGTGGATGGAATCCTCAAGAGGGCATCTACTACTACATTGTTTTTCCCCTTGAAATATTCAATCTAGAAGTCATAGTCCTACAATTTGTTGATCCAATTTTGTTGTCTCTCACTCAACTCCTCCATGAGGAATCTCAGATTGTTATGATATGACTTTACTTTCAACCTGTTCCCCATAAGATATTGTCTGAACTTGACCAATGCATGCATGACGGCCAACATCTCTGCCATAAATTGCATAATGTCTCTCATAATCTCTGAATTTGTGGCTCTTGAATATTATGGGGTGTTGATCTTGCATCAAGACTGCTCTTATTCCTATCCTTGAAGTGTCGCACTCTAGCACGAATCATTGAGTGAAATCTGGTAGAGCAAGCACAAGGCACGAAATCATCACCTGCTTCATCTTTTCAAAGGTTTCCTATGCTTTATCAATTCAACTAAAGAACCATATTGGTGAGCTCTATAACAAGAGTTGTTAACTACGAAAACCCCTTAACAAACTTTCTATAGTATGTGTACAGGCTAAGGAAGTTTTTCAGTTCAGTTATATTTTTCAGGGTAGGTCATTCAATGATTGCCTGAATCTTCTCGTAATGTACCTAAACCCCATCATTCCCAATTACATGCCCTAGGTAAAGCATCATTGTCATGCCGACCTCAAATTGGACTCTTTTGCATATAGTTCATGTTCTTCTAAAATCCCCAACACTTCATCCAAGTGTGTTGAGAAATCTTGGGGCAGCTAGATTAGGTGATTTCTTACTTTGATAACTGCTTGTGATGTATATTTACTTAATTAGCTTCTTCTTTCACTTGATTATATTTAGTGTTTTTTTCATCAAACTACTACCAAACCATAAAGAACAGTAAAACAAGAGGAAACAAGATATAGGAGATCAGTGAGGGCCAAAACCTCTCCAACTGAGAGGAAAACCCACCAGAATTATTCTCTTCTTATAGAACTTCAATTGAGGAATTCCAAGACCTATGCCCCTTGAACAAGACCCTCCAAGACCAAGTCAAACCTTTCATCTTTGATGAGCTTTCCTTCCAACAACTTCTGCAATTTCGACCTTTAGCAAATTCTTCTGCAACTCCGAACCAACAATTTCTTTTGCAACTTCATCTCAGCATCTCTCCAGCACTTTGACTTGCCCAACAACTTTTCAACACTTCGACTTGCCCAACAACTTTCCAGCGCTTCGACTTACCCAGCAACTTCCCAACACTTCGACTTGCTCAGTAACTGTAGAAACCCTAACAAGAGAGAGA